>CM034708.1:19092415-19113342 GCA_020142125.1 Phrynosoma platyrhinos | reverse complement strand
ACTGGTCTCAGTTATGGTAGTGTGTGAAAAATTATTCATGACAAACTGTACATGTCTAAGGTATCTGAACACTGGGTTCCATGTTTGCTAACCCCTCTCCAGAAACAAACAATGTGACCTTTCAAGACAGATGTTGACACTGTTGAACAAGATGAAGAGGATTTTTTTGGTTGTCTGGTAACCATGCATGAATCTTGGATCTATCAGTATGACCCAGAGACCAAAACTATGACTTTTTCTTGTTCCCAGAAATAAAAAAATCTGTTGTGGGGTCATTGATTTGACAACACAAATGACATCATTCATGAAGTGGAAGAGTGGTTTAAGGCACAATCTTCAGACTTCTACAATAACAATATTTGGAGGGTCAAGAAACACTAAGAAGAATGTGTAAATCTGGATGGTGACTACATAGAGAAAAATTAACAACTAAAAATCAAAACAAACTCTGTCAATTTTTTTTAAAAGGTGATCATTAAAACGTTATGATACCCCTTTGTATGTGTCGCTGCTTTATTGTCACTATCATTGTCAACTATTTTCCACATGTGCCAGTTGTTCCACATGTACCAAATAATGGGTTAATAAGACTGTATCTATGTCAATGTGGCTCAAAAAGAAATCAGAACTATATGGGGATTTTTTAAAACATTTTTAAATTTTTTTCTAGGTGGGGGAACCTCATTCCCTCCCCCCCAAAAAAAAACCCCCCAAAAATGTTTCTGGTTGTTTTGTCCCAATTCCCTTAGGCTTTCACATTTCTAGAGAAGGATAGAAACTGAGTATTTTGCTTAGGAGTGCTGTCTCTGAGCTTAGTAAAGGAGACTGTTTTCATTACAATGAGCAAAAATCATAGAATCATAGACCTGGAAGGGACTACAAGGGTCATCCAGTCCAATCTCCTGCCATGCAGGAAGACACAATCAAAGCACTCTCAATAGATTGTCATCCAGATTCTGTTTAAAAATAAGGAGGAGACTTCATCATAGTTCAAGGCAGAATGTTCCAGATCTCTCATCATCAGGAAGTTCTTCCTAATGTTTTGGTGGAATCTGTTTTCCTGTTCTTTGAATCCATTGTTCCATGTCCTTGTCTCTAGAGCAGGGGTAGGCAACCTTTCCCCTTTAAGGGCCGAGGGACTTAAGCTCCCAGAAGCCTCAGCCATGTTGGCCAATAGTCCCATGTTGGCCAATAGCTCCTGGGATTCTGGGAGCTGAAGTCCCTCGGCCCTTAAAGGGGAAAGGTTGCCTAGCCCTGCTCTACAGCAAGAAAAACAAATTTGCTTCTTCTTTCATATGAAACCCTTTCAAATATTGAAATGTGACTATCGTGTCACCTCTTAACCTTTTCCTCTTCAGGTTAAACATGCCCAGCTCCCTATGCTGCTCCTCATAGAACATGGCTTCCAGATCCTTCACCATTTTGGAAAACCTTCTCTGGACATTTTTCAGCTTGACAACATCCTTCTTGAGTTGTGGTGCCCAGAATTGGACACAGTATTCAAGGTGAGGTCTGACCAAAGCAGAATAGAGTGGCACTATTACTTCCCTCAACCTAGACACTATACTCCTATTCATGCAACCTGACTGATGCAGAATGAAAGATTTCCTTACACTGAAAAGGACCTCCACTAGTGAATGGACTCTTTTTTATCAGGGTAGAATCATAGACTCATTAAGTTGGAAGAGACGACAAGGGCTATCTAGTCCACTCCTGCCATGCAGGAACTCACAATCAAAGCATGCCCAACAGATGGCCATCCAGCCTCTGTTTAAAGACCTCCAAATTCTAGAATTGGAATGCTTCCCTCAGGTAGAATTCTTCTATCAGGGAAGGACTCTTTCCATCAAGGAAAAGGGAGTTTCCTGATGCAATCCAATGTTTTCTTTTAACCCTCTTTCTGATACTGGAAAAATACACTCCTGATTTAATGTAACTAGATCTTTCCCTACAACCAGTGCTCACAGACTGTGCAACAGGCCATCTCTTACTAGTTGCCCTTGCATGCATGCTTTGTTATTTCTTCTGTGCCACATTCTGTAATATACTCTTAAATGTTTATATTGAAGGGAAACATGTAGTTGATATCGGGCAGCCATGGTGAGGTACATAGGTACAAACTGCATTTCAAACAAAATGCACAAACATCTTTGCATTCTACAACCACGTTTTATTTGTGAAATGGCAGGGCTGCACCTGGGTTAAGCCACTAAATGGTTACTCTAATAATTTTCTGATAACAGCACTTCTTCTTGTGATACTTAAAAAAAAACTGTACTCTATGGATTACCTTTATCTAACTCCAATCCCCAGAACCCATTTCCCACTTTGACAAAGAGACCCATTTCTCCCATTTAAGTCTCTGATAAAATCTGTTTCGGCAGGCACTGCAGTTTCACAACAATAAAAAATACATTTCAAAACTGTGCCAATTACAACAGGGGCAAAATGCTGCATCCAGTCTGGTCCACTGTCTGCCCTTCCTTTCAGCTTATTTCCAAGCTGCAGGTTATCAGATTTGGAACTCTGAATGATTTACAATCCAGGGAACCTGACCTTCCATATGATTCTGCTCATCCAGACAGAGCCTCAAAGCAAACTGTGTTCTATTACCTGACAGGACATCCTTGTTGATGGTACTTAAACAAAGCATACAAAGTAACTTACGGTATGTCTTAGGACCCCAGATTAAAGAAATCTATACACACATACACTACATTTTTCAAGCTTCACATGGTTGTTGGAACAATGCATTTTTTTTAATAATGCCATCTTGAACCTGACATAGTTTAAGATCTCAGAATATTTTAATCTGGCACTGACTGTAGATCCTAGCCTCTCATGGAGTATATTTGATAGCCCCTCATTTCCTCTTTACACACTTTGATCCAGACTTATATCTATCTTGCATTCAATAATGATGAAAGGTACATTTTTCCTTCTATACTATCTGATGTCCCTTCCCTTTAATTATTAACTGTTCCTTATTTTTGACTGCTGATTTTCTAAGAGCATATTGATTTTCTTGTTTTGTATTTTTTCTGCTTTGTTTTCTGGGGGTGGTGCATTTTTATCTTTTTGCATGTCACTTTGGGAAATTTCAGGTGAAAAATGTCAAATAAATTACCAGCAACAGACACAGCATACACCTATAGTTCCTGATCCAAGGCTGCATATGGCGCTCTGTATTCAGATTGGACTGTACATGTTGTCTGTCTTAATTACTATCTTTAGTTCTCTCATAATGAAATAAATGGCTTATCTAGAAAAATACACTTTGCCTTAGGGCAGAAAGGCTGAGGTTTTAGTTTGTAATATAATTTGGGAAGAAATAACAGCCTCAAAGAACTATAAATAATATCAGGGCATGCTTACCATATGTGTTCTGCTATGTGCTCATAATTCAACTTTTAATCAGATGTGACAGAAAATAAGCTGCATATAGTTAACTGGCACAGTGCTGCTGAAGTAAATAAAAACCAACCCTGAGTTGTTCCTCCTGCTACCAATAGAAATAGAATAATTTCTAGGTACTTTTAAGAGAGTAAAGTGGAAAGAATACAGCACTCAGGATGGAAAAATTTAGACTCAAATCCCTACATTAAGGAACAGACCAATACATTTTGATGTCTGAAGACAAGGACAAGATGGTATCCCCATCTGATTTTGGGTTAATATCTTCCACGTTACCTGAGGGGAACTATCTAGCTTAGGTACTAATTCTGTGTGCCATTATACAAGAGAATGTGTAGCTTCTGCAAGCAGAAGGCTTTAGAATCCTTGTCTGCACCATAACCAAATAATATTTTTTTAAGTGGCATTTAAAAAGTGGCATTATTTTTTAAAAAAAACCATGAACAGAAAAAAACCACTTTTCTCCTCCAATTGGGGAATTATTCTACATAAAATTCATGTATAGTTCATGTGCATAGAAAACAACATTTTCAGCACAGAAAACAGCATTATCTCTCCATGAATTAATATTTCTGTACTGAAATATTTCCACACAGAAAAGGCTGTTTTCTTTGCAGAAAATGCTCTGATTGTGGATTTACTTTGCATAAAATTTGCACATGGTTGATTTGCACAGAAAATGCCATTTTCTGTGCAGAAAACAGCCTTTTATGCAGAGGAAATAATATTTCTATTTTGGAATATTATTTTACATGCAGAAAAGGATTGTTACTTTGCAGAAAATACTGAATTCAGAACAAAACAACAACACACAATTTTTTCACATAATAAATACTGAACTGCAATGATTCTCATCAGTCCAGAATTTGTCTCATTAAAAAAAAAACATATTATTGTCCTTTTTTGGAATGTTTTTGAAGATTCTTTCTATCCCTATTTAAAACTCTGAAAGATTCCAAGGTATAGTTTCATGAATGTTATTCTGAGTTCTGGGGTAGAACAGTGGGACATAGTTGTGGACAGTACATTATATTTCATCATACTCTTTTCTGACATTGACAGGGACATTTTGGCTCTGGTTCAGGCCACATGGCATCCAGGGTTAGTAATGTTTGAGAATCACTGCTAGTTGCTTTGTTGGCAAACCATCTCAAAGGATTTGGCAAGAGAGCAAAAACACAACTGCTTCTCTTCAGCTGATTCTGGAACACAGCCCTAGCCCTAGCAGCCATTGCCAGGCTCTACTTCTCTAGTGATTCAGAAACACAGGTGTACATATGGGAATGCTGATTATAAATGGCATCAAAGACCAACTTAATATACCACATTAGGACTGAAGGGTAAGTACTTACAATTACTGATTCCCTGGATGGAATATTGCTTCCTAACACAGAATAACTGCAAGGGCCAGAAAATGCAGAGGATATTATAACTGGTAGTGTTTATGTAAACTCCTTATAAGGACCAATGAAAACATTTGCAAGAAGGCATGGAAGTTTTTGAGTTTACCAAATAGGCACAAAGAGTGAGAAACAGAACAGTATTTCTGGTGAAGTCCTGATAAAGTATGCAATGGAATAGGGAAAGTCAATATGCAAAGGGATCTTGTGGCACCTTTGAGACTGTGAAAAAGAAGTTGTAACATAAGCTTTATAGACTTGATTGATTTTTCTTGGATATTCCCGAATATCACAGCTATGTCCCTGGAATAGAGAAAGTTTGCTACTTTCCCTATTCCAGTTTACCACCAATAGGAAATAGGGAAATCCCAAGCTTGGCACAAAAGAGATTTTAGATCCCACCAACATCTTAAGCTAGAGAGTCATGGTGCTGTTATTTTGGGAATACCCAAGCTAGTTACTACTATGATTATATCTAGCTCTATGTTCTGTCTCTAGTAGTCGTGTAATACCCACAAGAATAAAGCTCCAGGACATTCTGATTGGCAGGACTCTGACATCATCTTCCACTCCCCTTGGACTCCATGTTCCCTCAAGTTTATATTCCATGTCTATAGGAACTGGCAGAAAAAGTGATATTCCTAGAAATGATGTAATTGTGAGTATTCCCTGTAACCTAAATATTTTTGGATGGCTTGCTCTTTAGTGGGAAAGATCCATCTGTTTCACAAAAGATCTGCACCTCACAGAAAGCAAAACTACTATAAATGTTTTTGGTTTTCAATACAGATCAATACAACAGGCTAGATTTTTGGACACTCCTTGGATGTGCTGCTATGGGGACTATCATGGTGACAGCCTTCCTTTCAAACTTTACCATTACACCACTGCTCTGTAGTATTAAGTCTAAACAGTTCTCTTCTGAGATAAAGAGGAGATGTGAAGAAAAATATGGTAGGATGGCATCCTCTTCAGTAGTAAACCAGACTTGCTATCTTGTAACTTTTGGGATTCATATTAATGGTTTTAAGAAAAATCTCCAAAACTTCATCATTACATACAGTAGTGCTTCGTCCAAAGAGTTTCTTAGGTGCTGCAGATCAGGCCACTTGGAAATGACATTTACAACACTCTCCCACTTCAGAGGCAAATTGAACAAAACAGTTGCAGCAGGACCCTGAGGAATCTCTCCCACTGCTTGTTGTCAATGTGCCCCACAAACAGGAAAGTGCTGCAGAGGAAATTTCCTAGTGGCCTTAGCTTCAGCACCTGAGAAACCCTTTAGCTGGGGTATCACTTGGCTGAAAAGGAGTGGCATTATCAGACATACCTATGACAATGAAGCTCCATCATTATAATTACATCTGATGCTGCAAAATCTCAGCTAGCAGTTTTATATTAACAAATTCGAAGATTCACAAAAGATATATAGAAGCCTCTATTTTTCATAAAATGGATCTCAAGACACTTAGTGATCATTTTTCATGGTTTCATACTGTGCCTTTAATGATTCATTAAATATCATTAGTCATATCCAAGAATCAAGGTGTGCTGGTTTGACTGATGTAAACAAAACTATGCACCTGCCACATCCAGTATAACAAATTACGATATTTTATCTTCTACTCTTACATAGGCAGCCAAGGGATCTAAAGAGGAAGCAAAATGAATTCAGTCACTCCCTGCCTCCTGCTGTAAACACAGGCCATATGGGTCATGACAATTCACATGCTACATAGCACAGGGGACAGAATCTGTAGATCAAAGTCTGAGCAAAATTTCCCACTCAGATTCTTTGAAATCTTCGGCTTCATGTAAGTGAACTGAATACTTCAGTAGCTGCAAAGTTTGAGAAAGGGTCAGTCATTTGCCTAAAAATACTTAACTTTAGTCCTATAAAGCTTTATGAATCATGGGCGGGGGGCATTTATAAGAGTTTTAATCAAGGAGAGTTGGGGGCTAAACAGATGGCTGTAAAGGGGTGGCAATTGCACGCCATAGCCCCAATCCAGCATTTTTCTGGTGCAGAAAGATGCAGCAAAATGCCACTCTTTTTTGTGCTGGAAAAAGGTTCTCTTTTCACTGTCGCCATGGCTCTTCTATGCTCCTGTGTCATGTGGTGTCTGGTCCCTGCACTGCAGGAATGCTTCAACACAGCTCTCTGTCTGGTTGAGTGGGTGGTGTGATGCTGAATTGGGTGTGGAGTCAGGGCATGTGGCATGAAGTCATTCATGCCCATGCTGCCAGGAAGCCTGCTCAAATTGCCAGTCTGCTTTGTCCCTTGGTAGCCAGTGACATTTAGTTCTGCACCCCTATTTTTCCTATCTTGCATAAGCATAACTACAGCATTACCTCAAAAAGACAGAGGTGTCCATGAACAATATATTCAGACTTCTGCATTTCTAATGCTACTATTGTAATAGAACATGATTAGTAATGCTCCATTTTGTTTGTGAGGAGGAAATGTACAGTCAAAGAGAAATAATCAGGCTGTCTGGAAGCTATATATGCTGATCATATTCATTCAGAAATAAATCCAGCTACTTTCAGTGGAATTTATTTGCAACTATGCTTCCAAAGGCAAGAATTTGCAATGATGGCTTGGATCCCAAAATAACTTATCTTACATGAGCATACATAAGTAGGGTGGCCACACTGAAAACTAAAGAGGGATTCTGTATATCTAATACTTGTTTAGAAGAGGGAATTGTCATGCAACCAGATAGCAAGTAACAGCTCCTGCTCTTTTAAATAACCATTAAAAGTACAGGAGCCCTTCCCAGTTTTCACTCTGGCAGCCATAAGATGGGGGGGGGGGGAGGGAGAAATCTTCTGTGTTAAGATGTACATTGAGAACTCTTGTTTCCCACTGGAATTCAATTCATAATAAATCAACTGTGACCCCAACCCTGACCTTATTTCTTGGAGAATAAGCCCAAATGAACTCAGTGAGACATACCTCCAAGTAAACATATCCATAGACTTCAACATTTCAGCGATAAAAATTAGGACATGTGTGGCCAAGAAACATTAGCGAGTGGTCAACATGGCAAAAGGTGTTAATAAGGAAGAATGCACAAGCTCAGAGAGACTACACCTATTTGCTTTTGCCTGATCCTGCTGGGAAGAGCAAGATTTTGCTTCTTTCTCTCCCCCTCTCCCCCAAGTTGAGTGCAAACTAACTACTTTTGTCCTTTGAACTCAGTTTGAATTAACTAAAGTTAATTTAGGACAAAAGGGGAAAGTGAAGGAGGAGGAGAGAGGAATTGGGACATTCTAAAATCAGCTGAAAAAGTGGGATGAGAGAGAATTAATCAGGGCAGTTAAAGTTGTGCTTGTCACAGTCTGTTCTGCTAATACTCTCTGCCAACCACTTTATATATGTACAAGAAATACAAAGTCCTCCCAATCCTTTCATGGTTATATGCTTTTCAGAAAGGGTATCCACAAGTGATAAAAGACAGATCCAGCATCACTGGACAAATATCTACATAATGTTTCATTTGAAACAGTTATTACTTTTGCATACAAAGAATCATTTATATCAATGCATAAGCAGGATATTTAGAGGGATATTCCACTTTAGGATAAGTCCTCCTTCTTAAATAAATAAATAAATAAACCAGGCATACATAGATTTGGTACCTGTGTTTGTAAAGGAGTGCATCACATTGTTCTGGCCTGGTTCAACATTTCCCTGTAGCATTGAAAACAGACTCCACATATTTACAGCAAGTCATTTTATTACAGGAAGAGCTTGAAAATGACACATTATAGAAACCATTGACCATAACCAGCATTCTGCAATCAGTCCCACCAGTTACCTGGGGAGGGGATAGTATGAGGAGACTTTTTTAAAAATTCTTAATAATCTTTTAACTTTAAACAGTTAAAAATAGTAAAATGGGATATCTTATATCATCACAATCAAGGTTGACTTTTTGGAATGTATATATTTTTAAAATATTTTCAAGCCATGAATGCTTGAATCTGTTTATAAAGAATCTATGGGTAAGAAGGACCGACTATGAATCTAGTCTAAATAATGAGTTAAAAGCAGCTGCAGCAACCACCAGTGGCTGCTGGATTTGTTACCATGCATGGTGAACTTTCTGTTTTAAAGTCCTTAATCCTGCAACTGCTCTTGCTCTGGGTTATACAAAAGCCATCCAGGTGTAGATGGCTGTTCCTAGCAGAGGTTCAGCACCCAAAGAGTTCTCATACAACCAGTTGTATGGAGAGTGATTATAAAACTGAGAATGGATTCACCACTCTGCAAGAACATATTCATCAGCTGATCCAACAACAAGTTGTTATTGTTATTGTAAAAGAAAACAATGAATTATCATTTAAAAACAATATTTTAAGATCTGATTATCGGGTCGTCAATAGGTGGCTTAACATGATTATGAAATAGCTTA
This sequence comes from Phrynosoma platyrhinos, assembly GCA_020142125.1. Classification (NCBI taxonomy): domain Eukaryota; kingdom Metazoa; phylum Chordata; class Lepidosauria; order Squamata; family Phrynosomatidae; genus Phrynosoma; species Phrynosoma platyrhinos. The sequence goes on along the minus strand of CM034708.1, from coordinate 19,104,107 downwards.
TAGATTGTAGAAAAACCCTTAAAGTGAGTCATGTTCTAAATAAGTGATTTAATGATGGCAAGGCTGGTACTGGCAGCCCTCGTTTGAAATCCCTGTGCTTTCATTGGTTTTAAATCAGACCATTAACATAACAGTAAATAGCCATCTGTATAGAATGTATTTACTTTTCAATGACAAGCAAGGCAGAGAGGAATCATCAGAGGGTTCTGAACAGCTGGGAGAAGCAGCTGGGACTGCAACAAATGGGGACATCCCCCTCCAAGTTCTATGGATACAGATTTAGATAATATTTAATTTTCTGCTATTTCCAGTAGATTTGCAGTGGTGGTACAGACATTCTCCAGGCAAGCCAAGAAACTGGCATGCACTCACTTTGCATCATGATGCCAAGAGAGGCTTGAGTTCCTGATTCATGTGTAGAGTCACTGGGGCTTTGCTTTTCATTTTATGTTTCATTTGCAAGCAGATTAGTCCCCAAATTAAAGGGCTTGACAGGTGATGAGATGAGAAGGCTGAGGTCATACTTAAGCAAACAAAGCTCTGCCTTGGTCATCATTTCAGCCAGAAAGGCAGGGGGACATGGGAGCAAACTTGCAGAGCAAAAGATACAGGATGTCACCAAATTTAGCTGTGCAGCACTCCTCCATGTAGGAAAACAGCTCTGGAAAGGACTACACAACTCGTTCATACATATGAATCCCATGAGCATAGGAGCAGGGGTGAGGTCCTCCTCTCTCTTTACAACTTTGCTTTTTAATTAGTAGTTCTGTGACATCAGAGCCTTCTTTCTCCTCTCTGACAGTCCTTCAGATGATGAGCCAAGGGGGAGTTAGGGTCAAAGAAAATTTCTCTATACATTGTGAGAACATAAAAGCTATTTCCTGTAGTTCTTGAGGTTGTCAGGACTAAACATGCCAACTTTTGATGCAAGAATGAATAGATCCAGTCATGCTTAACATGCATCCTATTGTCTTGGGTTGCAATAGACAGACATCCTGTCAGCATTTTTTTCCCCTTGTCCCTTCCTCCATCCTAATTTTAATTCCACTGACAAAGCCTTCCTATTAACTGAGTTACTAAGCTGGAAGCCATATTACCCTTACATAAATCCTGTATTTAAAAGAGCAAGAAACTACTCAAAGTCCAAAAATTTCTTATATTTCACTTTCAAATGGAGAGGTTTTTTTCCTTTTCTACAATAATAATAAAAAAAAATCTTACTTTGGATTTCATGCCTTTACTTGTATACAGCAAATTTTCTTTTTTTTTTAAACAACAATACGGCATGTTTCATGTCTCACTCTTTGCAATGTGACCTGAAGCGCAGCCATCATTGCAAAATAGACTTGTTTTTGAAGTAACTGAAAGCCCTTGTTAATGTGGATCCCAGGGATTAACAACAGAGAACTCAACCAAATAGCCATAACAGAGTGTACAGCTGCAAGATTTTGATAATTGCAATTCCCCGGATTGACAAACTTTTGTTATTTTGTAAGTAAAAGTGTTAAGGTGTAGCTTAAAGAAGAAAGTAAGTCAGCGACTGTCAACTTATTAAAATTCTTCATTCCTTCTGTTTCCTGCTGAGGAGGATATTTAGATACTCACAGAAGCAGGTTCCAGGTCCCCCAGGACTATAAGACACCAGCAGGTGAGCAACACCTTCTCCTCTCCCTAACAAGGATATAAGGGGCTGCCTGAAGGGCACCACACTTCATGCCTTTAGTTAATCCTTATATAGATAGAACCAAATTGGACTATACAGTTCAGTTGGCCAACAGAAATGGCTGTGGGGTCAACAATGGTGACTAATACACATTTCATAACAGCTAGTTGTCAGCCATTTTACATTTTAACTCAAAATCAAAGGAGGTCTATACAGATCACGATTTACTGTTATGTTAACTCATGATGGGGTTGTGGCTGAAGCAAAGATACTGTGGCAGGGAACTGGAAAGTCACCTGTGCTATGGCATACATTGCTTCTTGAAATTTATTAAAGTGCTACTAACAAAACTTGCTTTCTCATAATACAGTACAAAATGTGTACTCTGTATCCACCAGGGGGTACATTCCCAGATTTACTGGGGAAACATGAAACCATGGATAATAGCAAATCCCACTGAAATGAATGATGTCCGGACAAAGATTACCATAGAGTTGCACTGGAAAACCTAGAGATTCCTAGAGAGAACCTATTTCTAGTTGTTTCTAGGTCCTCCAGTAAGACTCTATGGTCAACTTCCACCAAACTCATATCACAGAATCATGATGAAGGACCTAGAAAATGCCTTAAGAGAACTTTTTTCTTCAAATGTGGGTAAGTGAAACAGTGGGTACCAATCCCATAGATATGAGGATCACAGTGTATCCTTTTATTAATCTTTTGATTAAATTTGAAATTATAACTCCTATAGTGGCAGCTGGTGGTTTCCATTTCAGTGGAGCAGTTGTTCCACTCTGGAGTTTCCTCCAGATTTTAAAGAAATTAACCAAGGTGCTTAACTCTATTTCCAAAGTAGGGTCAGGATTTTGGATAGCTCCTTAAAAGTTCAGAGTAAAGCCCACCCATCCTGACATGGGAGCTGCCACTGAAAGTGAGTGATGTTGTTGTAGTTCCCCATGATGTGCTATATGCTGCCTAATGGCAGGGCCGGCCTTTTGTCCACTTATGTGAAATGTGAGTAAAGGCAAATAAATCTCAGAAAAACTAGAAAGGACTTTCATAATTCATGTACTCACAGCAATGAAGATTTGAATTAAATCAGTCAAGTACTGGAGGGAGCTTTGTGGTCTTCTTTGCCACCTTTTTCTTTTTTAAACAAACAAGCCTGAGGTGAAAACAAACAAACAAACACAAATGCGGAGGGGGGGGGAAGCTGCCTGAGATTAGGTTCTTTTTCTATTTGCCTGCAGGGAAAGCCACAGGGTTATCTCCCAATGACTTGCCACATCATGCCTGCCCAGTAGCTGTGTAAAAGAGACAGCTTGATAACTCTCATCTCAGGCTCTGCCACAATGACTTTAATCAAATGGAGGGTAAAAGAGAAATTGCCAGAATTTGGACCTACACTGACTTGAATGAGGCTGAACTAATGGGGAGCAACTGCCATGACTGGGGATGACAAAAAGTCACACAAAATAGGAAAAAGGCTGCACTATTCATTCTGTTATCAGTCACAGCAAGTGTACAAAGTACCATTACTCTATAATCCCTTGGGTTTACAAGAGAAGGCAGGTGTCTACATATCCTTGGATTATAACCATTATCCAAGAGTAAAGAGACTTCAAATTTTATTGGATTCTAGTTTCAAAACCAAACATGACAACAAGAAATGATGGATCTATCTATTCCAGAAAAAAATCAGTGATAGCAACACATGTGTGTATGTATGTATGTACTATTCATAGCACAGGATGTGAAATTCACTATTACCAAAGATTCACTGATTTAAGGGATAAAATCTTTCTGTACACATGAAATGAGTCTCAAGGAGCACAGAGGTAAGACTTGAGTCATTCCCGACTTATGGAGACCCTAAATTGAACCTATCACAGGGTTTCATGGCAAGATTTGTTCAAAGGAGGTTTGTCCTTGCCTACCCCTGAGGCCGAGAGCACGTGACTTGTCAAAGTCACCCAGTGGGTTTTGGGGCCAAGCCTGGAACTGAAGCCTGGTCTCCAGTGTCATTGTCACTATGCCATGCTGGCTCTAGAGGGAGGACTAGGAACCATGTTAAACTCAGCAAGCCTGAATCATTCAGGCAGACCTTTCCCACCTCAGCAGGACCCAATTGACAGAAGATGCTAATCAAGTGGAAATGGGTCATGTACTTTGTCAGACATTTTCATCCCCTAGAACCATAAGGGATAAGTGAGAGAAGGAACCTCATTCAGTAAGGACAGACAATCAAGTTGACCATCAGCTTCCTAACTGTCTGATCATTTAGAACAATCCATTCCTGCATAGCCAACTACCTTATATTGTTGATGGCCATTGGTTAAAGATTAGATACTGGTAAAGCCCAACACATACAAATAAATGAACAAATGGATTTAGTTCAGATAATCTAACTCGTTAAAAAAAAAAAAAAAAAGCACTTCCATTCCAGTCCAGAGCAACCTGGAAAGCTGACAAATGTAGTTCCATTTACTTTAATAGGCTCTGACCTCAAGGCAGGCTGCGTGGTACTGTTTCCCTCAATATAGCAGACATACAAAGATGACTCATCCTCTTCTACTGACAGAAAGTTAGGGACACAATTATACAAATCAATGCCCACTTGCAGTGAGTGTTCAACATTGGATTAGATTCCCTATATTCTTTCCAACATTCTTTCTCCATTTACTCTATTAGTTTCTATCTCCAACAAGCATCAACACTGTGTACATAACTCAGGGAGCACATGTAGAGGCCAGAAAAATTAGAAGAACTTTTTGATCAACAAAGGAGTTCAGCACTGAAATAAATGTTAAAGGAATATTAGAATTCTCTATAGTTGTGACAAAACACATCACAACAGAGTTTTGCAGCATCTTAAAGCTTGCTGCATTTATAGTGGCATAGGTCTTCATGGATTCCAGTCGACTTCACCCATTGCATGGAACAATCATCCTCACTTAAAAAGGGATATGAATAGGAGAAAAAAACTATAATGTTTAGAGTTAAATGACAATTAAATGCAAAAACAGTATTCTGTAAGTGGTGAAAATACAAAACTAAGGGCCTTTGCAGACTACCAGAAATAGTGAAAATTGACTCCACTTTAAGGGTTAGGGTTAGTGCTAGGGAATCATGGGAATTGTTTTTTTTTTCCCCTGAGACATTGAGCCTTCTCTGTCAGAGAGCTCTGGTGCCACAATAAAATACAGTTTCCATGATTCCCTAACCCTAACCGTAACCCTTAAAGTGGACTCGATTTGCACTATTTCTAGCAGTCTGCAAAGGCCCTAATAAAATTTTCTTTTGCTTCCTGAAACTGCCATTTTAGTGTCCAAAAATATATGTGATGGTTTTGAGCAAAATCCCACAATGGTATTTTGAGGAAAATCTTGCTAAAAGCCTTATCTCTTTCTGATGATCTTTAGGGAATCTTAAGCCAAAGACTATGTGATAGTTCATGCACATGCATGTGAGCCCAGATGCCAACATCCTACACATAGAACATACAGACTCCTCTTCAGAACACATGGAAGCCTCTGTCCATTCAGCTCAAAAACACTTAGAAATCATCTCCATACCTTTGAGTTTCATGTGTGGATGTCTGAAAGAACTGCATGTATCTCCCTGCCCCATGCGTTCTTTAAGAGATCCAGTTTTCAGTAAAATACCTGAATGAAGATCTTCCATTTAAGGAATTAGTTGTGTAGTCACTAGGGTTGGCATTCCTCAGTGCAGTACCTCATGGTGTCACCACTGATCTCCTTCCATACAACACCATACAGAATCTTTCCATATATCATTGAAGGTACATTTGGCCCTCCACATTCATGGCTTTGACGTTTGCAGATTTGATTATTCATGGATTGGATTAATATGTTCTTACTAAGAACCTCTAGGTCCTCCAGAAAAATTCTGCTGGAAGTTGACCATAGAGTTGCACTGGAGGACCAAAAGAGTCCTAGGTCCTGCAACATGATTTTGTGGTCAAATTCTGGAAGATGTTGACCACAGAGTTCTGCTCGAGGACCTAGAAAATCCTAGAGAGGTGTTCTCTCAAGTTAAAAAAAGTACTGTTTATTTATTTGCATTTTTCCCCACTTTCATGGGGGTCCTGTGCCCCTAACTCCAGCAAAAGTGGAGGGGCATGTGTAATGGCAATAGATTTGACATAACTAGTGAAATTAAGATTATACCTTTAAATTACACTGTCATACACACAGCTTAAATGTATTTACATGTACATAGTTTCATGTGGTTAAAGTGAAAATTTGGTAATATGTGATGTGTTTAAAGATTTTGAAATCATAAAAAACAAAATGTAAAATTTTATTTAAAAATAAAATAAAACATGGAGGCCTCTCCTTTCTTTTCCCACTGAGTCTTGTCACACTTACACCATATCGCCTGCCAAGTTCCATTGTTTTAAAGAGACACATGCAAACACCACAGCCTGTTTCTGGCTTAGGGCATCATCTGGTGCAGCTCCTATTCCCCACAACTCCTAATTATACCCCTGAGGATTAGATAGAATAGTTTTAAGAGTGTGGCCAGTATTGAGGGCAGTCATGGGGTATCTGCCAAGACCCACAGTTAAGCAGTGGAACCACCGAAAATTCCCAGGAACCTCATAGCCTGCAACACCTTCATTTTGTTGCCACTGCCAAGCAATTCAGTCCAAGTGAAAGCAATTTCAGAAACTAGGATAAGGAAGAGCAGATAAGCAATCTCTGCTTGCCTTATGCTAGCCTAGAGAACAACTATTTACAACGTGGCACCTGCAAGGCATTTTGGACTTCAAGCCCTATCTGTCTCAGAAAGCTAGGCCAATTGTCAGGAGTTTGGGGATCTGTAACCCAATATACCTTGAGGGTGTCAGGAGTGAAAGACCATTCTAGAGGGACAAAGCAAAATGATGGTCAACAAAAGAGTGAGAAGATGAGTTGGAACAACTCTAGATATGTGGGTGAATTGTTATTGTTGTTATTGTTTTGTGTGTGTGTGTGTGTGTGTGTGTGTGTGTGTCACAGGGTGTTTCTTAGCTTGGAGCCAACACAGTACATTTGGTTCCCTGGGAGTATTTTAGGTACCAACCTCTCTTTTAATAAAAATCTGTGGAAGAACAGTAAAATTGAATTCAAGATTTTCCTGTAACTGTCTTGTTGTGAACCACTGTCTTGAAGCATTAGTTTTTTGTTGTTAACTGCCTTCGAGTTGATCTCAAACTATGGCAACCCTATGGATAGACATCTCCAAGATCCCTATCCTCCACTGCTCTGCTTATTTATTTATTACTGTGTTTATACCTCACTTTTCAGCCAGAAAGGCCACCTTTGGAGAAGCACATTGAGTTTCACGAGGAAAGAAATTTGGGACAGAAATGCATCAGATAAACTCTTACAGATTTTTTTTTTTTTAATTTTGAATTTGGCTAAATGTGAGTTGAAAAAATTCATATTCTAGGGAGGTGAAAAAAACTTTTTTCTTTATTTTTCTCCAACATGTATCTTTGTGAGCTGTTCCCAGTAACACAGTGAGAGTACACCAAATTGTTATACATCAGTTTGCTTAATGTTCTTTGTACAAGCCTGTCAAACTCCATCTATTGCTGGGGGTAACATGCTACGAAAAAGACAGCTATACTCAGGGATTGGACCAGGTAGTACTAGTACCATGACTAAAATAAAACAGTTTTCAGATGGCAGAGAAAATAGTTTGTGAAGATTATTAATGTTACATTGAGAGGGCAAACCTGGGATGGAGGCTGAATGGTACAGGCAGTGATAGTTAACCTTCAGGAGAATTCTTCTACAATTTTTGTTAAGCACTTTCTTCTGATTTCTAGTTAACTCTAGTTAACTCTAGAGACAAAAACCAGTGACATTCAGATGTATAAGTCTTATTATCCTCCTTCAGTACACTCAAAACTGTCTATATTGGTGCAGTCCAAAGATTGCAAATAATTCATCCTTTACTTGCAATGAAATACTTCTAAGGGCAGCATGTTTTTTGAACGAATGGAATGATGCTGGGTGGATGAGAGACAGTAAGTAACCATTTTTTTCTGGATATGAGTTTGTATAGGAGGAACTGGGAGAATGTTATATTTTGCTTTCATGACATATGAAATGGCTGGTGAGGTTTTTGTTTATTGGCTTGTGTTTGTACTATTTTCAAACATTTAAAGTTGTCCCAAGTCAAGCAACATTAGAGTGTGGTCAAGGAAGCAAAAATTATTCTTGACTTTGGGCCTTTACACACTTGTCTAAAGGTGTGGCACAGAGCCATCCCTGGGAGCGGTGGATCAGGGCCACGGCAACCACACACCACAATCCTCCCTTTTGCCGCCCCCAAAAGAGTGGCAAAATGTCACTCCTTTTAGGGGTAGCAAAAGGACGCCCTAAGGGCCGGCACCACAGCTCTTCCGCACCCTTTTGACGCAGAATGTGTACATGCCGTGCCAAGAGGGTGTCCTGATTCTGAGCGCCATGTGGACGAGAGTACGGTGTGAGGACTGCATGAGGGTTGAGTTGGGGTGGCGAGCGTATGGCTGCCCGGTCCCAACTCCACCCCCAGCCTGGCCTTTTAGGCCGGTTTGCATAGCCCCTTTCTCTTCTAAAAATATATATAATTCCAGACTTCTTTTCTCCTTTATCTCAATCATTTCTTTCCCCTCTTTCAGTTCTTCAGTTGATAACATAATCCACTTCTAAATTTATTTAGACTTATCCTTGCCAGGTGTTTTTGATTTTTTTTTAATGTTAGTTGAAAGAACTATGTTTTAGTATTAGTTTGTAATGTTAGGATAGATAATATTTGTTTGTGGTGTATTTCTCTGTAATGTCTGTAATGTTTATGTTATATTTGTATGTTTATGTGATTTGTAATTGTTAAAAAATTAAAAAGTAATTAGTTATTGTTATGTTTAACCAGTTAAAAAAAAGGGTAAAAGTTATTAATGAACACACAAACTAGGAGAGTCTGCAGCAGTTTGCATTTGCTTGAGCCCACTGAGATTCTACTTTCTCTTCTCTCTCCATTGTGTAGTTAACTGAGTGCAAACAACTTTTGCAATTCTCATAATCCCCTCACCATTGGCTATGTTGGCTTGAGCTGACAAGAGTTGTAGCTTAATAATTTCTGAAGAACCTTAGTGGTTCTTAGAGTCTGCAATGGTTTGCTTTTGCCTGTGCTTTCTGGGAATGGCAAGATTCCATCTCCTTCCCTCCTTGTCGCCTGTTGAGGTAACAGAGTGCAAACTTTCACCTCAGGTTGTCACAATTGAGGTAAGCTGAGGGCAAGAAGGAAAGTAGGAGGAAGAGAGATAAACTGGGACTTTTTAAAAACAGATTAAAAAGTGGAACAACAGAGAATTAACTGAGATTCTTTCTGCCATATTGGTACAATTGAAGAGTAGGATCAAGATGCAATATAGGAAGTGTGGTGGCTGCCAGCTGTATTTCCAGTACAATTCCTAGAAAATTGGCTAAGCAAAGCATTAACTGCTCTCAATTTTTTCTGCAGTGCAAATAGAAAACTAGAAACATATTTAAATAATAATAATAATAATAATAATAATAATAATAAATATTTGTGTTTTTTTAAAGCTGCAAACATTTTACTTAAGTACATATAATATTTTACTATCATTATTTAAAAATTACTGGATTTCAGGTTACCGGTATTTTACAAGATGGCAGAAGAGAATGAGATCAAACAGCTCCCTGTGACAATTCCTCAGTTTAATGAGCCAGTATTACTAACTAGTTCTATTATTAGTTCTATCATGATTACTTCCAAATCATATCTCAAAAAATTAAGTGCTAATCTATGATATGATATGCTGTCATTGTTTCAAGTGGAGTGCTCACATATATGCAGTTATAAAGATGAGTCTGTGATTAAAACACTGAGAACATTTGTGGAGTTTTAGACATTCAGAACAACACAGACATTAATTTAGCTAAATGTTTACCTAGACACCTCCATCCCTCCACTTTCATTAAACCAACGAACTACATTATTTAGTATAATCAAATTAAGACCTGTTTCATCATAATATGAACTCTGCTTACTCCATGAGAGAAGAACTGAGAAAAATTATAAAAATTTTCTGTTGTTATTTTAGCCACATAAAAAATTAAAATATAGTCAGACCTGGTTAACCTACCCTTGGGTTATCCAGGTGTCTCATCTGAAAGGCTTAAATTATAACCACAGTGGTAACCAGGATAACTGTTGATAGGTCATTTTAATCTAGATATGCATACACGAATGATTTTTTTTTTTTTTTAACCTCAAGGCCTGATCATAAATCTGAATCAATTTAACAAGATCTACTCGGCAATTAAGTCAAATGCATTTTCATATTACCACATACGGGAAAAGGTCAATCAATGAATTTTGTTGGTAGTATAAGTATTGCAAGGTTGTAAACTCTGATGAACAAATTAAAAAGATTTATGCATGGGATTTACAGCAATTGTTGCATCAAGTCTATACTTATTCCTGGCCATTCATCTTACCACTTTTGAGACCTATTCTGCTTAAAAGGACACATGGTAAAGTCACTCTTCACAATTGCTTCTGTTTATCTGAATATATCTCTCTGCATGAAGCTCCAGATGGATTTCACACAGTGCTATTAGCACACCTGTTGCTCTTTTTAATTTAGGGGTATTTGCTGAAAAGATATATATTTACTATCCCATACTAGTGAAAATCTACAACTGTCATCTGTGGAGAGTGACAACACCGCCAGGTAACTTAACTTGGAATGATTCCATAAATTTGAAGGTTAGTTCTTGCTGTCTTTCATTTGGATTTTCAAAACATGTCCAATACAAATATACACAGATAGTATGCATAGGTAATGCTGCTGCCTCTCATTATACCAACAAAAATATTGCTACCTCTCATTATACCAACAAAAATATGGTAAAATTATCTTTGATGAGAGTGACACTGCTACCTTTAACTTCTAAGCCTTGCTGCCAGTTAAGAATGCATCAGAGACAATGTCCTGTAATGATTAAAGTGCTAGATTAGGATTCTGGAGATTTGGATTCATAGTTCTCACATAACCATAAAACTCACTGGGTGAGTGTGGAGCAGTCACTCCCAGCAGAACTTATTCACAAGGTTGTTGTAAGGATAAAGTAGGATAAAGTAGAGTTAGTTGAAGGAAAGGTTGTAGAGATGTAGCTAATAAATAATAATCAATAAGTAGCACATCATTTGACCATTGGTTTTTGTACCATGTTCGTCATTTAAGTTGATGCTTCATGCAGGAACATTTTCTATTTTGTAACACACACACACACACACACACATGTGTGGATAGGTGACAGATAGGTTTGAAATACATTTTAATGTTTTATGTTCAATTTTATTATTTATATAAAATATTATTACTAAACTGAATACACAAACCAGTGCTTACAATCTCAATTAAGACTCTGTTGTTCCCCTTATTAATTTGCTTTTAAAATATCCCAGTTGCTCTCTCCTTCTCTTACTTTTCTCGTTTTTCCAGGTTTCTGAAAAACCTGGAGCAAAAGTCAATTCTTTTTAATTCAGGACAAGGGGTGGAAATCCCAGATTGGGTCCAGGCATCAGCCTGGACCTGATTCTGGGTTTGGATCCTGTGTAATGTAAACAGCACACTGTGAACCTGTGGACAATTCAGGGTTTATAAGTAATAGAGAAACCCTCTGCCAGCCTTAGGGTTCAGGCCTCCAGTAATGCCTTGTTTTGGCTTGATCCATGCTACTACCATGCCAACAGTTGGACTCATATGTTATTTAATCATGTTCACAAGGAAACTGCATGTAGCTCAAGTGATGTAAAGGGCTGGGCTTTATGGTCTGTGATTGATCAGCCCAAACCATTTTGCTTGTTGTGGGTTACAACTATAAATATAGTCTATGGGGAGAAGCAGATGGGTGGCTGTGGGCCACCCTGGGAAGCTGCGCTGCGGGGCTGAGATATCCCCACACCTCAGCCCCATGGTGCACCTTCGCCACCCCTGGAAAG
>CM034708.1:19056926-19070209 GCA_020142125.1 Phrynosoma platyrhinos | reverse complement strand
GTAGCCACACTGCCATTAGTGACAACGAAACTTGAGCATCTGTGGATTTTGCTATCCATGGGAGGGGGGTCCTGAACAGATCCCCCATGAATACCAAGGGCCAACTGTACTGCATGAAAATAGAAATCTAGGAAATTCCATAAGATGTACATGTGACAGTTAAAATGAGATCAAAGTGCTGTAATTGTGTAGTGTGACCAGAAACTGAATACACATGGACATCTGCCTGTACAATGGCACCATTTCTGCAACTTTTCTACTGAGACCTTGAACTGAAAACGGGTGTGCTGCAGCACAGAAACATGTCCAACTACTTCAAAAGTGGAATTTATGCATGTGTAAGAGAATAACAAGAATCCAGCTATACATTTTAAGCAAGTCTTTTTCCTCTTGAGTCCTCTTTGTTGGTGGCATTTTACCTTTCTTTGCAACCCAGAACTGGTCACTTTTTTTCAAAGTGACTATAAGTTTTCCTACACCCCATGGGGTTCTAAATTAGTATGATCCTTAAGTTTCCCCACTCCCTTTCCTACATTTTATTTGACTGGAGGAATGGACTTTGAGTGGCAAGTCTCCTCTCAGAATTGAAATATTTATAAAATAAATATCTACTCACTTGGATTTATTTATTATTATAAAAATAATAATAAAATTTATGTATACCCTGCCCCTCTGCATAGCAATTAGGGTGGCTTCCAACATAAAATGCAATACAATAAAATCAATCCCAAATCCAACCATCCCATCCCTTAAAAAAAAATTAAACAATCATCATTATAACATCCAAATGTGGCATTAACCTATATCTTAAGGCACAGATGTTAAGAATTTGACATACCCTCACTTGACATCACTCTGCAAAAACATTTTAATACCCCCCCCCAAAAAAAACACCAATAGTCATCATGCTTCCCACTTCAGTATGGAAGAGACACTTCTTACTGACTAAAAAACTTTCCTTTTCAGATACAAGACAGACAACCAGAAACCTTGACACAAAAATATAAAAATATATAGAAGGTGTGAAGAGGCAAAGCCTTAAGTATTACTGTCTACAAAGCCTTTTATTTAAACCTCACATCCTGTCTTTTGTAGTTGCTTTTACTGAACACATGAAAAGATCAACTTTCCCTACTGAGAATACACCACAATTATTGCAGCAAAAAATTCCAATGCAAACAATGCCATTAAAAAATTAAAAGACTAGATGGGAAAGCTGATTTGCCCAGGGATTGCAAACAACTCTCACCTTTTGTAATGATCTTCACTCTGATACAGATACATCTTATATTTGACAGAAGCTCTTCTTACAGTTTTCCCAACCTCATACCTCCCAATATAGATGTTTTAAAAAGAAGTTAATACTGTTCAGCGATTTTTCCTTTAAACACTTGCCTATCATTTGACTGAAAATCTCATATGCATACTAATGGCTTTTCTTTGAAACCGATTAAATCCATTTCAATATTGTTGTTAAAAAGCATCCAGCGAAGTCTACATCCAATGTCACACTTGCACAGATGAACAACTTCTGGCCATCCAGCTGATATTGAAATGAAGCTCACATTATCCCTCATCATTGGCAATGCTGGGAGTGACTGATGGAGGGCTTCCAATTGTCCATCCTTGCACTAGAAGAATCAGATTAAATCTCCCTTATCTGGGATTCCAAAATCCAAAATACTCTAAAACCCAAATTTTGCCATGGGTGGCTGAGATAGGGACACCTTTCCTTTCTGATTGTTCAATGTACTCAAATTTTGTTTATGTTCAAAAATATTTAAAATATTATATAAAATGATCTTCAGGCTATATGTAGGATACACATGAAACATAAAAGAATTTTGTGTTTACACTTGGGTCCCATGTCCACGATATCTCATTATGTACATATACGCAAATATGGCTTTTCCAAAATCCAGGGAAAAAAGCCAAAACACTTCTGGTCTGAAGCATTTTGAATAGCAGAAACTCAATTTGTTTGTCCTTCTTTCCTTTCTTCTGCAGCATAGCCATATAAACAAAAACAGCTTCATAAGGTTTCCTTGCCCACTAGAGAAGATTTGGGTTGCATAAAGGTAGAACTGAGGAGGAAAGTAGAGCATCCCCGCATCCCAGTTCCACTGATGGAAGCCTTTTCATCAGCAAGCTCACCCTGCTGGGTAGTGAACATAACATCCAAACTTCCTTGTCTTGCAATCTGAAAAGTCATATTTGTGTGGACAAAAGACCTCCTGATTCTCAGAAAGGCAGTTTTTTCTTCCTGTGACTTTTCCTCAAGAGAATCATGAACAGACCATGCAATCACAACAAATATTAGAGGCATTAACAGAAAGAGCTGTTAAGAAGCGAGGGCAGAGAAAAAGAGAAGCAGAATATGGCCTAGGGCCCTTTCACACTGTACAATTACAGTCAGCCCCCTTTATCCATGGATTCTCCAACCATGGATTTAGCCAAGGTTCAAAAATATAATAATAATAATAATAATAATAATAATAATAATAATAATAATAATAATACTTTATTATTATATCCCTCCTTTCTTGCAAGGTGGCTCACATAATAAAATTAAATTTAAATAAAACATATCCTGCATTAAAACAATAATAACAATAATAATAATTGACCTCCCCTTTAAAAGAGTTAAATACAATACTAAAATAAGAACATAATATTAACAAAATATGATAAACAAATAAACAAACAAAAAAGCAAAAAGCAAAGGTTGATTTTGCCATTTTATGTAAGGGACATCATTTTACTATGGGGGGTTGCAGACTGCCAGAAATAGTGCAAATTGAGTCCACTTTTAGGGTTAGGGTTAGGGTTAGGGTTAGGGTTAGGGAATCATGGGAATTGTATTTTATTGTGGCACCAGAGGTCTCTGACAGAGAAGGTTCAATGTCTTAGAAAAGAAACAATTCCCATGATTCCCCAGCACTAACCCTAACCCTAAAAGTGGACTCAATTTGCACTATTTCTGACAGTATGCAACCCCCCAAAATCACTGAATATAATGGGACATGGGCATCCATGTATTTTGGTATATATAGGGAGTAGGTGGAGATCCTGGAATCAAGCCCAGTGGATACCAATGGCCCATAGTATAGTGCTATATTCCACCTTTGATTGCCATGATAACATCCTATTAAAATTTGGGATTTGCAACTAGAGAAGGCTCAATGTCTCACAAAAAAAAAATAATTACAATAATGTGATTCCCTAGCACTGAGCCAGGGCAGTGCCTCAATTTAATGTGCACTATTTCTGGCAATCTGCTTAGGCCTTTAGAGAGGGCATTAAGAATTCCTAGAGAGCTCTAGTGCCTTTCCAAACTACAAATCCCATTACTCTATAGGATGCAGTCTGTACACAGTGTTGGTCAGTGTGCTAAAACAATTTGAATGCAGCTGTAGTCCTTCCTTACACACACACACACACACACACACACACACACACACACTTTCCATTCCAAATCAACAGCATGATCTACAAGGAGCCTGACAGGAAAGACTAGTTCCATATCTATATAGTTCACAGTACACCATCTGTATGCAAAAAGAGGTCAAGAATAGGTCACATTATCAGCTACATGCTGCCAAAAGATGGATATTTGTTTCTTTCATTAATCCCAGATTCTGACCTACATGTTAGCTTGCACATGAAAATCTAGAAAGTGTATATTTGCTCATGAAAAGGTCACCCAGGTTCTCAAATTTATCAGGAAATTTTAAATAGTATATTAGTGCATTTCATTTTGACAATCTGTAATCTTTATGACTGATGTGGCACTTGAAAAGTCACTAAGAATATCTAATGAGACTAAAAATATCTATTAAGTCTTGATGACAGTGAAAAGCTTTAAAAATGTCACCAGATTGTGGTGGGGCCTTTGCTTGCACTTTCTCCAAAATTTACGTGCCATAAATATAAATCATTTCTAGAAGTAAGAACAATTTAAAACATTGCTATTAAAAAGGCAAGAAATGGAAAAAATATATTACAACAAATTATTTAATGACATTCCAACAGTCAGTTCCTAAAAGCTACTGAAATAAAGATTCCATCTGCAGACAGAACAAGAAAAAGGGAGCCAGTCTACCTACTTTGAAATGAAACTCCACAGACCTCAACTGTGAGGTGATCCTCTCCCATATTTCCAGCAAATGTGCCTGTCAGGGTGGTAGGACCAAGGGAGGGCCTCATCACAAAGCCCATGAAGCCCAGTAGAATATGTCTTCAAATATTCAGCATGAGCTGCATGGGGCTTTAGAGGTCATAACCAGCATTTTCAAATATCCTCATTGACAGCCTAGTAGCCATCAGTGGTGTTAAGAATAAGAATTTTGCTCTCCCTGTAACCAATGCTGGTCAACATCTGCCTTCTGAGACAGATTAAGCTTCTGGGAACTTTGCAAAGGCAATCTCACATGGAAAGTACTATGTCCTATCAGACTCCTTGTAGATCATGCTGTTGATTTGAAATGGAAAATAGAATGTGTATGTATGTGTGGAAGGAAATAATCTAACATGATGTAACTAAGACATGTGTCATCATGGCTATAAATGACAATTTATGGGCATTTACTGATGCAGTCCTTCTATGCTGTGCAGTTAAGAGGAAAATAGCCGGATGCTATACATCTACTGAAAAATAACTGGATACTTCTCTGCTGCCTTCCCCTGCTCCCCACCAGCCATTTATTGGCCATATTGACAGAAAATACAACATTGAAAAGGTGAGTTTGCCAGGTAAGGAGAAGAAATTGCAAAGTTCTTCCTAGTGGAATCTTATGTTACATCTTCCTGCTCTATGAAACATTGACAATTAAAATATTCAGGAGCCTTGTTGCATATTCAACCTGGCAACCCATCACATGTGTAAATTCCCTTACACACATACCTGTTTCTTTTTAGCCAATGTTGCAAATAGGTTCAAGGTTGCACAAACAGAATTCCATCAATGTGACAATTTTGCATGGGCTTAAATCTTATCAATAGTTCTAATCACAGTAAGGTCATTGAATTACTCATGTGATGACTCAACATTCAACAATGGATTCATTTGGTCTATTTAAGCTGGGACTATGTGGATCAGGGTTAGGCAACCTGTCTTCTTTAAGGGCCAAGGGACTTCAGCTCCCAGAAGCCTCAGCCATGTTGGCCAATAGTCCCATGTTGGCCAATAGCTCCTGGGATTCTGGGAGCTGAAGTCCCTCAGCCCTTAAAAGGGACAGGTTGCCTACCCCTGATTGTGGATGAACATTAAATGTTATTGAATTTTTCCCCACTTGATTCACTGGGATTGTAGAAACAGCCACTCTGCATTCCCCATTGCACAAAGGCACAAGAACCAGATAATTTAATAGATATCAGTTGCACAATGCTGAGATTCAGCAGAAGGGTACTGTAGCCCAATCACTGTGTAAGTATGTGAATGAAAGCATGATATGGTGGATCCTCCCCCTTTATGGAACCGTTACGTGGGGTGGCACACTTTGCTGGCCATCTGGGATAATTGGCTTAGGATGGTGTCTAAACAGATTGTTATCTGGGAGATAGTGAGGGAGAACTGGACTATGGTGAGCACCTAGGTCACCATTTTGGTGATAGGGAGGTATCTGGAATTGCCTCTTTAGGTCTTGGGACTGCAGATGCAGAGAAAGGGGCTTCTCTTGAGGCTGGCCTGAAGGATAAACCCTCTCCTTAAGACTTGGGGCTTTGGAGAGGGACATTCTAGTTGGCTTTCCTGATGTAGGCCAGCCAGGGAGTAACATAGCATTTGGGTTCTCCCTGTGGCTCAGGTGTTACCACCCTTGGGAAGCTGCAGAGGAGGTCAAGAGTAGGGACCACTTGCTTCAGCTGCTCCCACACTAGGTTACTCCCCTTTAGTTGCAGTTCTCCTAAGAAAACTAATAAATTCATAAATAGGTAACTTAATAAAGTGGCCCTTCTTTCAAACCCATTTTCTGTGTCTGGTCTCTTGATTCACTGGTTGGTCAGCAAAAAATCTCAGGAGGAAAGAATAACTCTTCCATCAGATTTTTTTTTCTATCCCAACAGCAGCATGAAAAAGGCTATAGTGTGGGACCAAGATATTGCACATTCATACACACATGAAAACAAAGGCTATGTTAAAACATGTTTAATTTTGCACTCAGGGGAAAGGTGATATTGAGAATGCCTTCAGAACACTTATTAGACTGAAACAGAAACAGTATCCCACCTTTCTAACAAATTATCTTGTCCCTCATCTTCTTTCATATCAATGTAGTAGTTTAGGGAGGGAAAAAGCAATCTTCAAAGTAGAAGAGCAACAGATAAAAAGCTACATAATTTATTTACAGTGTCTCACACAGTTACTGAGCTAAGTTGCCAAGCTTCAAAAATAGAAAATAGAAACATGAAAAAGAAAGGAAACAACCTACCACCATCCATGAATAATTAAGAACCAGTGCCAAAAATGAAGCACAACTTGAATAAAGTTCTGACTAATCTATTTCCCTAATTTAAACCTTTTGCAAGTGTTTGGCTCATATCCTTATACTAGGCATTGAAAGCCAATCTTCAATCTTGTACAAAAGTCCACATCAGCATGTGGAGAACTGCAATGGTCAGTAGTTGCAGAAAAGTAATAGTTTAGATTCCTGGGACATCTTGTAAAAAAGGATCTTATGTAATGAGTCTAAAATCCAAGAATAGTAGCAGTAAACTCTGAAGTGAAAGTGCTCATTGTGATAATCTCCATAAACCACCCAGCAAGACCCTAAAAATGTAGACATCTGTATTGTACACACTGCTAAGTTCTAGAAGGGTTGGGGGTGGGGTGATAATGCTATTTGAAGGCAGTAGGAAAAGAGGAAGATCCCATTACAGGTGGATAGACTAAATCAAGGAAGCCAGGTCTTAAATTTGCAGGAACTGGGCATGGCTATTGATGATAGGGTGACTTGGAGGTATCTCACACATAGGGTGACCATAGGTCAAAGTCTACTTGATAGTAATTAAAAACAACAACAAAACTAATTAGTCTCCACTGACCATTCAATATCAAGCCATCCCAAAGGACTGTGCATGACAATATATTGTTGTTATTAGTATCCATTAACTTTTCAGCTAATAAGGACTACATCTGAGTTCAGAGTAGGCAGAAAAGCTTCAGTGGATGGTAGACTAGTCAGGACCCTTGCTTATAAAAACAAAAGCCCTAGCACTTATTTTATGGTGAGCCCTAGTGAAAGCTGAAATTTAGTGAGAGCTGCATTCCACTACAAGAATAGAGCGAGAAGGAGGGACATGGTATATATATGCAGACACTACTAACTGAAGAAATGGGAGCAGTCAGAACTTCAGCATCTAATGTTTCTTTGAGGTCAGGCTCATGGAGGTTGGCAATGCATCCAATTTCAAGTCATTTATTTTTGAAGAAAGAAGCTATACATAAGTAGGAACCATACATAAGTAGGATGTAGCAATAATAGGAAAGAAAGGCTGGACCTCTCTACTATAAGAAGGTTCTATGGCAAGGATTATGATCTAGTTGCTCTGCTACTCTTCATTTGCATGCAATAAATTGTACTGCAGTCTATTTTTTTCTTTTTCTATGTGTAGCATGCTGAGGCATTTGCATACCCAGCATTAAAGAAAGAAAGAAATTAAATTGGGTAGAAAATCAACATAGGTGGGTCAAGGATGCTTTCCACACCAGTGAAACTACAATATCTGCATCAGAAATTGAACCATTACATCACTACAGTATGTATTTATTTCTTTTCCTTCTTAAATTAGCTTCAAGGGGGAAAGATTTTTCAAATACCCCAAAGTGAATGTACCCAAAAGTCAATATACTGGACTAACTCAACTGTCTGTGCCACTTGTTTGTCCCAGCTTAGAGCTGACCTTCTGAATGTCCCCCCACCCCCACCCCCACCCCATCCATCGACCAGTCCTCCACCTTTTTCCCAACACAGGATTCTAGGCACTGTACAACCATTTAAAAACACAGTACAAGGAAAACAAATAAAAATGTATTATTACAGAAGTTAAAACACAATTAAATCAGATTTTTATTTAAAAACAAGTTTTAAAATATGAATTAAAAGCAATTTTAAAACACATTTAAAACATAATAAAATAGAAACACAATGCACCTCTGTTAACTGCAAGACATTAAAAACTGAATACCTCCCTAAATAAAAGAAGGTCTTTATTTGCTGGCAGAAAGAAAGCAAGATGAGGGCCAACCAGATCTTTAGAGTAAGAATGTTCCACAGCTGAAGAGCAACCACTGAAAAGGCTGAATGAATTGGGCTTCTTAGGTTAACAGTTAAGTGAATGAATGGGACTTCATAAATTAACAACAAAGTCCCATTAATCCAATTAATCTCACATTAAATTCAAACCTCTAATCTTTGTTCCTTCAGACATTTTGGACTTCAGCTCCCCAAATTCTGAACTGTTGGCCAAGCTGGATGGGGCTTCTGGGAATTGAAGTCCAAAAAATCCAAAACACCTGGACGTCAAAGTTTGAGAACCATTGCCATTGTTTGCTATTGGCCTTCATCACACTGGGAATTTAAGTTCTTAAATAGTGAGTTAGTGGATCCAATTTAGTTGGATTAACAATCAGATTCAGGTCTTTGTGTGCTTGGTGGAAGGAATGGGCATGTAATATTCCATCAGGTTAAATGAGTCCCAGCTTCTAAGTCTGAGGGTTCACCTTCTTGTGCTGAGGTCTGTCAGCAACTGTAGTTCTAATCTTAATAGTTGTTTCCCCCTGCTACAAATGATTGCATGATAGATCCCACAACAGCCTGTGTCTTATTTAAATATCTAGAAATCATGTCATTCACCAGTATAACTTCTCAGTTTTATTAACTGAGGATGCCCTAGAAGTTAATAGTGGGTTTTTGTTTGTTTTTTAAAAACATAACTTAAACCAAATCCTCAGATTTCTTCATATAATTATGCATGGGAACCCCTTGAGACTAAAAACAAATTGCAAGTGGAAAAGAACCCAAGCTGAAACTTTTGTCACCCAGGCCAGGATTTTGAACATTTAGCAATTAATTTTTATCCGCATGTTTTCAACCATGGTAGTGGTTGGATAAGGTTACTGCCTCACCTCCTACCTCCAATGGGCTTCTGACCTTTTACACCAAAGAAGGGTAACACTAAGCATACAAAATATGTTCCTCTTCCTATTGATAATAGTTATACCTATTAGACTTGGTAGACGCAAATGAGATAATTTATTTCCAATTTGCTTTGGAGAAATGAATCAAAATTCATAAATTTCTGTTAATGTGAGATGGGAGAAATATACAATTTTCTTTTCAAAAAGCAGAAGACAAAAAATGTTTTCCCATCCCTATTCCTTGTAAAAAAAAAAAAAAAAAAAACTTTAACATCATTCTGTTGGATTTTCCAATGCATAATTCCTCAAGCCATTATTCAAAATAGAAAATGTAGGCAAGAAAGAGGAAGAAGACTGAGATTTGGAAAGGCAGTTATGAAGAAGTTGGATAAGATCCTGAAGTGTAAAGATATGTGAGTGAATACCAAAGTCAGGATCATCCATGCCATAGTAATTCTGATTTCTGTATATAGGTGTGAAATCAAGATACTGGAAAAAGTTGGGGGGGGGGCAACTCAGAGATGGTGCTGGAGGAGAGTTGCACGTATACCTTAGACCACTAAATTAACAACCACATGAGAATGAAGGCAAATGATGCCTGAAGTCTCATGAGAAACCGAAACGAAGCCTGAATTTTCACTGGAAGCCAAATTGACTAAACTGATGCTCTTGCACTTCAGACATATCATGACATGATATGGCTAACTGAAAAGCATGATAAGTTGAGGGCAGCAAGAAAAGAGGAAGATCACATTACAGGTGGATTGGTTCAATTAAAGAAACAAGAGTCCTGAGTTTGAAAGACCTGACCCTATGAATGGGAGATCTCCAGGTAATATCTTGTTATTAATAGCCTTATTAATAACTAGATATTACCTGGAGATCTCCCATTCATAGGGTCACCATACATTGAAGCTGATTTAATAGCACATAAAAACAATGAAGCTATTAAAATATGCAATTCTGATTTCTTCATGTAACAGAAGAATCTGAAATTGTCTTCTATGGACATGTACACACAGTTATGGTTTGGACATGTCCACACAGTCATGTTTTCCCCTGTTATCACACTTTCTATAAGAAATTTGGGCCACCTTCAGAAACAGAAAACAATGATGTGGGACAGTGTAACAAATGACATTTTCTAGTTCAAAGGAGCACATGCAGAATTAAAAAAGAAAGAAATCCCCCACATTGTGCATGATTATACATGAGTCTGCGACTGTGTCTGCGACTGTGAATATTATGCTAGTTTATGAGGTTTTACAATATTTCATCATCTTAACATCATATTATAATTACAGTGTACATTGCAGATATAGAAGCACAAAATAAATGTCAAGGCAAAGGAGCAAAAGGTTGTGTCTCCCTGTCTGATAGTACAAAGCATTCAACTTTACTATAAGAGAAACTATGATTTATCATTGTCTCTAATCACACCTAAACCCCAGGAGGCACATAAAGCATGTTAAGACTTGGCTGTAAAAGAACAGATGCAATTTGGATAACGATTCCTTGAAACATAAAGGAACAAAAGATTGAAGGTCATGACTGGATTTTGCAGGTGGAATTATTGTCTTCCCATGCCCATGACATCCCAAATTCCTCACTTCCACTTCCTTCTGTGTATATTTCCATTTGTATGTTTCTTCCTTTGCTTTTCTCTCTTCCTCTGCATAGCTTCTTAAATTTGAAGCAAAATTCAAGGTTGGGTAATGCCTTTATTTGCTCACTTAAATATCACAAACAAGACAAGCTTTGGGCACACCAGAACTCATCACTCATGAATTGATCACTCACCAGGTTTAAATGTTACTAAATTTAGTGGAAGGGTTTTTCTTTCTTTCTACTCATGAAAAGCAAAAGCAAAAAGCAGCTTATTTATATACCGCTTCATATCACGCTATGGGATGTCTAAGCGGTTTACAACTGTGAGCTGATTGCCCCCCAACAGCTGGGTACTCATTTTAGTGACCTCGGAAGGATGCAGGCCTGAGTCGAGCCTCAGCCCTGGCTGGTATTGAACTCGCAACCTTGTGGTCTATGAGTGAGTGGCTGCAGTACAGACATTTAACCACTGCGCCACCAGGGCTGATAACATGAGTAATTCTTGTTTATGTTTTTTATCTGAAAGATGTTCAATAAGAACACATATAAAACTTCAGGCTAGGAAGATTAATCTCAGTTACTGGGATGAAGGCATCCAAGGCCTTCTTACACTGAATCAGATCATAAGCCAATCTAA
This sequence comes from Phrynosoma platyrhinos, assembly GCA_020142125.1. Taxonomy (NCBI): domain Eukaryota; kingdom Metazoa; phylum Chordata; class Lepidosauria; order Squamata; family Phrynosomatidae; genus Phrynosoma; species Phrynosoma platyrhinos. Next base: position 19,058,828 of record CM034708.1, on the reverse strand, counting down.
GTCCAGTACTGTCTCTTCCAGAAATCTCTCCCACTTCTGTTGTCCAAGAATCATTTAACTGCAGATGACAGGGACTGAACTGGAGTCCTCAGCCTTAGTTCAACTAAAGACCTTCAAATTTATTTCATCTCCACTCTACAGGGAGCCCAGTTTGTTCCAAGCTCTACAGCTAAGACCTAAAGAATTGTGGAACTAATTGAAGAGCATGAAGAAGCTTCAAAGTACTTTTTCTGAACTTCCCCTTGCCCAAATATGTCATAAATAAACTACTTTATACATTGTTGTGTGTGTCCATGCACATGTGTGTATGTGTGTGTGTTCAAAAGCTATTCACAATATAATAATAATAATAAAATAAATTTTATTTATAACCTGCCTCTCTGAGCTATGATTTCCAGAAAACCCAGCCAGCATATGAGAGTATGGCTTAAGACAGTCAAAGAGGGAAAATCCTCATCAATTCTGCTGGCAAACACATATCTCATGCAGGAGACTCATTAGCTTCTCAGACCCTAAATAATGCATTTATGATTTTTTTTCTCTTAAAGAAAGAAGAACAGAAAGAATCCAAAGTCAATATTTGCATGTATTTCTATTACAGCTGAATCCCGACCCTTGGTCACATCTGGATACCCTCTGGGCAAGCCTAAATAAGACTGTTAAAAAACAGAACAAAATCTGAATAGAATATGACTGTCACAACAGATTTAAGGATTTGACCAGGAAGTTCTAGAAATGCCTATTTGAGAACATGGAAATTTACCTAAGGCCAATCAAGAAATTTGTTATTTCTGGTCACTGCACACTGCATACACATACAGAAAGAGGTAGATTTCCCTAGATTGGCTCAGGCTCATCCAAATATGTCCCCATTTGGGAACATGCAGCAATATACCCATTGAATATGAGACATAAACTAACTAGCAAAGGTTTGTTTGGCTTTAGGGGAATATTCATAGCATTACATTAAACCTGTGTTGTTATTATTGGTTTTTGTTTTTTTAAAGTATTTCATTCCATTAAAAACAAATAAGGAACAGATTTGTCCTTAAGAGAAATAGAAATACAACTAGACTATAAATGTGTTTCATCATATAATTATTATATTTGGGGAATCACATATGTAACAGAAAAACTGTATATCTTAGGAATGACTTAGGGAAAAAGATGAACAATGACATAGTTCAAAAACAGTCACTGAACAATTGCCCTGATATCCTCCAGCCATTCTGTACTGGTTTCTGTAAGCTAACCTTATACCAGTTTTCTGTACTATATGGCACTCCTGAGCAAATTGAAACTGAAATGTTAAAGAAAAAGATGGACAATTCTCATCCAGCCTGTATGTCCATATCATTTCTATGGTTAGTTTCCCAGTTGGGTAACTCTCCCCTACTATAGACATATTAAAGTCCAGCTTTTTGAAGTTTACACATCTTATCTAACCATGCATTTGGGCTCATTGTTAAGTCAGGAAAGGATAGGGTAGAACTGATTTAGATGGAATTGTATATAATTATGATTTCTCCTTTAAAATTAAATGTTAGGATGTTGGAGCACTCTATCAAAGTGGAACTAAAATATAAGACACATAGCTGTATTGCAAACTTCTCTGCAATTAATCACTAGCAGCCAGGTATGACTGTATTTTAGTCATATAATGAGAAGACATGACTCCCTAGAAATCATACTTGGTATGGTAGAAGGCAATAGGCAAAGAGGAAGACCTCATTCCAGCTGAATAAACTCAATCACAAAAACCATGGCTCTGAGTCTGCAAGACTGAGTAGGGTTGTAGATGACAGAGTGACTTGGACGTGTATCATTCATTGGGTTGACACAAACACTGAAGTTGACCTGATAGCAGAATTTAATTTAATTTAATTTAATTTAATTTAATTT
>CM034708.1:18968843-19001326 GCA_020142125.1 Phrynosoma platyrhinos | reverse complement strand
TTTGAAGCGGTTTAAATGACTCTGGTTCACACCTGAGCTAAATTGCTGAAGCAGTTTAGCAAGCCCCTCTCCGTGGTAGACTCATTTAACACATGTCTTTTTGACACTCATTTTTTCCATGTCTTTTGCAATAAATCGATTCAGCACAAGTGTGAACGGGATGAGGATTGGAATCATTTTAAATTTACCCTTTAAATTTGTTGGCCATCTGGAGATGGTCCATTTTGAATTGATTCATTAGTCAATGTGAATTACAAGTGTTTTACAACAAGAAAAAGTGTGAACTACGCTCCACTGTCGAACCGATCCATCAATTCAGATTGCAAACTGATTTATTTGTAAGTGGGAATGAGGTCTGCAAATCCCAAATACTCTAGAAAGCATAGCTATTAACCATGATAGCTAGGGGCTGCTGAGAGTTACAGTTCAAAAACGGTTACTTTGTCAAACTCTGGTGATCCACACTATTGAGCCATATATGTGTAACTTATCAACATCAGAAGCATTATATTGTGGTGTAATTAAAACAGTGGATACTAGAAAAGAGGTGTGGTCGGGGTAACAAATCATTGATATGAGCAGATGCATATTTAAACAGATGGCTGCACCATAGTCCAGGTAATCAATCAAAGGGTCATAACTGTGTATATTTGATCACATAAACCAGTCATCATATAAAATATAATTATATTTTAAGTTCACAGCTTTTTATAAATTAAGTCTTATGTGCAGGGGAAGTTGAGAAGCTTCTTCCACTGAGAGCACTTCCCCAAACTGCTGTACTGTAGTTCTGAACAAAATAACCCTGTAAACAAAGGTAGCTGCTTTGACTGCAAAGTTAATCATTTAAATTGCCAAGGAAAGATAAATTGGCAATATCATGATTCATCATGATAATTAATGGTGGCTATCCACATTTCAAGAATGTTAGAAAGGATGAGTACAGGGTGGGGAAAAAAATCCTGTTTTATCTTTATTAGTGATCGGGTCCAGTGCTCAGTATAAAATACAGAGAACTATCCTCAAATTACCCTATATATTCTGAGAGGCAGATGGACAATGCCAGAGAAGTGTCTAGAAACACACAATTAAATGGGAAGTATTACTATATAGCATCAAAGTAATGTTAGCAAAAAATGTAGGGGTTCTATATTTTTTGCTAACATTACTTTGATGCTTTTTTTTAATTTCACATATCAGCAGTGAAAAAACAATAGAGCACAGGAAGCAAAGAGAAGTGACCTTGTACATAGTAGGGATAGATATCTTACTTCAAAATATTTAAAAAGGGTGTGTGTGTTAGAAAGTATGCTTCTCAAGAAGATTCCTGAACTTGCCAGAATCTTAAATTTGGACTTATTGTACGCAAAAATTTTACATAGTTTTATTTTTTTTAAAAAGAGGGGGGGACGAGAATAGCATTTTCTCTGTAGAAAGTTCTGCACGGAGATTTTGTGCAGGATAAGTTTCAAACTACAGCATTTTTCTGTACTGTATTTTATGGGCAGAAATATTGCTTCTGTGAAGATAGTGCTGTTTTCTGGACCAAAAAAAAAGTGTATGCAAATTTTGTGCAGAGTAATAATAATAATAAATAAAAATTATTTTTATTTCACCCCTCTGCAACGCAATTGGAGTAAGTCCCAAATTATGAACAGTCTGCAGTTTTTAAAAATATTCTTGCAGCATACTACTAATAATAATTCTGTTCTCCTTATCCTCTGCTTGGCCCTATTCCTGGAGAGAAGGCTGAGTGGCAGAGGAGCTTTGAGATGACTTTTCACACATCCTCCTCCTCTGCAACCTGGTTCTTTACTAGAAGAAAGGTGGCAAAGGAGCTCGAAGTTGTTCAACATTTTGGGGGCCACCAAAAATCCTTTGGTGGGTCTGGGCCATATGTTGTGCAGGCCTGTTCTACATGGAGCTGCCTTTGTAAACTATCCAGAAACTTCAGTGGGTAAAAATGATTATAGGGAACATAACTTTCTTGTTAAAACAGCTTCAGTGGCTGCTGGTTCATTTCTGGGTACAATTCAAAGTCCTGCTCATGAATTTTCTATGGGTTTTTCAGGCTCTGTGGCCTTTGTTCTGGAAGAATTTATTCCTGTCGTTTTGCCTGGCATCTTCAGAGGGTGGTGGCATGGAAGTGAATGGGGTATATATATCTGTGGGACCCTTGTTTAGCTGGAAATGGTTTGCATGTTAATGGTGGGCTTAGTTTGTGTGTTGGACTAGTTGAATGGCACAGCATAGGGGTGTGTTATGGGGGGGATATGTGAGGGGAATTTGAGTTTATTTAATTGGTAGCCACAGATGCAGGTGAAATGTCAGGAATAGATTCTTCCAGAATGCATCCACATAGCCCGAAAAACTCACAGAAAACTATGGATGCCAGCCATGAACATCTTTGACTTCACACTGGACATCCTGCTCATGACTCAGGGGGGAAGCAGACGAGGGCGTCTGGGATGCCGTGGGATGGTGCACCGCGGGACCGCGGCATCCACACCACGGCGCCCCTGAAAGGAGTGCTAAATCAGTGCTCCTTTCAGAAGTCAGTGAAAGTGTGCCCCAAAAGTGTAGGGCGCACTTTCACTGACTTATCTGCCGCAGCGTGTGTGGATGCTGCGGCGGGAGGTTGCCCTCAGAGCACCAGCCGTGCAGAGGGCCGGCGGCTCTGAGGGCAACCTCGGGAGGAGGAAGGGGCGCCAAGCGTGCGGCTGTCCCTCTTCTTCCTTGCCTCGAGGACGGCTCTATTAGCCGTCTGCCGAGGCCCTCAGAAAACCCTATACAGCTTAGGTCCAGACTATATACAGAGATCTATAGATGGGAGGCTTTCTCTCCATCCTGCTGCCATCAGAGGCATGGGTGGTGTTGACCAAACCAAAATTCTTTGTTCACCTTGCAGTAATTATTGTTGTTGTATGCCTTCAAGTCATTTCTGACTTATGGTAACCCTAAGGCAACCCTATCCCAAGAGGTTCTTGGTAACATTTGCCTTTGTCTTCCTCTGGGTCTGAGGGAGCATGACTTGTCCAAGGACACCCTGTGGGTTTCATGGCAGAGTGAGGATTCGAATTCTGGTCTACAGAGTCATAGTCCAGTGCTCAAACCACTACACTATGTTGTTTCTCTGTGGTAATTAGGCCAATCAAAATTGCTGAGTTGGCCTGGCTGTTCAATTCCAGTTCTACATTACTTGAGATATGGGTACCTTGAGGGCCACTTTTATTCATGTGTGTGACTTGCAAATCATCTGGGGAGCATTTTTTATTCGGTTAGCTTTAAGGAGCATTCCCTGTATTTGCGCAGATCTCCAAAGGTGTGTGTGCATGCAATATGTTGCCTAAATCTAATTACTATAATCAACTTCTTGACTCAGTTTTTGAATGCGATGTTCACGTGTATACAATTCTAGCTGAATGAATATGTCTACTCTAGTTGAAACTAGAAACTGGATTTAGAAATCTCAATCTATCAAGCTACCGTACTTTTTTGCACTTATAAAAGTATATGAGGCTAGTTCATTCTTGGAAATTCTGTCCTAGTCATTAGAACATTACTAACACATCTAAAATCAATCTGTCTAGCTACCACTCGACCCCAAAAATCCTTCGCCAACATTTTGTATGCAACACCATATTACATACAGTCATTTCATAGTCAGTCCCCTCTCTTGTTTTGAGATCCTTACAAAATGAGACAGATAAGAAGGGTCCTTATAATCAAACACACACACACACTCTCTCTGTGTATTTATAATAAATACGGTCACCGTACATTGTTGCAAAGAAGCTTTATGGAGACAAAAGTGCTATATTTCAAACTGACAAAACCTGTTTAAGTTTGTGTCAGCATTTTTAGTCCATTTATTCCATGCCTAGCCTTTGCAGCTAAATATATCAGCCTCATCAAACACAGAAACTTTGTTTCAGAGACTATTTGTTTTCAAGAATTATGGGGAGTGAAAGCAATTGAACAGACCATGTTTTTTTAAAGGTTTTTTTTTCCTGAAATGCTTTATGTATTTAGAGAACTGAGAAAAGTGGAAGTTTTGGTCCTGTCCCTGTGCAACAAAATGGGTCTCCTAGGTACAAGTAAAGAGACAACAATCCTTTAGTCTTCTCTTGCAGTTTTTTGCCTGAATCATCTCTTTTTTAAACTTAAATTGTTTTAATTTCTTTAAAGCAATAGTCACAATGAATAATGTGAGGCTCCATCTAGAATACTCTGGACTTATTGGTTTTTTTTCCCCCAGCTTTTATTTTTCCTAAGAATGAAAATCTATTCCCTTTTCCTTATGATTATATATGGAAGGGGGGCAGACTGGATTCTGCCAAGAAGCTCCTGAATAACAAAACTCATTCCAGTTCTCCAGTGTTTTGTTCAGTGTGTTCAAAGGCACCAATTAATGAAGTGGAGTAAGCCAATTGCCTTTTCCATTAATCAAAGTCCAATTCACACTACTTAGTTATAGTACTATGATTTCACTTTAACTCTCATGACAAAACCAAGGAATCCTAGGGTTTGTAGTCTGGTGAGGCACTAGAGATCTCTGAGAATTCCAAATAACCATGCCTGGACTGCATATATCAGGATTCCAGAGGATGATCCCATGACAGTTTAACTGAAATCATAGTTTTATAATTGTGTAAGAAAAACATGTGATAGGAGCACCTTAGGGTTGTGATAGGGCAGAAATGACCTGAAGGCACACAATAACAACAAGGGTGAACGGATCACTGGTTCAAATCCTAGGGAAACTGGAAATGATTACGGTAGTCTTATTGGTGCATGGCTTAAATCTAGATTGTAGTCCCAATTAGGCCATGTCCATTAAACAGTTGCCAAATGGAAATCCAGCACTTACATAAAACCTATTTATTAAATAGGGCTATTTCTGTTGCAACTAACAATTGGACTTAGATGAATGCATCCTTTAAATGTGATTAAGGTGGCTGAGATGACTAAGGGGCATTGCAGACTGGCCTAAAGGGCAAGTCTGGAGCTGGAGTTGGGGCGGGGTAACAACACGAAGGCCACCCCATCCCCACCCTGTCGCCATATGGCCATTTGCATGGTGTGTGGCATCAGGATACCCTCCTGGTGCAGCGTGCAGTCATGCTGTGATGGAAGAGCTGTGATGCCAGGTCTTAGGGCGGCCTTTTGCCACTCCTAAAAGAAGTGACATTTAGCCACTCTTTTAGGGGCAGCAAAAGGAAGGATCGGAGCCATGGCGTGGGTTTGCTGTGGCCCCAATCCATTGCTAGCAAGGGCAGCCCAGAGCCTCCCATCTGCATAGCCCCTAAGTCAGCGTGATGTAGTGGTTTGAGCATGGGACTACAACTCTGGAGATCAGAGTTCAAAACTCTGTTCGATCATGGAAACCCACTGGATAACCTTCGGTGAATCACGTTCGCTCAACCGCAAAAAACCTTGTGATAGGTTCACCTTAGGGTTTGCCATAAGATGGACATTACTTGAAGGTACACAACAACAAAGTCATTCTTTAAAGGTCCACCTGTCTGCCTACGACACCTGCCCATACACAAGAAATTAAAAAAGGGGGAAACATATACTCAGAGTGTTCCCATCAATTCAGATGATACAGAGTGCTACCAAAGAAAAGTAATTACCAGTCTGGCATTCCATTTTTAACATTTTCTTCCCCCAAAAAATATGCATATGTCTGTTTTTTTCATATTGGGGGAGAGGCATAAGTACATATAATCTTAGATCACATTTCCAAGGCTACATATTGCCTTGAGAATGTCAGTTAAGTTTGTATCAATTTGCACCTATAGAAATAGATTAACTTATTTCAGTTACAAAAGCTTCTGTAGTAAAGAAAAACAGAAGTCTACAAGACTTCAACTCCCCCACACAAAATTCTTAACTGTGTTTAATGTTAGCCATGTTGCTCCAATGTCAGTCCATATAATACAACTCAATTTTAGTGTGTATTTGTGTGTGCGCTCACACATGCATGTTTAAATTTGGCTGCTATAGAGCCAAATCTGGTGACAAACTAATATCATGATACCATAATAGATCTGGGTGGTGTCCAGATTATTTTGACAAATTCCTTGGTAAGTCTTAAAACAGGTTTTTAAAGTAAATTATAAATATCAGCACTCACTAATTTAATTCTTCAGCTCATCTGCTGCATATTCCCATCCAAAGTTTCATACATATAAAAGAGGAAGGAAACCAGTCCCAACATTGGAGGAAGATTTGCGAAAATCACAGATGGTTAAATGTTGGATTCCTCTGGAAATTGTTTGGCAATTTGTCTCTCATTTAATCAGACTGTGTGCATTTGAAAATTCAACAACTGCACAAATGCATAAAATTGGTAATGGGAAGAGAATTCAGCCTCCAGAAAAATCCACCCTTTCTAAAATGCAAGGCCTACACATGCAGAAGAATGAAATGATAAGAAAAACGGGCAAGAAATGGATTATAACACTCCACAGTCCAAGAAGGTGATCACATTTCATCATTGTTTTTAATGCTCCTTCCCTACAAGCTCTCTCTACTACACTATAAATAGAAAACTAGCACAGCCAAAAATATTTTCCAAAGCCCCAAGCAGCAATCTATTTATTAGGTAACTCCCAAGCATAAAATACATTATGCAAGCTTTTGAAGCTTCACTGGATTCTTCATCAGCAAAGATGTTAAAAAGCACACAGGAGAAAAATTGTGAGAAGTTACTTTTCTGTTGCTAATGGAATCACCATCCTCATAATTTTTCTCCTGCATAATGTGGTTTTTGCTTTGGTGTCAGCCAAACAAAGGTATATCTGCTTGTGGATTTTTTTATTTTGTTAGATTTTGCTGTATTCAGGTTAACCCTGAATTTAAAATGCTTCCCACTATTCTCCTCTCTACTTCTAATTTCAGATTCCATCTCTCTCTCTCTGAAAGAGGGGACAGTCTGTGTACATGTTGCAACCATTTAAATGAGGGTTGAAGAGAATGTGGGGTAGCTGTGGCTAAGTTATTGCCATTGAGGTATTGAGATAGCATAACAGTCAAAGATGATAAAAGATGCTCTGAGTCACAATGATGATTTAAGGTAGCATGGATCTGGATGTGAATTTCCTTGTCCTAGGAACATCATACAGGATTAAAAATCCAAAGAACCCAGATAAAATGGGAAGTGGCCAGAATCTAACTTCTACTTTGGGGAAAATAAATAAATAGGAATTTATTATATTAAACAATGTGGGTGTATTATATTAAACAATGTAAGTGTACAATGTGTGTATGAGTGGGGATGTTTGTTTTTTTAAAAAAAAACATTTAAAATATTTTTAAGTAAAAAAAAAAAAGAGGTTTTGTGGGTTTTTTGTGTTATGAGGCAATGTTCTAGAAGAGTTTATTCCTGATGTTTCACTAGCAGCTGCGGCTGGCATCATCCAAAAACTATGGATGCTATCCATGAAAGCCTTTGATTTCACAAAAATAGAGTTCCAGGAAACCCTGGTAAGGAGAATGCTAGTTGATCAAATCATTGCAATTTGGATCTTATTGCATGCAAAATTCACATTTTTTGGTGTAATAATAATAATTATAATTATTATAATAATAATTTTTCCCTGGCCCTCTGCAGTGCAATCGGGGCGGCTTACAACATTAAAAACAACCATAATACAACAATTCCCTAACCCGCCTTCCCCTTAAAAAAGTATTAAACTAGTCAATTTTTAAAACACAAAATGCAATAAAATGCAATAAAAGCTAAGTCAAACAAAAAGAGATAACACAGTGGGTTAAGTGGTGCGATGGCATCTGCGAGGGCTGGTAGCCAAATCCTAGAGCCGGGAAAGCTAGTCAGGGAAGGCCTGCTGGAAGAGATCTGTCTTGACGGCTTTTTAAAAGCTGTCTAGGGTGGTAATAAGACAGATCTCATCCGACAGCCCATTCCATAATCTGGCAGAGAAGGCCCTCTGTATATAGTCTTTGTACAGGAAATACTATCAATAGCTCTGTCAGAATATTACAAAAATATTACATGCAAAGTTTCAGGATAAGTCCCAAATAGTATTTGAAATGTACATAGTTTAGGAAGACTTTCCTACAGTAGGATGAAAATTGCTGTAATTACTCAGTTTCCTTCAAGAAGAGAATTAGCAAAAAACTACATCCCTTGTCTTGATACCTATTCAAAGATGAATCACCCCTTCTAAATTTCAGAAGGAGCAATTCATATTTTTTTTCATTTTACCTGTTTTGAAGGTCAGTTACTTAGCTCAACATACCTTGCATGCTTCTTATGATAAAAAGAAGCAAAGGACAATATATGCTACCTTGAGCTTCATGGAGGGAAGTCAGGCTGTAAACATAACAAATGAATAAATATAAAGTTTGCTGTTCTCACACTGACTATTCAAATATGGGATAATCACAATCAGGACACGAGTACAACAGCACCCGGGAGTGGGCACATACAACTACAGTTGGCCCTCAACATTCATGGTTTCTGCATCCAGAGATTCACACCCATGGTTAGAAAATATATTTTAAAAAAAATCCAGAAAGCAAACCTTGATTTTGCCATTTTTCTTATAAGGGACACCATTTTATTATGTCATTGTATATAATGGGATTTGAGCAATCACAGATGTTGGTATTCATGGGGGGGTTCCAGAACCAAACCCTAGCACAGGCCAAGGGCTCACTGAATGAATCTAATCTGCATTAGATTCATTCAGTCAATGGAAACATGGTGGATCAGTACATAGGTAGCCCTAATAGATTTAATAGGGTTAGTCCAGTTGCAACTGATACTCGGATTTAAGCTTCTAACTACCATGATAGCTCTCCAGCGCTATCTAAACCAGCAAAGCATATCTTCCATTCTTACCGTTTGTTTTAAAAACTACATGATACAAAATGGCACTTAATCCTGCCACACCCAACAATGCTGATGTGTGTCCAAAATTACCTATAGAGAGCTACATTTCAATCAATCTTAAAATGTGAGCTCACTTTTTTTTCTTGTTTGGGAGTTGCCATCCAAAAAGACACATTTCTAAGCTTCATTTGAAACTGGTGGTTCCATAAGAGTGCTGAAGGTTTTTTTTTGGTTTTTTTTTTTAAGTAGAGATCTTAAATCTTTTGATAAAACTATGCTGTCCAGGACTCTATGATGATGGCATTGTGGATATGAGACCTACAGTTCTGAACAGCATCTTCTAAGAGCAACGGAGAGAACAGTTCTAGAAATACAAAAGCCTATGAAAACATGGGAAAGAAAGGGCATAGCCTCTCTCTATCTTTGCAAGAGAAAACTGAAAGGAGATCCTTGCAGGGTTTTTTTCCCCCCCTTTTAGTTCCATCTGAAAAAGGACCTGTTTTTCTTCCTTTTAATCTATGTTCTTTCTAGTTTCACATAGCATCAGCTGAGTGAGGATGAGTTTGTCACTACAGCACCCATTATCTGATTTAAATTGTATGAATAATATATAAGAAAATTATCATGAGAACTAAAATTCAGTATTTAAAGAGGGGGAAAACCCCTCATCATTTCAGTGCTGAAATGTGCTTTCCCCTGAAAAAAGCAGGACCCAGATCATTAGTAAGTTAGAAGAATAGCAAATACACTGTCACAGTACTGAGTAATGTTTTTGAGATATATCTATATGTATCAGATGTTCAGAGCAGTTTTGTTTTTTTTATCAGAGGTTTTCTTGCCCATTAAATCAAGGAAATGCAAACTGTAGTTAGGGAAGAAAATCCAATGTGTTTTCTCTCACAGCTTGATTCTTTGACTTTCTACAATAGCAAAAGTTCTGTTTGGATCAAAACTACAGATGAAATGTCAAATGACTAAATTGTAAGTTTCATCCTGTATTGGTGTAGAAACCAAGTTAGAAAATCTCTTGCACAATAAAAGATATCACATGTGGTAGTCCTGCAAAAAAAAAGCAATGGGAAATTGGGTCAAAAATTCATAAAACAATGCAAGACACTTTGAAAATGAAGTTCAGTATATTGGCTATACATTAGATGATTTAGGAAAAGAACAAGAAATAATAATATAGTATATGATAATGACAGCTAATTTAGTATATGGTAACATCAGAAAGAAGAAAAAAACATCAATACAAGAATGGATATTGCAGTTATGCAACTTAGTGCCTTTACAGACTACCAGAAATAATGCAATTCGAACCCACTTAAACTGACCTGGCTTAGTGCTAGGGAATCATGGGAACTGTAGTTTTTTTTCTGAGGCATTGAGCCTTCTCTATCAGAGAGCTCTAGTGCCACAATAAACTACAGTTCCCATAATTCCCTAGCACTGAGCCAGGTTAGTTAAAGTGGACTCAAGTTGCATTATTTCTGGCAGTCTGTAAAGGCCCTTAGTTGAAATTGATAAATTAATTGGATGCCTAAAGGAGACACTTCAGAACTTTGAGAAAGACTGGAAGATGTTGATTATATATCTGATAGTAAACTGAAAAAATTTATTGATAATGGACATGATAAATGAATTTAGTAATAAAAAAACTGTTAGTAGAAGACCATTATAAATTGCATAAATTGGGAATTGAATTATACATTGAATTTAGCCAACAGCTGAATGGCAAGGAGCCAGATTTTCAATTTTCTTTTTATAAATATGATTTGTATTTTTTTATTAAAAAAAAAAACATTCTCCAACATTGCACAGATGAAGACTGGGGCATGTGTGTCCAAGCAACATCAGTGTATGGTCAAAATAGCACAAGGTAAGAACACATAAGGTAAGAAAGGCTGCAACAGTTTGTGTTTGCCTGAATGTAAGGACAAGAGTCCACCCTGTCCTCTCCTTTCCTCTCCGCTCTCCTCACTTTTGAGTGCAAATTGATTTTGCCCTTTCAATGCAATTGGCAGCAAATGAAATAAGCCGAGGAAGAAGGAAGAGAATGGGAGGAGGAAAGGGAGAGAGAAAAGGAAGTTTCAAAAAAGCAGCTGAAAAAGTGGGGTGACAAGTTATCGTATATATTCATATATAAATCTAGAAATTTTAATCAATAAATTGACCCCAAAAACTGAATTGACTTATCTATGGGTTAATGTAAGAACTGCACTTTAACTCTCTTTCTTTTATAAAAGGAACCATCCCCTGGTGATAGGCAACAGTGTAATAATCTTTTTGGGAAGCACTGACCCTGCTCTATTCTCTCTCATCCATCCAACCTTTAGTGTGAGCACAAACAGTTATGCCTGATGGAATTTTGTAAGTTCTTTGGCATTGTTTTCCTTTAATTAGATCATTTGTTACAAGCCCCTAAGTTTTACTCTCAATCTATCCATGAGTAATATCAAAATCCATAATTTTGGCTCCAAAACCTCGACTTATACATGAGATTGACTTATTGCCAACTATATATGGCTATTTGGACTGTCCCTGCCAAAGTAAGACAGTTGGAAGGTATGAGAAAAAGGCATTATTTGAAAAACAGAGTTCCACAGCAATATGCATGGCTTTAGAGGTGTCTAAAGAAGCTGAATACAGACAGTTACCAAATGTGAATGTCCCCATTTGATTCAAGAACCCACTACTACCCCTTTACACAGGAAAATAGAGGACAACATTGACAGAGATAGAGGTCAGCTCTTGGGACAGGAGAAAGTGGGAAGGAAATCTCTATATTTGAAATGCTGAACTTTTAAAGTAATTTTGAGCCTAGGGGTTCTTCAGTTCATTGTCGATATTCTAAACAGGGCACCTGCAGCAGAAGTAAATCTGAAACAAGATGAAAAGCCCTTATGGAATTACCATACTAGGCTTTGAAATGACTTGCAAATAATGAAGACAATCTGTTTTTTGAAATAAACAAGTATGTTGCAGTAATACTATATTTCTCAAGTGCTATATAGCACTTTGGGTTTTTGTTTTTTTTAGTTTTTAACAGATTTCATTAATAGCTTTGCAAACAATCAATATAATCAACATAAAATACATTCCATGAGCCTGGGGGTCACTTTGTTTAATGGATCTTATTAATTTACTTCTGCCAGGCCTCAGAAACACCATTCATAATTTATTCTTTGGCATAAAGAAACAGTTGCACACTCATAATAATAAATTTTCTTTATGAGTCACGTATAATTTTACAGAAAAGATTCAAATCCATTGGGACAGCAAGGCTAGAAGTCACAGACAACACAAAGAAAGCAAGACATTGCCAACCTGACTTTTACTAACACATTCACCTTTCATTTTATTGAACTGAAAATCAAATTTTGAAATCAGCATGGGCTAGTTTTGCATCTATCTCCCAAATCTTCATCTGCGGTTCTCTTGTCAAAATAAGACTTGAATATTTAGCAATAGAGGGCCTTTGCAGACTGCCAGAAATAGTGCACATTAAATTGAGGCACTGCCCTGGCTCAGTGCTAGGGAATCATAGGAACTGTAATTTATTGTGGCACCAAAGCTCTCTGACAGAGAAGGCTCAATGTCTCAGAAAAAAATACAATTCCCATGACTCCCTAGCACTGAGTCAGGGCAGTGCCTCAATTTAATGTGCACTATTTCTGGCAGTCTGCAAAGGCCCTAAGTTGTTCAATGTGAGGTATTTTACAATGGACAACTAATGCAGATTATTCCAAACAACTTGCTAACTGCCTCAGTAATGCATAGGCTTCATCCTAATGTAATATTCCTCCTTTGGTATAATTCAGTGCACTATTCTTTTTTAACATGTTAACTTGTTACTCATAATAAATATCATGCCAGCAATTCTTTAGGAGCCACATTTTATCACAAGCTTCATTCCATAGTAAATTTTCTCCTTGTGCTATAGTGAAGTTGTTGGAATAATACTCCATTTTAAATACATCTGCTGTTCTCTATTGTCTCAATTGATAAGTGTAGCCTGGTAGGCTAGAAAGAAAAATGTTTGCTCCATCTTATAGAGCTATCTACCTATCTACAGCTCTATAAAATGGGGCAAACATTTTTACTTCTAGCCTACTAGGAATGCTTAATAAGAACCATGTAATAGATTGGTTACCATTGTTATGCAAACTACAGGCTTGAACCATGTAATACAGATTGGTTACTATTGTTATGCATACAAAATTGTAGGTATCAAGCAAGTATTTCAGATGAAGCCATCCGGGTATTTAAAATAGCTTTGTATGTGTGAGAAGTTATGCATTATGTACATTTCCACATTTCGTCCCCTGCGATCTTGGAACTAAGAAGGGTCCTGCCTGATTAGTACTTGGAGGTGAGACAAGTCTAGGCTGTATTTCAGAGGAAGGCAATAGGAAACTACCTCTGAATACTCCTTGCCTAAGAAAACCCTATGTAGTTCATGGGGTTGCTATAAGTTAACAGGTGGCTTGAAGGCACATATGTTATATTAGCCACACTTCCTAGGTATCAGGAACTACATTGGTTGATGTTCCTGATTCATTACAGATAACCATGGTGATAGAGTAGGTTGTTCCCACTTTTCACATAGTATTGAATAAGAATTGTAAAAGATGTGCCAAAAATTCTATTTCAAAAACAGGGGGAAAATAGAGATAATTCTACTTGTAATGCAATAGCAGATCACAGAACCAGATGTTTCAACAGAGCTTCACTTTACTAGAGGAAGAGAAAGCTACAGTCAAACTTGTCTATCAATACACTTCCAATCTTCTAAGTATCATCTCCTCTCAGACAGCTGCCAGTCTTTTATGAAAGCTTTTATTCCTCAAGAATTATACACTTGATGTCGCCTCTCCTCTTTGTATTATTATATTTTTAAAAGTCCTGTACTTATAGTAGTTTAACAAACCTGAATGATGACCTTTTAAATATTATGGTCAGAATCCTGTTGTTTATTTGCAACCTGAGCAGACCCACTGAGTAAGCTGTTGAATGATGAGTTAACACATAGGAAAATACAATTAATTTACTGTATCTACACTAGTCAGGATTAGCAAGAGAATTTAGAGACTTTGTTGAAACCAAGGCACTTTAGCAGAATGTGTTATTCTCTGAAAAGGACTATTTTTTTTCTCCCTACATCTTGGGCCAGAAAGTTGCATAAGGAAAATGAGATTACTAAATCATAAAATGTATATCTGTTTGCACAAGAGCTTGTACATAATTTGGTGTGAGCAGAAAACATGGGAACTGCTCTGGACTCTGCTATTAAATATCACATTACCTGTTACCATCCTGACAAAAACAGCTTCTGGGAGCTATTTGCTATAAGTACATTCCTTTTGTTAGAATGATAGCAGTGTGAGAAAAATAAATTTTCCCTATCCCAAGGGCCTGAATTTTCTCATGCTTCCTTGGAAGTGCTGTGTACATGAAGAAAGATTGTGTCTTAACTAATAGTAGAATTAAGTAGAATTCAAAGATATAGCCATGTTAGTCTGTATAATCAGTATATAGAGAGATCTTGTAGCACCTTTGAGACTAACTGAAAGAAATTGGCAGCATGAGCTTTTGTAGACTTCAGTCTACTTCCTCAGATACATTTAATCTACAAAAGCTCATACTGCCAATTTCTTTCTTTCAGTTAGTCTCAAAGGTGCTACAAGATCACAAATAATTAAATGATATTGTATAAATGGCAGCATGTTTAGTTTGCTATTAAGCATAGCCAAAGGCCTGTGTGTGTCTGTGTGTATATCATTTCAAGCATTTGTATCCTGCTTTTCAGCTAAAAAAAGGTTCCAACCACAATTTATATACAGTTATTAAAAATAAAACAGTGTCGGCCTACAGATTTATAGATCCACAGCAAAATAGGAAAAAAGCCACAAGAAGAAAGAGGTGGGGAAGGGATGCCAAGTGTAAGTAACAAACAAATATGAAAGAGGTAATTGGTAAAAGGCACTCACAAGGGATATGTGAGTGTATAAAAAGGCAAAATATGTATTTGTGTACCCTTCACAAAGTTACCCTTCACTGTTCACCCCTCTTGCCCACGTTAGACTAGCCAAATAAGGAAAAGCTTCAGATCTTGTCCTCTTACCCTAGACCCCCTTTTACCCTTAGAAACATGTCAGATTTGAACAATTCCCTCTATAGAAACTCAGTATTGGGCTTTTTCCTCTGGTGAGAAAGTGCCCTTTATTTGACCTTTTATCATAATAAGATTTGTTAAAATGAAGTCATTTTGCTCATTCCTACAATTAAAGCCATGTTCTAACTTATTCTATATGTTATGTTTCCCAGGCTGATAGTGCCAAGAGTGGTTCTTCATACCAATGACTTCTTACAGATCTCAAAATGATGTACCACTTTCCATTTATATTTTATATAAACAATTCCCACAGCACATGCTGCTAAGGATATGTGGTTTTGACACGAGGGGTGTTAATGCAATAGCCTATGTCCTACCTTGTCAACATAGCTATGAATGTGTAACTATCTCCTGACCCAATCCCCCAAACCCACCTTAAAAGTGAGCATCTGCTCCAAGTGATAAATGTCTATTCAACTTCTGCTGGTTATCTCTGTACTGCAGATCATTGGTGGGAAGGGACTGGAAACATCATCTTGCTGTGCCCCAGTCATCAGCAGACCTCCATCACTAGTAGTGACCCCCTGAAGTTTAAGATGGAATTCAGGAGGTATTTACAATATGGCAATAATGTTCCAATTGTGAATATGTTGTATAATGGAATATGGAGAAGTTATGGACTTGTAACTCTAGGTTACACATTCATAACTCCAATACAGGATGCCAGCCATATTTTTGTTACTTTTTATCCCACTGCTTCACTACAATACAGCACTCAAGGCTACCTGACTAATAGACAAATAAAATGACAGATAACTACAAATAATTTAAACCATAAACACGATTAAAATCATTTGATACATGTTCAAAAAAAATAAGAAATGGATCTGATCACCATATGGTGGATCAGCATGGTTGATGGAAGCTGTCACCAGCTATCTGGAAGCCAGAGATTGGCAAAGTTATGGGAGGCTACAACTCCCACAACCCACTAACCATACTAAATCAGGGACTTAGAATTACCATAGAGGGGGAAAAAAACTTTTCTAAGCTATTTTAGAGATTATAGTTCAGTTTATTTCTCATCTGTGTCATTTCACATAATTATTCATAAGTCTGCACTTCCCATTTTGCACTAATCTGCATAATCAAAAAACAATCTTCAGAAAAATATGAATTTGAGTAGATATGTTAATATGTATTTGCTAAAATGTTATTTTTTGCAAAATTGGAACATTACTTGAAATATTATTTCTACAGATACACATTTTAAAACAAATTTAGATACTTTTTCAAACTATTCAAGATATGCAGACTATGATGGTAAAGAAACTTGGTTACAGTTCACACATTAGTTCTGGATTACTGATCATATCAGGGCGTATGTTGTTGTTGTGTGCCTTCGAGCCATTTCTAACTTCTGGTGACCCTAATGCAAACTTATCACAGGGCTTTCTTGACAAGATTTGTTCAGAGAGGGTTTTCCATTGCTTTCTTCTGAAGCTGAGAGTTTGTGACTTGCCCAAGGTCACCCAGTGTGTTTCTATGTAGGGATTCAAACCCTGGTCTCCAGAACCATATCCAATGGTCAAAACACTACATCACACTGGCTCCCTAGGGATTCACAAAAGAGAAATGATTCAAGCACCTTTAGACACATTTTGTACACCTTAATAGCATGGGAAGAAAGACCATCATCATGAAGAATCTGCAGAATTGGTTCATTCTTGAATACAGAATCAGAATTTTGTTTTATTGATTTTGATTTTTTAAAAAATTACGAACATTAGAATTAACTTCACATTTGAGATGGACAGAATTTGAGATTATTTTTTAAAGGAATATGTGAGAAATCCAACCATCCATCCATACCCAGACTTTACACATCAGCACTAGAGTCTGCAAAGTCTGGGTTGAAAATCTTCTGTATTGAATTATGTTTGTTGTTGCTGCTGTTGTTGAATTGAGGTTGCCACATTTCTCCCCTCCCCCCGGCTCCTCATCTTTAACACCTACATGGCAGACAGGTATCACATGGCTTGCTCTGTTTTATAAATAGCTGTACCTATCGAATCTGGTCAAATGTGTATGTGTGGGATTTCAGTTCAGTTCATTTTTGAAGGATTTATCAGAATCCACAGAGTGATGTAACCAAGTTGAAAAGAATGTGGAGTTTAAAAAACTGATTTTTTTCATTCCCCATCTGTACTCTTCTGTAATATGCTGCTCTATATCTCTAGAATACTGTAGTGTCATTGAATAAATAGTCACTTTACAATTTCTTTGGGGTGAATCTTCAGAATAAATTGCAATATATATTTATTGCTAAATAACTTCTTGTGATTTCCATTCTAATGACAATTATATTGTTTTATAACAATGTGATTTGGCACATTGTGTGCCTTTAATTATCCTTTCCATGACATGATTGCCAATTAATGAAGTTTGTTCATCTGGCCATGTTTTTATGACCAAATTTGCAAAGGAAGATTTATGTAAATATGTTAAAAGCTCTTACATTAGTGCAAAGCAGTAGTAAATTGGGTTGACCTCAAGATTAACATTACCCAAACTCATTATTTGTTCTATTTGTGCATAATTTACAACCATGACAACTTAGATTCATATGTCAAATGTGAGTACAGTGTTTAATGAACAGCACACAAATATTAATTAACCAGCATCTTTATTTCAGAAAATTCAATTACCCTAATGCATATTGTCCTATTTAAAGAGTTCAAAATATCATTATGAACTAAACATGTGTCCATTTTCCTAAACTCTATTAAAACATACCTTCTGCAATTTACATTTGTAATTCATAGGAGGTTATGATGCTTTTATATAAAGTGACTGCCCTTTCAAAACAGAACAGAAGAATTGCTTAGAGCTTACATATAAAAGTATTAGCTGGAGGGTCTGCTCATCATTCCCAATCAACCATAGTTTCTAGATAACACATCTAATATATCTTCCTTGTATAAAGTTAGGGAAAGGAGAGGGGAAATGGAGAATGTGTAATTGGGTAAGAAGAAATGATTATGGAATTCTGTTTGCCCATGAAGGAGATGGGAAAAGAA
The DNA here is from genome assembly GCA_020142125.1 of Phrynosoma platyrhinos. NCBI lineage: Eukaryota > Metazoa > Chordata > Lepidosauria > Squamata > Phrynosomatidae > Phrynosoma > Phrynosoma platyrhinos. The sequence goes on along the minus strand of CM034708.1, from coordinate 18,983,268 downwards.
AAGGGAAGAAAATGCTTATAGTAATAAGACCGAATAAAATGACAGGCATGTTTTTTTATGTACAAGGGATTATTAAGTCAGCACATAACATTCAACAGGCTTATCCTCTTTGATTTCTAATTATGCTGGCTGGCAGATTCCTTCCAATACAGTTTGTACTCTCTGGTGTGCACACAATAGCTCCATCAGCTTAATGAAACCTTCTATGGCTATATTGGAATCCTCCTTATAATGGCAAAGAATGTTTGGGCAGGGGAAGAAGTTAAAACTATTCCTATAATAAATTTAAGCAATATGGTGTACAGCAGGATACATTCTATTTTCAAGAAAAATATTTTATTTTCTATAAAGAACTACCTGCCATGTCACCTAATTTGGAATTTCAGAAGAGGGAGTAGATCTTTGAGGGATTGCTGTTCAGATTACACTGGATTTGCTGTATCCTGGATGCCATCAAAAGGCAATCTAGAAATGGTGTTTCCTCCATAAGAAGCAATACAGTGAATAATCAGGTCTTGTGCCTGTCATGATTGCTTGTGTGGGAAGGTGAATAAAGGAATGGAATAACTGACTAAATAAATAAATAAATAAATAAATCCTTGGAATTGAGATGAAACAATTACAATTTATAACTGGTTAAAGAACAGACAATATGGTACGGCATCTGCTAAACAATGCACCACCCAGTCCACCTGCTAAAATAACCAAGAACAAGGGGATCAAGGATCCATGACATGGAGAACTCCTGTGTGGTTCCACATCCATATGTATGAGAGAGACCAGCTAGTCTCCCTCAGAGTTGGGACATTTTTCAATGGTTCACTTCCCACTAGTGCTGTAATGGGACCCAACACATGCATACACTTTTGGAAGGAGTGGATGGATCAGTGCCCGATGTCCACAGTGATTCAGGAAAAGAAATTTATATATATATATATATATATATATATATATATATATATATATATTAAAAAATGAAAGAAATACATGCATTAATGATACATGCATTAATAATGAAGCAAAGTAAGCATGTTGCCATGGAGAAGGCAAAAACTCCATGAGCAGATGGACCAATTGCACTTGTGGCCCTATGCCAGGAGAAAGGTGTATGAATATTTGTGTGTGTATGTATGTATTCATTCCCATCCTCGGCCCTATTAATTATAAAAACACCCTATCCTCCTACACAGAGAGAGAGAGAGAGAGAGAGAAAGAGAGACAGACAGAACAAGAATATAAAAAGAAGATGGACAGGGAAGCTTACATTGAACATTTGTCTACACAAGGGAAAAATCTGACCCTACCTCCTGAATCTTATCTGATAAAGCCATACAACATATGGACCTAGCTGTACCAAACATTGTATAGTATTTTAATCTAGGTTTGTTTTTTAAAAACAAACCTAGTTTGTTTTCTCTGAAGTTTGCTGGAAACTCTGGTGCTTCTTATAGTGTGAACACTGTGCGCCCTGGATTCAAGGTGATAGTGGGGAGGCATGGCAGCTTGCTGTCTAGCAGGTGCTTTTATTTCCCTCAGTCTCCAGGTCAGTTTCTGGCCCAGAACAGTTACATAAAGTTTTTTTTTCCTGCTTGGCATTGGTACTGCTAGCGCACAGTTGCTGGGTCTGAGATCAGAAACAAGATGCCCAGATCACAGCAGCAAGCAACTGTGTACCATCAGCCTGGAACTGACTGGACAATGAAGTGCATGGTGGTGGTTCCCAAAAGTTATCTGTCAGGGACCTGTGAAGAATGGCATTGGGAGAGGCAGTAGCTGACAGAGAAAGGCAGTGGTGGTGGACCAAAGCAACATCCAGATGCAAGGACACTTGTAGGCATCTACCCAGCATTCCTGTGAAGAAACAGGTAATAGGGTGGCTCCACAATGGATCTGGGGTAGAACAGGTTGAGGAATCCATTCCGACTTTTGCCCCTACTGTAGAGTTAGCCTAAGACTGCAGCCCCATTTTTCTTTTAATGGCACTAGTGGAACAAAGTGAGGATTGCTGCTTCTGCTGGATAAACTGCCCTGACCACCACATCATTCGATTTATTCCACTGTAGATCTGGGCATACTTTAAAATTCTTCCACAACGTGGGATTGCCACTGGTTAAAGGAAAGCCAGTCCTCATCCATGCTCCCTTTGGGTACCAGATGACAAAAAATGGAATGACTTCATTGTTACCTTTTAAGGGTAGCTCCTTAGCTTTCTTTTTCCTGGGAGAAATAACTCATTGGTAAAGGGTAATGAGGAGAGCCACTCCTTGCAACAGACTAGGCATTACTTCTGTTGCCTGTGTGGGAAAGGCCACATTTACAGAACCCACATTTAAAAAAGTACCAGTGTGTGATATAGTGGTTTGCATTATGGACTAGGACTCTGGGAGACCAGGATTCAAATCCCTCAGCCATGAAAAGCAAGTGGCTGACCTTGGCCACATCACACTTTCTCAGCTTAAGAGGGAGGCAATTGCAACCCTCTCTGAAGAAATCTTGCCAATAAAACCCCATAACAGGGACACATTAGGATTGTAATAAGTTAGAAATGTTTTGAAAGCACAACTGGTTACACAGAAAACACATGCATGCCATGTAGTTTCCAAGGAGGCCATAACAAATGACCCAAACTGCCCTTTATAGGAACATGTTCTAATTTTAAGCTTACTTATAGAAAGCCCCAATAGTTCTAAAAGAAAAAGAAATGGATGTGAAGAAAAATGTTGTAGGTCATGAAAATGACATGGGATATAGAACTATAATGAGCTAGTTATGTGAACTCTAAATGAGAGATATCCAGCACACACCCTGTTATCAACCTGTTAAGATCCTGTAAATTAAGGGCTGTAGCTTCCCTGGTTGAATCTATTCAACAGTTATGTCCTCTTCCTTTTTTTCTACTGCCTTCTACTTTGCCAAGCACTATTTTCTTTTTTAATAAACCATGTCTCTCAAACACAAATTTCTAAATGCATTTTCTTTGAAAATATACCTGTGAAACACTTTTGATTTTTTTTTTCTTTGAGATGAAAATGCATTTGGAACATTCAGAAAGTGCAAAAACTAGTTAATAATACATTCCAATTTGCAGATTAGTCCAAGAGGTAGATAACAGATCCACTGCAATTAGTATTTGCAAAGTACTCCCAGTCTAGCTACAATCTGGGGAAAGGAGAGAGCTCAAGGCACTCTTTATACTTTTGACCTCATACTGAACAGTGTAGCAGTAGAGACTGGGAAAAGTGATAAGTGGACAACAGCAGAAGGCAAAGTTGACTTGTAAGACATTTAGAAGTCAGATGTTCTAAAAAGTAGAAATAACAGTCTTGTGGCACCCAATAGACTAATGCATATATCAAGGGATAAACTTGTGTGGATGATGGTTAAGTTCATCAGATGGATGAAGGTCTGAGTTACAGATGTACAAACACACAAAGAGATTCACACCTCTTACAGGGTGAGTATAATGAATGATGTAAGGCAGAATTTCTATCAGCAATGCCTTTCGGCATTCTGCATAAGAAAAACAGGATGGGCTCTACACAATAGTATAAATTTTTGTAAATCAGATATGTCAATTTTCAGAAAACCATAGAAAGAAAGTTCATCCACCCAGAAATTATAACTGATCTTAAAACTGCCATCTATGAATAAAGAAACTTCAAAGAGAGACTACATTGTGAAACCTCTGAATTATAGTATACTAAAGGTCTTTGCTGTATCATCTGTAGCTTTAACCAGCATGATGTTGTGGGGTGTGTGTATGATACCAATGCCAGATATAAATGCCAGCATATCTATGATCATTCTGTTGTGAAGTGCCTCTGCTAATAACATAATTATAACTAGAATGCAAATCCTTGCTTCTCTCATTCTCACATCAAAGCATGAGGAACCCTACATTTTTTCTATGTAACAGCAAGATTGTGAGATATTCTTGCTTTTTTCATCCAGAGTTCTCAAATCTGCAGGAATGGGTTTTGCACAAATTGTACAATCATGCTAAATGATGATTGCTCCTGCCTTGTTGCATTGACTTTTAAAAATTAGAAACATCAGTCGGATTGTTTATTTTATTCTGATCAATGAGTCAGTCCTACTTTGCTTGCTGTGTGCCATTTTCTTTTCACAATGATGAAAAAGTTTTGTGCACAGACACATTTATGTAAATTATGGAAACCTTAATTTAAGGAAAATAAAGCTTTCCATAATTAAAGTCCCATGAGACACTTTATTGTTTCTGCTGCAACAGGATAATGCAGTCAACTCTCTGAAAAGACAAGACCCATCAATCGGCTAGTTCTTGACAGGGAGGTACTCTGTATCACAGATTCTCCTTGTAAGGAATTCTACATTCATGCTGTTAGTTTAGACCCCAAAATGAAGTGATTATCCATTCATGTTTCTATCTGAGTAGTGTACATTAATTCCAGACTTAAAGATAAAGGTAAAGGTTTCCCTTGACATGAGTGTCTAGTCGTAACTGACTGTAGGGGCAGTACTCATCTCCATTACTAAGCCAAAGAGCCAGCATTGTCCAAAGACGACGCTGTGATCATGTCACTGGCATAACTGTACAGAATGCTGTTACCTTCCCACTGAAGTGGTACCTATTTATCTATGTGCATTTGCATGCTTTTGAACTGCCAAGCTGACAGAATCTGGGACTAGTGATGAGACCTCACCCGATCACATGACACTTGGGTGTCGAAATGCCAACCTTCAAACCTTGTGACTGTCAGAATTGTCATCTTAACCACTAAGCCACCACATCCCATATTCCAGACTTATGAACTTTTTAAAGTGTCAATCTTTTTACAACATCTTGTTATATTTTACTGTTGTCAACCACCCGGATTGGTTCGCCACAGGGCGGTATACAAATAAATATTATTATTAGTAGTAGTAGTACAATATCCTTTCATATTTTTTCTATGGTCTACTGACCTCTAAGACACTGGCAAAGTATGGAAGCAAAGGACAGTACTTGATTTCCCATATTTCACAAAATCATAGAGCTAGAAGAGACCAAAAAGCCCATCAAGTTCAACCCCCTGTAATGCAGAAATACACAGCTAAAGCACTCATGAAATATGCCCATCCAACCTCTGTTTAAAAACCTCCAAAGAAGGACAGTTGGCTGCCACCTGAGGCAGTCAAATACCTCTTACAGTAAAGACATAATTACTAATATTTAGGTGCCATCACTTTTTTTCTAATTTAGATTCACTGGTTCATGTCCTAGGTTCTGGAGTGGCAGAAGACTGTCTTCATCTTCTACATGGCATGCCTTCAGATACTTAGGGGCCATTCCCACTTACATTTACATTGGTTTGTGAATCGTGTTGACAACAGGTGGCTGAAGTGATTGAGGCTGAGCCATAATTCCCACTATGGAAGTGAATTGTAGCAATGACACTAGTAGGTCCCACTAGTGCCATTTGTGCTATTTTGGGTAGGGGACCAGCTCTGGGGTGGCAGAGCCCCAATCCAGACGCCTCCAGGAGGAGAGGGGAGGAGGAGCAGGAAGAAGAGGGGGAGAAGAAGAAGGAAAAGGAGGAAGAAGGGAGGAAGAAGAAAAAAGGAAGAAAAGGAAAAGATGGGAGAGGAGGGACAAGAAGAAGAAGGCCACCAACATTGCTGATTTCCTCCCAGCAAGGGAGACTGAATAAGAAACCAGGCATTGATTCCCATCCTTGCCATAAAATGCACTGGGTGACCTTGGGCAAGTCACACTCTCTCAGCCTCAGTGGAAGGTGGACAGGGCAAACCCCCTCTGAATCAACATTGCCAAAGAAAATCCCATGATTAGGGCTTGCCCAGCCAGCCACCCAGCCAGCCATTCACTTGCTCACCCATCTAGCCAGTTGCTTGCCCAGCCGCTCACTTGCTTGTTCAGTGTGCAATCTTCCAGAAGGAGAAGGAGGATGCATCCTTGGCAGCTGAGTGCCTGGCTTATGCAGCAGAGTGGCCCCAATTCTCTGCTCCTGGGGACGGTCTTGGAGATGTCTCATCCATAGGGTTGTCATGAATTGAGGTGGACTCAGAGGTAGTTAACAACAACTGTTTGCTTTTTTTTACAGTGCAATTCAAATCTGTCCACACTTGCTGAACCCAGATATAAATCAATTAAAACACACACACACAAAACAGAAAACTACTCCTCAAAATGTGCAGCTTTTTTGTATTTGTCATGGTTCAAAGTGACTCCAAACAATCACAGTCACTTCCGAAACTGCACAAAGTGGGAATGAGGCACAAATACAGTGATTAGCAATTTTTTGTAAATCGCAATGGGAACAGGCCCTTAAAGTTGTCTATCATAGTGTACTATCTTAGTGTACTCTTTACCAAGCTGAATATACCCAGCTACCTAACATTTTCTTCATTGGGCTTATTTTTTTAGAAGTTGAACATCTTAGTCATCCTCCTCTGAATATGCTCCCACTTGTCAATTTCCTTTTTTGAACTGTGGCGCCTGGAACTCAACACAACATTCTGGAACTCAACACAACTTTTTAAAATGCACTCTGGTAATAAACTTTTTAACATAGTGAAAATGTGATATTTTCCTGATTCTTCAGGATAACAAAATAATAATAATAATAATAATAATAATAATAATAATAATAATAATAATAATAATAATAATAAAGTTTTATTTTTAACCCGCCCCTCTGCTCAGCAATCAGGGTGGCGTACAACATTATAAAAACAGTAAGCAATTAAAACATTCCCAAATCCCACACCCTAACCCTCCCAAAGTAAACATCATGTGCTATTTTATCATTTCTGCCTGATGAAGAAGCTTGTGAAGCTTTGAAAACTAGTGTGATTTATTTTAAACCTTTTGGTTGGCCCGATAAAGATATTACCACAGACTGGTTTTTAGATCTTGATTTTTTTTCATTGTTTTAATGGTCAATATGCTGCCCCAGTAATGTTTCCTTAACTAAAAATACCAAATTTAACTGTAAATGGGGGATTTTATAGTTAAAGAACTAGATTTTGTTTCTTCATACACTAAGAAGTGCTTTTCTGAAGGTTTAATGCCTCCAGCATCAGGTGAAGGAACCTGATTTGGCTCTAGTTGATAAATGTAACCTTGTTCCATCACCTGAAGTTATCAACATACCCGAGAATTTCGAAATCTTCCCAAGGAACAAAAACATTATTTTGTCATAGGATCTGTGGCTTCATAGATGCAAATTGACAGATATAATAAGTTCTCATGGGGAAGTGCTTTCCAACATCAAATGAAGAAGCTTAATTCTCTGTGAGTTGTTCCCACTCACCTTTTAGCCATATTAATCTATTTATGACATCCAACTCAGAATGTAGATGCTAGGACCACAAGGCTTTCTGTTTATTTTCACTGTATGCTAGGTTATCTCCTCTGTCTGATGAATAAACCTATGATGCTTTGAAAATCATGTAGCTTCAAAAATTTTATATATCTTATGCCATTTGTTTAGCTCAATAAAGTTATTACCATACAATGGATTTTAAATTGATGTGTGTTTTTATAAAGAGGAACTAAACATATCCAATATCCAGAAATATACCTTCCCTTCATTTACAAAACAAAACAAAAACAAAACACCACCCTCAAAACCCCTTATGTGTCAAATCTAAAAGTAAGTCTTTTTCTATAGAGAATATACATGAAAGTAAACAAATTAGTAACAAAAGAAACCAGGATCTTAAGAAACACAATTCCTGCCTTTCATAAATCCCTTGTATGCTGTTCAGGAACTCAAAGTGGTGATATGCAAAGGAGCTGTATCTTGCCTAAGATATCAAAACACCTTGAGATGAACCTTCCTCTGTATCCCTTATCACTTTTTAACCAATACATGTTCTATTTTCAAAAACCTGGCCAGCAGTCTCTGCAGAAATAATCTACCTAGCTAAACTGCAGAAGTTGGCCACAAGGTTACATAATAATACTATGAACTAAAACCCTTGTGGTAACTTGCAGTTTGCTTGAAGCAGCTTTCATTTTCTGCTTAAGTAACTTTAATGCATTGACAGACTTCTCTACATTTTCCAGCAATAGAGCTATCTGATCATCATTGCCTCCAGGTTGATATGACCAGTTGTGTGGAAGACTTAAATCCTTCTGACTTATTGAACATTTACTTCCATTTTGTTTCAGCTTCACTTATTATCATCTTCCCTCACACAGATGACAGGAACACCTGATTGGCACCTTTTCTCCAAACACTTTCTCTTCCACTAATGGACTTGCTCTCATAGTAAGAAACAGCTTTATCATGATAAGAATCAAAGAGTAAATTTCAGAGGTTGAAAGTGACTGTTTGAGACTGTCCTTGTGCTGAGGATACATATGCACAAATTCTAATTTTCTATGAAGTTACATCACTAGACTAAGAAATTGTATTTCACCCATATAATCTGGATTGGGTTGTTCAGTGTTCCAAACCTTATGGACCTTTGCAGACTGTCAGAAATAGTGCAAATTGAGTCCACTTTAAGGGTTAGGGTTAGGGAATCATGGGAATCATGGGAATCATGGGAACTGTATTTTATTGTGGCACCAGAGCTCTCTGACAGAGAAGGCTCAATGTCTCAGGAAAAAAAAAAAAACAATTCCCATGACTCCCTAGCACTAACCTTAACCCTTAAAGTGGACTCAATTTGCACTATTTATGGCAGTCTGCAAAAAAAAAAAAAAAAAGACAGGTTCTTCTACTAACTTTCTACCATCCCTTGTTACTAGGGATGCCTTCAAAGCACATGTATTGACCCATTCATGTCCTTAGCACATGTGTTTCTACAGGATCTTGTGACCCTGGCAGTGGTGTGTTTTAGGCAAATGTAAATCAATAAACCATGCTCACACAGAACTCTCTCAAATGGGAATTTTACAAAACTAACAACAGTTAAGATATATATAGTTGCACTGGGGAATAACAAATAACTATGACAAGAGTTTCAGAAATGGCAGACAATACATGCAAAATACAAATAATTACCTATCAAATTGCTGTTGCTTTAGGATGGGGAAATGCTCATTCAAAATGAGCAAACTTGGAAGGCTATAAAGATTTGGAGTTAAGCAATGTGAAAATGTAGGGATTGGTGAAAGGAGGGAGAGCTGAGAGACAGAAAGATGCTCAAAAGAACACTTTCCCTAACATACACATAGCACTTTCCCTAACATACACAGGCACATACAGCAGAGAAAAGAGGCAGTTTTGGGGAGTTGCAATGCATAGGGAAAATACTGTCCAAAATACAGGTTTTAGAGACAAGAAGAGATAGTGCTCCTTGTTCCCTGCAAGACTTGACTGAAGGAGACATTTACTTAGCCAGATAAGAAAGAGCTGTTTATACATACACACACTTTGGCAAAGCTGGTTTACAAATATGGTACAATTACACCCAGTGCAAAAGAGCAGCCAAAGGCTCCTTAGTGCAGTGGTTCCCTGTTCTATTTATAGATGGCAGGAGTTTTCCTAGGCCTATTACAATTGTATTTAGTGAAGGAGTAGACTTACATTTGGGTATGCAAGAGCAGCTGAGATATGCTTGGGCACGCCTCCACCACAGCTGATCAGTGGCTGGGTGTGGTGGAACCAAGGTATGCCAGGGAATATCCCAAATGCTCTTGTGCACCCAGAAAGAGCATCCTCTGCCTCCTGGATGACCAAGTATGATGGTAGAGATGTGTGCTATGCCAGCCTACCCACTAGAACTTGGCTAATGTTTCTTGTCTGTAGTGAGACTCAAAATAAGAAATGGGTTTGGTATAATGATAGCATCACAATTTTTTTTCAGGGATATGTGTGTGTAGAAGATGTTCAGAAGGATCATTGCCTTTTCAAGGGACCAGAGGATATGGCCTTAAGGAACTATATGCAGTGAGTCATGCTTTGACCACCTTTGGATTCAGTTAAGTGAAAGTCCAAGGGCCTTTTCCAACTTTCTCCAGTATGTGTTACCTTTGCATTTGCAAGAGGGAGTAGGAACAGCCCATGATATTGTTGTGGCTTTCCATGATTCAAGGAACTGAAGTCGACCACCTTTACATGTGGTAGATGTTATATGGACTAAAACTGTTTCCTTTGCTTTAACACAACCTAGCTTTGCATTTCTGCTTGGGCCCAAGTATGATCTAATTTGTTGTAGTGGTGTCAGTGTTACATTGGACTCTGGAAATGAGGGTTCAAATTCTTGCTTGACCATGGAAACCCACTAGATAACTTTGGCAAGTTACACTTTCTCAGCATCAGGGAAAGGCAAACAAATCTTGCCAGGAAAACTCAATGACAGAGATTTTATGGCCACCATTAATTCTGAAATGAATTAAAGCAGGGGCAGGCAACCTTTCCCCTTTAAGGGCCGAGGGACCTCAGCTCCCAGAATCCCAGGAGCTATTGGCCAACATGAGACTATTGGCCAACATGGCTGAGGCTTCTGGGAGCTGAAGTCCCTCGGCCCTTAAAGGGGACAGGTTGCCTACCCCTGAATTAAAGGCACACAGCACCTCATAAACTGGCATATTTTTACCAGGGGGATTGTGTAGGCCAGGAACTGGCAACATTTGATAGTTTAGTTCAGTAGCGTCACGGGGGGTGGGGCGGTGGGGTTACAGCCTGCACTGGGTGGCACCCCAGAAGGGGGGTGACACCACAGAAGAAGAGGGTGACACCCGGTCGGCCTCCACCCCCCACAGGTGCTCCTTGGGGGTCTCCAGCCTGGGCAGTGGGTGGCTCATTTTCTGGCTGCAATACAATTTTTCTCAGCCATGCAGCCATTTTCCCAGGCCTCCAGGAGTCTCCGGTCCTGGGGGGGGGGGGGTCCTCCGGGTGGCAGGTGGCTGTTTTCTCAGCCACATCACCATTTCGTCTGGCTGTGCCACCACTTTTCTCAGCAGCATGGCTGTTTTCCCAGGCCTGCGGGGGTGGGGGGGCAGGCCTTAGAGAGGGGTTTCTGGTCCTGGTGGGTAGCCGTTTCTGTGGCCTGCGAGACCACTTTCCATGTGACCCCACCCCTGGAAGTCCCCCCAGAAGTCCCAGCTGGTAGTCCTGCCTCCCCAGAATTCCTGCCTCCTTGCACTGGGTGGCACCCTGGGCGAGAACACCATTGGTTTGGTTGTGGACACTTTGGACACTTCATGGTCTGTCACACACACACACACACACACAGAAAAAAAACCCTGAAACGGCCTCATACTTGTCATGTTCTAGGGACCTCAGTTCTATAGTGAACACTTGGCCTGGCTCCTAACAATATATGATTTAATATATTTTTAGGGGTTGGGTGGGCTCTGGGGATTTTTAGATTGCATTTTAGGATTAATCACATTTGTATGGAATTTTAATTGTTGTATGCTGCCCTGATTGTTGTCAGAGGGGCAGGGTATAAATTATTATTATTATTATTATTGTTATTGTTATTGTTATTGTTATTGTTATTGTTATATTGTTATTGTTATAACAGAAGGATCATAGTGGGCAAAAATATTTGTAATCCATGGGTCAAAAACAGATTATCAAGTTTAGGAAAAACTTTATTCAGATCTGGAAGTCCAAATCCTCACATTGAACACTAGATATACTGTTGGGCTTATTCTATATTCCAAATATATCAACAGTGCAGAACATCATGTATTCATTCAAAACCTCCAGCAAATTAACAACTGATGGATACCAGCAGTATTTCAAAATAGTTACAATGAAACAAACTATTTTCTACAATACAGTGTGGCATTATGCAAATGTTTTCTGTGCACATAAAAAGATAACGAGGAGTTTGTCAGAAAGCACAAACAATGGAATCCTCTTTGCAGCAATTTTTCTTATTATTTACCTGACCTTGGTATATATAATGAGTCTAACACGGTGCATTTTAAATCTTTCTCCCTCCCTCCCTTGTCTCAACAATTGATACACTGTCTAGTAAAAAGAAGAAATGATAATGAAGTTTAATACTTGACATTGCAGAAATATTATAGGGGGGGGGAAGAGAACCATCTGAAACTCACTGATGTTATTCATGTCAGAGCACCCATTTAGTTTTTAAAGAGCCTAATTAATCTCAAACGGATGTATACAATCTTAGAAACCAACAGTGAGAAAGGATAAAAGTAGTTCTGCAGGAGTATTTTTGTTTCCTTGTTTGTTTATATTCTACTCTATCTAAGCATCTCAGGGCAGGATATAATGCAATCAATTTAAAATAATGTTAAAAAAAAGCAAAAGCATTTAAAACAATGTAGGGTTTTAAAACATATTAAATTACCAGTTAAAACAATGTAAAACACTTAAAACCACAGACACCAACACACTGGATGAAATCATTACAGCCTAAAAGCTTGAACAAAAAGACATTTTAATTAGTGTTGAAATTAAGCTATTATCAGAGTCAATCCAGGCTCTAATGGGGAGGAATCATGTAACATCAGGGTGCCACAGCAGATAAGGCCCTTTCCTATATCTTTACATAGCATACTGCCCTCTCTGGTGGAACATTCAGAAGGGCTCCAAAAAGGAGGGAATAGAATTTGTCATTGCCTTAACTCCAGAGCTGGGAAAACCCACATCTTTGGACCGTACCTCTCACAACTCAGAGCCAATGGAGGAACCTAGGAGTTATAATCTAAGGCCTAGATTTAATTGTTAAGTCTTAAATAGAATCTATCTATTGAATAACTGGTTCTATTTATGTTGTTGTTGTTGTTGTTGTTATTATTATTCCGCCTCTCTGCGTAACACAACTGAGGTGGCTTACAACATTAAAATCAATCAATCAATCAATTTATTACGGCCATTCGGCCAGTATAAAAAAACACAAGTAAAAAGCAGAATAAAACACAATAAGACATCTAAATGATATACAATAGCTTCTTGCCAAAGCATACTGATAATCATTAACATATGTCAATTTAAAGGGCAGAGATAAAACAGCACCATTTCTTAAACATAATATCTTTAAAAGGTTCGACTTATGATAGGTGTAAAGTTATATAATTTTTATATAAATCTAAAAACTGCAGACATAAACATTAAAATATACATTTCATATCCCACAATCCCACCCACCCCTTAAAATACTATTAAACAATGACATTTTAAAACGCACTTAAAATAAAATACAAATAAACAAATAACAAAAACTGCAGCAGAATCAGGGGAGCAGGTGGGGCTGTCTCTTGATGACCAGGATATCTATTCAGGAAAAGCCTGCCGGAAGAGATCCTTCTTAACAGCCTTTTTAAAGCTGTTCAAGGTGGTAACATGATGGATCTCATCTGGCAGGCCATTTCATAATCTGGGAGCAGTTGCTGAAATGATCCACTGGGCAGTTGCAGACAGCCTAGTTTTTATAGGCTTCAGCAGATTCCTCCCAGAGGACCTGAGAGCGTGGGGTGGATTATACAGGAGGAGGCAGTCCCAAAGATAGGTTGGACCCAAGCCATTTAGGGCTTTAAAGGTGATAACCAACACCTTGTAATGGGCCCAGAAACTAATTGGCAGCTAGTGAAGTGATCTTAAGATAGGTGTTATGTGGTCTCTTCTCATTGTTCCTGAGACTAGCCTGGCTGCAATATTCTGTACTAGTTGAAGTTTCTGGACCAAGTACAAGGGTAGCCCCATGTAGAGTGAATTACAGAAATCGAGACGAGAGGTTACCAGCATGTGCACCACAATTTCAAGGTCCCTAACTTCAGGAAAAGGCACTGTTGGCGTATCAGCCGAAGCTGATAACAGGCACTCAGATCATCACATTTACCTGATTTATCATCTGGAGCGACAGATCCAGGAGCACTCCCAGACTGCAAACACAGTCCTTAGAGGGAGTGTGACCCCATCCAGGATGGAGGTTGTATCCTAATACCTGGTTTCGGGGCTGCTACTGTAAGTACCTCCATTTTATCTGGATTTAGTGTCAATCTGTTTTTCCTTATCCAGTCCATTACTGCTTTAAGGCAATCACTGAGAGAAGAGACACCACCTGAAGTCAAAGCTGAAGACTGAGACATGGAGAAATATATCTGGGTGTCATCAGCATACTCATAACACCCCGTCTCAAGTCCCCAAATGATCTCTCCCAGTGTCTTCATATATATATTGAATAGCATCGGGGACAGGATGGCACCTTGTGGGATGCCACAATTAAGCTCTTTCCTTGTAGAGCAACTGTCCCTGAGCATCACCCTCTGGAATCTGCCCAAGAGGAAGAAGCGGAATCATTGCAATGCAGTGCCTCCAATTCCTAACCTTCTCAGGCAATCCAAGAGGATGTCATAATCTATTGTATCAAAAGTCGCTGAGAGGTCCAAAAGCACCAACAGGATCACACTACCCCTGTCAATGCCCAGATGAAGGTAATCAGGTAAGGTGACCATGGTAGTCTCAACTCCATATCCTGTCCTAAAGCCAGTTTGGAATGGATCTAG
>CM034708.1:18956999-18968743 GCA_020142125.1 Phrynosoma platyrhinos | reverse complement strand
AACACCCTCAAGACATCACCCCCCTGGATGGCCAGCCATGGTATTAACTTACCATTCAGCTATTGATGCAATAGTCTTCTCTTACTGAAATGAACCAATAAGATTCAAGCCTAGGGGAAAAAATAACTTTTCCAAGCTCTATTTCACTTTCTTCACAGTTGTGAATTACGAATTATGTCTGTGCCGCTAATGTGTATGTAAATATGTGACAGAAGGATTGGAAGTATGTTTAAATGCAAATTGCACTGAATGGCTGCAGAGAAGAACATAAGTAATAGGACCTGGTAGTCATGGTGAGAGAATGTAACCTTTCCATCTCCTTATGCAATCATGTGGAAAACCCTTCCTCTGAAACTAGTATTGGAAAGAAGTTCTTCATTGGTGCAACATACCCCCAAACCTTGAACATTTAGTTTATGTAGTTTGGCCTTGGGAAAAGAAAAGAAAATGGAAAATGTTAGACCAGAGTGGGCATGTTCTGAGCCCAGTGGGCCACAACACAATATTTTGGCCTCTTCTGGAGCTCTGAAGGGCCACAAACTTACCATTGGAGGTGACCAGAAGTGATGTTGCATTAGTCTTATAGACTTTCTGCAATGGGTGGGTGGATTCTTGCTGATCTCCCCCCCCCCCAAGCATTTTAAAAGCATTTGTATGCATTCTCAAATAGGGCTATTTGTTTGAAAACCATGGAATGGCTGGTTGATATGGAGGGGTAGTGGGCAACCCCAGGACCCCTGTTCTGAACAAATCCTACTCATGCTAGATTCTCTTTACATGGCTAATGCTAAATTTATGGATACTCCCATACCAGTTCCAGGATGTAGAAGGACTTCCAAACAAGTCATCAGATGCATTGACAAGTCATGCATGTGATAGAGACACATATTTAAACAGATGTGGCAACATTAGCAGAGGACACACTTATAACACTGTGGTTGGCATCCAATTAGTAACACATGCAGGCACAATTCCACTGCACATAGACATATGCGTGTTTTGGAAGAGAGGTCATTGCAGGGGTTGGTATTCTTTTCTACCCTGCACAACAACCAAAACCTTTCCCTGGATTCTCTATTCAGCTGCTACAGCCCCCACTTCATGGGCAGGGAGAGGGGAACTAATGGAAAATGAAGAAGTATCTGGTTATGTCTTTATAGCTAGACGCAGAATGATTATATCATTTGAAGGACTCTACCAGATCTGGATATGATGATATCATTCTGTGTTGGACTATGGGGACACATCCAGGTGTTTTCAAGATCCTCCATGCTCTCCAGCAGGCCTCGAAAAGTTATGAGGGATATGCAGTGGCTACATAGTGAGTCCACAGGTGTTGACAGGAGATATGTTATGTAGTCCTGCATGTGGAATTATTATGCTAAGCTGAGCCCCACAAGATCTCAGCCTGTAGGTATAAAGGGAGGCTCAGATTTTGGTAAGATGGTTAAGAATTTCACAACAAAATGAAAAGGAATTGTCACCAATTTGCCACATACATATCTCATTTAGAATTCATTAGACTTATAAAATCTTAGAGCTGGAAAAAGAGCCATCTATTCCAACTCTGCCATGCAGGAATGCAACTAAAGCATCCCTGAAAAATGTTCAAGCTCATTTTTAAGACTTCCAAAGAGAGAGTTTACCACCACCCCGAAGGCAGTCTGTTCCACTGTTGGAAAACTCTCACAGTAAGAAAGCTTATTCTAATCTTTAGGTGGAATTTAAATCCATTGGCTCATGTTCGAGTTTCTGCAGGAGCAGAAAACAAGCTGGCTCCATCTTTTACACAACTTCCCTGGACCACAAACCGCTGGTTTCAATTTATCACTGAGTCCTATTTTTTACAAGATGATAACAACTTGGCTTGATTTGTTATCTGGATAATTTTAAACCAGTTTGAAAAATTCAATGTAATTATTTCCTGGGGGGAAAATACTTTTTTGCCAGTATTAGGATAAACATACTGGACCAATGGCATATTCTTAGCATGTATAGAGAAAGAAGGAATGTATTGATCTCCATTTCCCCCAAAAGGCACTAGGAATCCTCTATGAAATATTTATCATCTCAAAATAGAGTGGCAAACCAGAGAGAACATTTTAATTTAGCCTGCTTTCAGTCACCACGTTTCTGTTATTTAGTAGAGACAGAGTATGTGACATTACATATAAAGGTTGGCCTTACATATATCTTTACTCTAGCTGAAAATAGCAGCTGCTGGAGGACCAGGAGAACTGAGATCATGGAACACATGTATCTTTCCACCTGTTTCTTGGCACTCAATTGGCAATGGGTGTTTCCTGCTGTATCAACTTTGAATGGGATCTGGCCTCTAGCTATCATGGAGCAAGGAAATATTTTGTACCATGTGGAAGATTTACAGAGTTCATGCTTATGGAAAATGGAAAATGGGCAATAAAGTCCTGATTTCTTATTCATTTTCTACACTGAGATTCTTCTTCTGCAGTGATAATTTCTCTACTTATGTGAGAGAATTACACAGCTCACTGAAATTGAAAATGGACACAATACTCTAGAGAACATAGCTAAGCTTCCCAAAGCCAGTTTCATTCTTCCAGATCTTTTTCTCAGAGAATCACACACTTAGGCTTAGTTCAGGTATGAGGATCTCAATGCCCTTACAAATTCTAATAATTAGCAGCAACAGTATTTACTACTGAAAACTGGGTCAAGTCACTTGTTTTGTTATGCATTTTTCCCTGACATTTTATTGTTGTTAGTTCTACATAATGTACTTATCCCTACCATGTCAAGTGCATATGTTAAGAATACAATTGCAATGCTGTTTGCAATTTATCGGTGAAATTAAATGTCAAGGTTCCATTCAATGAAGAATAGTTGATAAATAATAATAATAAAAATGCCCATTATACAACCTGAATTACCTGGAATGCTCTGGGGGAGGGTTGACAATGTATCCATCATTTGGAAGAGTTACCGGACATTTCCCTGGGCTGAAATCCAAGTGCTAACCCCAAGTAGAGAAAACCTATTGAAGATTGATAAATGGTAAGTCCTCTCATTTAAATTCCATTAATTGAATGAATCTATTCTAGTTGGCAGTAGCAACTGGATTTAGTATATAAAAATAGCAAACAATTTCTGTTTAGGGTCAGCTGAAGATGCAGAAAATTCACACTGATTTCCACATTTGTATACATCATACTGCATTCATGATGCTGCTCAAGTGACTGTGTACAATTCATACTGTAAACTGATTCCAATTAAGTGTCTGACCTGCAGACCTGGGTTATCTGTGGATAATGAATTCAAAGACATGCAAGCCATTATTTTTTTGTTGGAGCCATCAAATGACAAGCATTTGTTAAAATGTTCTGCATGAAAATTGCAAACCATATAACACCAATTCATAGCCTATCCTGATAGCCTTTGGGAAATAGAGGGAATCTTGATAAGTGACAGTGATGCAGTCCTCCAATGGAATGGAAATTTTGTACTACATCATGCTTTATTTTCCTGTCTGTTGTGCACAAAAGCATAAACTAAGAGGCTAAGAACTTTCCAATGTGGAGTAATATAGAAAATTATTCATATTCAGATTAACATCTGTGTACAACCCTGTCCTCTCAATGGTGAGCATGCCAGGTAAATCTTATATGTACACAGCCAGAAAGAAAAGGAGGTAAGATACAGAATTTTGGGTGAACTACAATTTCCTTTAACTGTAACAGAGATCTACAACAATGATCAGATTTCCTGGGATAGAAGCTGGATAGTCAGTGCTCCTATTTCAATTGAGTCAGTTGAAAAACTGGAGAAGAGGCAGTGTATTATCTGCTCTCCACCCACTTGGCCATGTGCCTTGAACTCATGGTATATGCAGGCATTGTAGGAGATTAAATTGGCAGTTAGATCCATCTGTCCAGTGCTGCTCAAAGATGGATCCTTTTTTAAAATACTAAATACTCTGTCAGGATACACAAAAAATGAAGCTCTGTGGAATACCTTCTGGCTTCTCAATCCAGGAACTGGCCCTCCCACACCCAAAGTATGTAAAATGGCTTACAGGATAACCCAGCAAAAAAGTTATGATTAATATACAGCTGTGATTAATATAATAGTTTAATCTGGCCAAAATCTCCTATTGTCTCATAATTTGTTGGTTTGTTTGGGATGGATTTATACATACATGAATGAAATTCCTACCATACTAACTGGATTTTCAGTTATTAAGGAATTCAGCCATTCTAAGATATATCTGTGTTCTTTTTTTTTTTACCATAGTCAAAACATGCATGGTCCATTTAAAGGTGCAATGAAGAACTGTGAGGTCCATTTCATTATACAGATATGAATCATATCATACAGATATGATTCATATTTGTTTAATGCAAAAAAGAAATAATCAAGGAATCATGTTTATCAGATTGTTAGCAAAATGGTTTTAGAACATGTTTACTTCCATTCAATACAGATAAATTATTTCAATTTGAGCTCAATTTGAATTAAATGTTACACTATTGTCAAATACAGGCTTTTTCTTCATGACATAGTGGTGGAAAAGTAATGCAGTCATGCTCAGGGAGCTTGTTCATGGCACCCTGTCATGCATTAAATTGTGGCAATCTGCCATCCTCACACAAGCCATAAATCCCTAAAAGGCACTCTTGAATGCAACCATTTCCTTACCTCCTTCTGCCCTCTCCTTCACTCCATGCCTATCATACATTTTGCCAATAGTGGGACTCAAAGCATTTCTCAGAATAATAAAGCAAATGCCATATCCACAAGTATGACATGAAATCTAAATGGGGGTGTCAAGTCTTACAGGTGCCCTTTTGCTGCTGCTGAGTAGGTTGGGACCCTTTGAAGGGACTCCTACACAAGCTGCCATCACCCCACTTTCTCGCAGTTCAGTGGAAGTTGCACTTTCTACTTCTGACTCTGCCAATTTTTTTGCTCCCCATGCCACCCTTATGGGAGAAATGAGACCTAACTGGCATGGTCTCATGGTCACATGTGAAATAAAAGGAATCTTTAAAGGAAATTTTATTCTAAACAGTAACCTACATAGCCAAATAATCTCACATGAAAGACACCTCCCTTCAGGCACAAATAGAAGAAGTTACAAGGTTACAAATTAGCCTAGATCATATTCAGCCAAGATTACAAAAATAAATGTGTGCCCTGACATAGTTATTTAAACACATCCACATAGAATCATAGAATTATAGAGTTGGCAGAGACCACAAGGGCCATCCAGTCCAACCCCCTGCCATTTAGGAACTCCCAATTAAAGCATCCCCGACAGATGGCCATAATCAAATGGGATTTGGAGTCCTGAATGTAGCTAGGTAGGTAGGAGTCTGGATGTCTTTCTCCATTCTCAACCAACTCCCCCAAGGTGGGACTGAAGCTTCTGGTCCCAAAACGTCTTGTTCTTCTCTTTGCCTCACCTCAGGCTTTTATAGCATTTCATGAGAAGGATCTTCAAGGTTCACGGTTCTACCCAACTAGCCTGTACCCACTGAGCAATTGTGACACTGGCCCCCATAAATGTAACTTAACCTAACACATTCTTAGCACTTTGTTTACGTGGAGGGAAGACTATCCCTCAGCTGGGTTGTCCAGATAAGAGGAGGTTCCATTATCATAGGGGGGAATTGTGCATCTAGATCCATCTACATGTAGCTTTCCATATGATCTGGGATCATGAACAACTGATGTACAGGTTTGAATGGAAGCCTATGTGGAAAGGCTTCCACTGTTCAGAGATTTTGGATAGTAAAGCCAGGGTTCTCATGCATCATTCATAAAGCATTACAAAATTAGCCACCTCCATCAAGACCAGTATATATCAGGCCAGTATATTGGCTTTGGAGAGAACCATTGCTCCCTGTATGTAAGGCAGTGGTTCTCAAATAGTGGGGCAGGCCCCCCAGGGGGGGCATGAGGCTCCGTAAAGGGGGGCCTGTTATGGCTGGAGAGAGGGAGATTGTCCCAGCGCAGCCCCAGTAGCAGCCCGACGTGCTCTATCCTGATTGGTCAAACCCACCCATGTGACTATTTATAATAATAATAATAATAATTTTTATTTATATACCGCCCTATGGCGGACCAATCCGGGCGGTGAACATGGTGAATAAAATATACAATAATACAGTATAAAACAACATCATTCCCCTCCCCCCCTTAAAAAGTTATTACGCGGGGGGGGGCAAAATGTTTTCTTCTTTCCTAGGGGGGGTGTGACAGAAAATAATGGAGAAGCACTGATGTAAGGGAAACCATGCTTAATGGGCAAACCCTTCCATTTGTATCACTCTGCAAAATATGCATTCTTTGTCCATTTGCTTTATTTGTTTGTAGGAAATAAACAAAATCAGCATTCTGCAGCTGCCAAAAGCATCTGCCATGATAAAACTAGAAAGATAATTTTAATAACAGATTTTAAAACATAAAGCATCTAAACATACCATTCCCCAAATGTCAAAGTACAAAAAATAATGGTGGACACATGGGATATGTATACATTGATTTTTTTAAAAAAAAATAAAGACAAACAGATTGAGGGCAACTGGCACAGAGTATAGCACAATTGAATACTCAAAGTGGCATTCAAAATGCCAGTCATATTGGGTGAAATTTGCAAACCAACAATAATATGAATATGAATTAAAATATAACACCCCAAAAGGGACTGGCTTTATTTTTGCTTCATTAACTATAATGAAATCATTTATAGAATAAAAGTCTATTGTTCCTTCCATATTTAGCAACTAGAAAGGTATAATCACATTTTTTTTTTATCTCTCTTTAAAAAGTGCAGAGAAGACAACTATATTGCACATGAAGAACAGAAGCGGAATCTAAATGGATTGGTCTTTCTAATTCAATTATTTGTTGCCCTTTGTGGATGCTGAGATGCCTACCAAAAGCCAGGATCCAAAGGCCATGGTACTATTAAGATTGTTGGGAGAAGGGACCAAGGAAGCTGTGCTCTGCCTTTCTGATTTCTCCAAAACAAGACCACTCTTCCTTCAACCCCTCCAGTCTCTATTTCCATCCACTAGTCAGAGGTTCATCCACATCAGGCTATCCAAGTATGAACCCTATCTTCCAAATTGATTCAGCACCTTGGACATCCCTTCCACATTGAAAAGGGAGCACCAGCTGTCAGTGTCTTTAGTGCCAATCCCATATAACATACTTTCCCTCCACTTTTTAACCCAGACTTTACTTGTCAAAAAGCAACAGAGAGTGGCTTTTTTGTTTTTTGCTTCCTTTTCTTTAATTCCTGGAAGACTTTGGATACATTTTATTTGTGCCCATTTTCTTCAGTTACCCAGAATGTCCCTGGCCCAAATGGATCAGAGATGCATTTTGAGAAAACAGGCATGGTGGACATGATTTCAACTTTACTTCATAGTGTGCAAAAACTTGTCTGACATCTGAAAAGAAATAAAATGACACAACTAGAGGCCCTTCGGGTGGTGGGTATTAGTGATATCCAACTGTTGCTTCACACAACAGCTATTCAGAAGCATTCCCAGCAACAGGAATTTCAGCTCCATTCTCTTTCTGTATCCTGCAGCTACTCTTTAGTGATCATGGTCAATTGCTGTAGAAAGCCTTAACTCCTATCAAGGTGCCAGAGGAAGGCGAAGGCAAACCCTTTTGAACAAACTCTACCAAGAAAGTTCCAAAGATATGAAGGTGCAGTATTAATATTGAATATATTGCATAACTGTGTTATCTTGTGCATGAGCTAGAAAATTAATATATATTGGTGTTTCTCCCCCAACTCTGATCCATAAACAAGTCACCTTCTCAGAAAAGGAAATCTAGGGCACAGACATTTTTAGATCATGTCCAGATCCATTAATACAGAAATATCTACAGCTTCATATTGAAAATGAAATAGTCTGCATAATTTAATCAGAATTATTACTATTTTTGCTAGGTTGAAATATATACAAAAGTTTAACTCTTGATACAACAGTCATATAGTCATGTCTGAACATTTTGATTAAAAAAAGCCAAACCCCAAACAATATTCTACATGTAATGAAAAATGAAGGTGATGTTTCAAACTCTTTAGAGTGTAATACAGGGGAAAATATGGTGGTTGAAATCTCTTTAAGAAGGGGAGGAATACAGAAAAAAGAATACAGGTGTACCGTGATTTTAAAATCTGTACATAGTTCCAAAATGAAGCACTATTTCTGTGTGGTTTGCAGTCTGGTTTCTGTATCATAACACAAAAATCATGCCAGAAGTTGTCCTTTTGTCTACCAACCTACTTCCAACTAATAAATGCTTCAGAACCAAACTCCAGGATGGGATCCTCTAAATCCCCAGTTCTGTTCTGCAGATAACGTGAAAGCCAATGTAATGCTAGTTAAGCTCTGTAGCATCTCGATGCTTCTGGGGGGCAAGGTATTGGCTTTAGTTTTACTTCTCACATAATGCATCACAGCTGTGTAGAATAGCCACTGGGACCCAAAGGTACAATATTTTGGGAAATACAGGGAAATATTCCAATGCTGTGGCCTAATCACACCCTAGTCTACTCTCTGCAAGCTATACCAGGTTGGCCAGGTAAGTAGGGTTCTGGAATGAAAAACAGCAACCTCTTATAAGCTCTATGCCAATACGGATAAAATTATATTTTTAGAATTATTATCTATATTTTGAGCTTAGTCTTAATCCAGAGCCTGGGTAAGAGTCCCAGCCCTCAAAACAAAAGGAACTTATTATTTGATAAACAACATATCCTTTCTCACCTGGCAATAAGAGCTGTCCTCATGGTAAAAGCTGTATAGGAGTGAAGATCCATAAACAGAGATTTGAAGCAGTGTTCCCAAATTTCAGCCACTTACCATATGTGGTCAAAAAAGAAAAAAAGAAGGAAAGAAAAAGACTGAACAAATCCACTATCTCCCCACCCCCCATACACACTGGCAGATATATTCTCAGCAGACACACACAATCACACACACACAAACTTGAACATACACACACACACACACACACACACACACCAGTAGAAAGAAGGAAGGAAGGAAGGAAGGAAGGAAGGAAGGAAGGAAGGAAGGAAGGAAGGAAGGAACAATGAGGTCAGTTAGGCAAAAAGGTCCTGTAGCAGAGCAAAAGTGATATTTTTGAATTCTCAGTAGGTTGGTCCTTTTCAAATGAAAAAAAATATTAGCATTCACTGGTGGCAGGAAATAATACAGGGAAAAATCTCTCACACCCACACACTTCACCTTGTGTTTTTTGATTTGGGGTGTTTGGGTAGAACTAGTGGTAGCTGGTGGTTTTCAAATCCACAGGGCAGTGCATTTGTTCTTGGTATTTCTTCCATTTATCAAGGAACTATCCAAAGTCCTGAAGCTTAGTTCTTTAAAATGTCATCTAAAACTGCTTCACTTACATGGGTTCTGCCAGCTACCATCAAGTGAAACACATTTGATTCTACACACAAAAACCCTCCTCTCAATATGTATGTAAGCATTTTTTTTTAAAAAAATCTTACTTAACATTTTTTTTTTTTTGTATGAACTGAAGGGGACCGAGATTACTTAGTGGGACTCATTCCTTTCAGAATGTGCAACAACCTTCTCAGTGTCACTATAAAGTCAAATGCGGAATTTGAGAATTTGACTAATCAGAAGATAATTCCTCATTTAAACTTTCAGCTTCATATTAATTTCTGAGATTCGTAATAAAAAATAGAAGGTAGCAGTGAATTAAGAAGGCATTATCAAAGAATTAACAATTGCAATAAAGCTCAAATATTGGACATAGGAGGATTCGTTCCTTTTTATCTGAAGGATTACATTTAGTTTAGGCAAGTACAACAAATCCCACTACATTTCCCTATTAATTGCTCATCAGATTGAGACCTGGTTTAATAATTTTTAATGCTGACCTGTCTGCACTTTCTGCAGCAATTCATTTAGTGTTATCAAGCTGCAGAGACAGGTGTTTCATTAATAACAATAAACGTCAGGGTTTTACCTTACAGAAGGTTTCATTGGTTTCATTTCACAACTTAGGTTTCTCCAACATTTCACAACTAGTTTTGCAAATTATGGCCCTCCTACTAGAGTGCTGAGGAAGTCATGGATAGCCAAAAAGACAAATAGATCCTATTGTCACAATGTTTGGAGAGACTTCAAAACATTTGTTGTCAAAGTGTATAGATACATTCTATCTCTCTATACCTTTCATCCTTGACAAAGGCATGGATGGGAAATGTGTGAGCCAGGGAGATCTTTCATGTGACCCCTGAAACCCTGATACCCATGTTACCAGCTTTGGCTTTTTCCAGAAATGCAGTCTAGAGCTTAATAGGACACTCAGATCTTTATTTCATCACTATGCTGGACATCCACATCCCACAAAATGGCTCCAAAGAACAATTTTCCAAAATCAAAAGTTCCCTTTCAGCTGCCTCCAGTTTTGAGTGTGGCTTGAGTGTGGCTCCAGGAATATGGGACAGATTCTCTTCAGCTACTCAGTTCTGTGTTAGAGAGAAGGGCATGGACAGATCAAGGTGCTTTGTCAGATTTACCTTGCTGCTGCTCATTTAGGGAATCAAAATAAGACAATTCTCTGTTTGAGCTAGCTTGCCTCTAATGGATGACTGGGTGCATCAAAACTTCCAAAAAACAAAAACAAAAAACAGCCATATTCACTCTTAGCCCCATATCGTTTCCTACGAGAGCAAATATACTGAGATATTTCAGGACTGGAAAACCACACCTCTTCAAACCATCCCCATCCAAATAATTGCTTTACAGTGGACTCTTCTTATACCTGGGCTTGTCATCTATGGATTTGAGCTCCTGTGGACAGCAAGCCCTTTTGTTTGTAATGGAGGCATATGCACACAGCTATGCTAGCAGCTGCGCACACACCGCATCACCCAGAAAACAAGAAAACTTGAGGTTCTGCAGTTTCTGATATCCCTTGCAGATAAGGAGGAATGGTTATATTTTATTTTATCTGTTATGGCTTTTGGTCCAAGTGGGAGACCAAAAGTGGGACCCACCATTTGGGGGTAAGGCAGCCCTCCTACTAGAGTGCTTAGGATACCATGGATAGACAAAGACAAACCATGGAAAGACAAACAAATCGATCCTAGAACAGATCAAGCCCAAACTCTCCCTGGAAGCCAAGGTGATAAAACCAAGGCTGTTGTATTTTGGCCACATCATGAGAAAGCATGACCCATTAGAAAATACAATAATGCTGGGAAAGGTCTTGGAGATGTCTCATCCACTGGGTCACCATGAGTTGGGGCCAACTTGAAGGCAGTTAACAAAAACTCCTACTGATACCATGAGTCACCTCAGAGTTTTAGTATGGGTTGCCTGCAACTGCATTCCTCCACTAGCTGACAGGCTCTTTGACTTCCTAGAGGCTTCCATAATCTGAAAGGGAGGAGAGGATTTTTTTTTAATTTCCCCTTTTTCCAATAATAATAATAATAATAATAATAATAATAATAATAATAATAATAATAATAATTTATATATCCTGCCTTTCCCAATGGATCGAGGCGGGAGTACAGCAAAAAGGATAAAACAGCAAAGTTAAAACATAGAGGTAAAGCATAACAAAGTTACAATAAAATTTAAAAACATTAAAATTACATATACAATAAAAAACAATAAAACTAAAATTTCAATTACAACTACTAATACAATTCTATGCTATAGTGATCATCCTTCCTGGGGGATCATTAGTCA
>CM034708.1:18942847-18955218 GCA_020142125.1 Phrynosoma platyrhinos | reverse complement strand
ACTCAATTTGCACTATTTCTGGCAGTCTGCAACCCCCCTTGGTTATACATGTGCGCAGCCTAACAGAATTTATTATTGCACGTTAGAAAAAGTACATAAATAGCCATGAGGAATAAAAGGATACTAGAAATTAATGGATTACTAAAAATAGCACAGCTTAACTGTAAGCTTATTTTTAAAAGACAGTACACACTCAAATCAAGGTAGCACATTTGTTTGCCTACCTACATGCACATACAGAGATGTGAAGTGCAAATAATCAGAACTCACCGTCTCTTTTTGTCTAAAAAGTACTTATTACAATTCCCAACAGCCCTCACCAGCATAGCCAGTGACAAGGACAGATGGCCTAAATTCCCTAAAGGCACTAGATCAGCTCTGGTTAGTTCTTGGATGGGAGGCCAATAACAAATACCAGGTTCTGTAGGCTATTTTTCAGAGGAAGGAACTTGCAAATTCACCTCTGAGAATTCATTACCTAAGAAAACACTATGAAATTCATGAGGTCACCATTAGTCAACAGGCAACTTGAACACGCACACATACACACACAGTCAAACAACACCTGCATGATTCTCATTCCTAATATGGGCAGTTCCCTATGCTGAGAAATACCAAACAGAGCTGTCACACACTATTTGACTTTGAGACTACCAAGCGAATCCAAATAAGTGCAAATATCTCATTTGAATTACATCACCTTGCATATTGAGGGAAAAGTCATGCTTTGCATGCAAGATGTTCCAAGTCCAACCTTTTGAAAAGCTAAATGACACACTCTTAAGGAATGTATCTCTACCTACGATCATGAAGAGGCCTGGGTTCTGGCCAGTAATGACTCCAGACTACATGCAGATCGTCATAGCCATTTGTGTGGCTTGCCACTGCAGTTGTCATCAAAATAATAACAATAGTAACAAAATAACAGCTGTCTAGGAGGCTACTGGGGCCCTGATTCTTCTGAGAAACAGGGTCACACTCCTTGTCTGCTGTCTTCAAGCAAAATCTAGGATTTCTGCAGTGCCAGCAGTGGTAGCTTTGATAGAGATGGAGAAATGGTGCAACTATTCAGGTTCCACCATTTAAATTCTTGAAGTTACCACTGATTACCAAGAGTTAGGCTAGATAGGCCATTGTATCATACTTAGTATAGTCACTTAGGGCCCTTGCAGACTGCTAGAAATAGTGCAAATTGAGTCCACTTTAAGGGTTAGGGTTAAGGTTAGGGAATCATGGGGACTGTATTTTATTGTGGCACTAAAGCTCTCTAACAGAGAAGGCTCAATGTCTCAGGGGGGGAAAATTCCCATGATTCCCTAGCACTAACCCTAACCCTAAAAGTGGACTCAATTTGCACTATTTCTGGCAGTCTGCAAAGGCCCCAAGATACTTAGGTACTTAGACCAATGAGACTAGAAGGAGAGTATGCTTCTTTTATTTTTTCACATCTCAACATCAATAATGCAAGTTTTATTTTATTCTTCTGCTCTCTTTGCATGCAATGAGAGATAAAATTTTGTAGGCTGGCCTATCTGAATGTGCTGTGTTGCAGCCAGATTGAGGTCACCAAACCAAGAGATCTGAGAGTGATCAAGGTGAGACAATCCCACTGATGTAAAATTGGTGCATTAATAGATGCAGCAAGTATTCTATAGCAAAGAAAGCCTTTATACCTTTTAGCTAATAAGGAGCTGAAATCTCCTCATAGTTGGTTGGGCATTCCTTGAGGTCTTTCCAAGTTGTAGGCATTGTCTACCTCCCTACATCAACAAGCAAGTACCTCAAAGTGTGGGCTTTAGTGACAAGGACTATAGTAAAGATTTACAGAGGAATCTCTTCTACTCAGAAGCCAGACACTCTTGCTTTTCCAGAAGCATTGAGCAAGGAGGCTGTTTTCCTCACCCATTTTTAATAAAAAAGCTGGTGATTTCATATGATTATCTATAGGAATGCTAGCCTAAAGTGAATGGAGTAATGCAAATATGTGCTTATGATCAGAGAAATCGTATCTCTCCCAATGCCTACTTGAAATGTATGACACCTTTGTATGCCTATTTGAGCTCTGTGGTACCATTCTGTGCACTCCCAACATTCATGGTAGGTAAAGGCTTTTTTATTTTGTATTATCCCCAAAATTGCTCCAATTCTTGAATAGTTCCTAAAAAAAAAAACCTGGGATTGTAACCTGGATGGGATTCACTAACTGATATGGGAGACAACAGTGAATCCCGATGATAGGTGACATCATGATAAAGCAACTCTGAATTGCCATTATATAAACAAGTTATATGGACCTTCTGCTGTGTAGTACACTATTTCTAGGTTTCTTTGTATCTAGAAATATTTTAATTTCTATTCTTTATTTATAATATAAAGTTGGTTCAATTACATTAAGATCCTACATTGTGCTTATATAGTGTAAATCTACACTCATATAATCTGTACACATATGATTGCATGGTGGTTGACCTACACCTTTCACTGAATATCAACAATGTGGAACCAACTGTTTATCTGCCATTGTGTCTGCTTATTGTCCCACTGTGGAATAAGAAATGATAGAGTGGCTGTCTCTGCAATCACAGCAAACAAAGCAGTGTATTGAAGACACTGATTAATGGTTCTTCATCTTCCATAAATGTGAAAGCAAGCAAAGTAGACCCAATTAATCAATTGTTGAATGCCAAGTCAAGATACAGGTAAATCCAGGTGATTCAACAGCTCTACTATTGTCAGGACTAACAAAATGATTTAAGCTCATCTGAAATGATTACTTTTGTGGAAACCTGCTTATGCTACCATGAACTGAATGCATTGGTTGCACAACAACTGCATACTTATACATGTATATGGACTTATCTGTATTGGCTAGGATACTCCAAGGACAGCCTATAGTATGCAGCTGCCTCAATTTGCTTGTGTTACTCTGGCCTCCATTTTCATATTACCATGGCTGGCTACATGGGCATCCTACTAGGCCACCTAGCACATCTGCCACCTCTGCAGGTTGCTCACTTCTGAGGTCAGAATGAGGTGTCCAGAGACAGTCACATGCAATGGGATACCCAATAATATAGCCACCATAGCATGGACAAGGAAAATTCTGGATCATCCCAGAAGCAACAGGTTTGTTGTTTTTTTAAAAAATCGTGTTAATTTTGTTATGCTCTGATTCTGGTAAGGGATGTGTAGACATCATCCAGACTGACCATACAAGAGCTGGGGTTTTGGCCATGTGTCATCCAAGCAGAACACGAGAAAGGGGGAGGGCTTTTGACCTGTGCAGACAAGAATTCCAATAAATGGTCCAAAACACACTGCTTGGATTATTTCTGTAGTGTGTTTTGGACCTGAGTCATTCTATTTTTTCATTTATTATGACAAAACTGTGACATTTATGGACTCAAAAACTCTTTTTATATATTGGCTTGTAATAAGTGAACTTTATATGCTTGTGAGGTTGAGAGAAAGGTAGAAATAGATATGAAAGTAGAAAGATAAATCAACAGTTTGTGGCCCAATATCCACTTTGCTCTGTAACTGCAACTTCTAACTTTATAGGGATCATGGCCCAAAGGAGACAAAGCAAAGGTTTTTAATTCCCTGAGATGAATTATGCATAATCTTTTCATTTATTTTTTTTAAAAAAGACTGTTGCAAATTCTCATCTTTCCAAAAGCTATTTCAATAAAATTTTATTCCTAACAATGTTTAGGAAGTAATTTGACCTTAGTTTCTAAATTTCAAGAAGCTTACATCATGAAGACTTTTATCTACACTTTAAAAAAATATTGGAAATATAGTACATCTGGATATAACCCTACAGATTAAGCACCATATTATTTAGGACTTATTGTTCCTGTTCCTACATGGAAAAATGTTATCCTCACAATCCTGGTACTGATGAGAAGTTAGCATGAGGAAAGCCAACTGTTTCCAAAGAGGGATTTGTACACCATGAATGATGCCACCCATATTTTCAGAAATATGTCCATATAGGCACAAAGTCTTCTTTTCATTGTGTCCATTGTGATTGACTTCACATAATCCTTAATTTACCCATAAAATTGACAACAGACCACTTTTTGTGCGTTTTTAAAGCATGTCTGAAGCTCCTCCATTGTCAAAGTGGAAGGAGATATGCAACATCATTCTTGTACTTTTACTTACCAGGCATCTACTTATACATGAGAATGGGGGAGGAACCACCAAAAAGAGGACAAAGGAGGGCACAAATTTGAATAATATTTGCATAAGTTATTCTGTTTGTGTGGTCTCTTTCTTCTGTGCATGTCTGTATTTAAAGCAATTTTTTTTAAATTAGTGTATGCACACGTTTGTACACACAAAGTGCTCTAATTCAAATATAAATGCAGTGCATCTCACCATAGCAGCAAATAGTGTGACCAGTATCTCCTGTCCAGATGCTAATTACTGAAGAACACATTGCTATTTTCTCTTTTATTTTATTTTTATTTATTTAAAAAAAAACTTAAACCAGGCTTGGACTTGAACCAGACAGATTAGTAATGAGATGATATGTTCAAATGGAGGATTATCCTCTGAGAGCCATTTGAATAAAGAATAGAGGTCACCTGTCATTTATATATTTAGATGTCATTTTCCAAAGCTCCTAAAGACCTGCAAGTTGTCCCAAATATGTTGCCTCATCCAAAAAAAGGAGCATGATTGACTTAAGAATTGGAATTGTTTTGTCATATTCATTTTGTGAGCGATTCATTGATTAATTCATTTAATTATTTAAAACATTTCTACTTCACCTTTCCACTAAAACAAGGATGGACAACTGTTGTTCTCCAAAGGTTACAATGTGCCAGAAAAGCTTTCAGTGAGATAGAAAAGTGGAACATCCCCTAGGAGAAAGTTCTAAAAGGCTAGATGCCACTTGGAAAATTGCCACTTGGAAAATTTCTTTTCCTTGGTAGGGTTAGCACATATCCTATATTATAGAAGTTAGTCCTCTACTTGAGGTCACACTCTTCCTGAAGGGCTGGCCCATCCAAGTCTGGTTTCACAATGAAGAACCATCAAAAAAGAGACCAGGACCCTTGACTTTGCCCATTCTGATTTATCAGTTGAGTTATCTGGTCACAATCTTGTCCACTAAAGTGAAAGACATAATATTTCTATTTAATTTATGGCAACTAAATTACTATGTGCAGATATAAATCCATGTCCCCTTTTTAATGGTGTATTTCCTCTTTTTTGGCAATGTCTAAAGTGGACATTTCCTGACTGCAGTCCCCATTTCTATCAATGTTTGCTTCCAGGTATGGAAATTCTTTTACTATTTCTATTTCTTCATTTTCTAGGTTGAACTTGTGAAGATCCTCAGTGGTCAGTATTTTTCTTTTCTTTATGTTCAACATTAAGCCTGCCTTTGCATTTTATTCTTTGATCTTCCTTCATAGGTGTTCCAGGTCTGTGAGGTTTTCTGCTAATACTATCGTGTCACCTGCATGTCTTAGATTGTTGATATTCCAATGTCCACTTAAAATACTACAGTTCCCAGAATTCCATAACACTGAGCTACGGCAGTTAAAGTGGGGTCAAACTAGACTATTTTTTCAGTGCAGATACAACCTACAAAAGGTTTTCGAGGTCATCGCCTATGCTGTGGACCTGCTTTAAACATGACTGGCTTTATCTGGAACAGTGATCTGATCACCAGTATGCTCCTAAGAAATGTTAATTTAATCTCCACTCCAATGAAAACTTCTCCCATTTGCCAAAACTACTGCATATACTCATGTATTAGTCTATAAATTTAGGTCAAAAAATTGTCCCCAAAAACCTGAGATGACTTATCCACAGATCAATATAAGTACTGTACTTTAACTCATTTTTTTTTTTAAAAAAAAGAACCATCTCTTGGAGAATGGCAAGAGTGTAATCTGTACTGGGAGCACTAACCCCTTTCTATTCTCTCATCCATCCAGTCTTTAGGGTGAGCCTGATGCAATTTTTTAAATTCTTTGGCATTGTTTTCCTTTGCTTCATCTTTGGCTCACTTGTTACATGCCCCTAAGTTTTACCCTGACTTATCCATGGGTCATATCAAAAGCCTTAATTTTGATCCCAAAACCTACCCTCAACTTATACATGAGGTCAACTTATACTTGAGTTGCTGATTTTGTGTTTAAAATTGGTTAACAATACTTTAGCATCTAAGTCCTTAAAAGATGATAATTTTGGAACCTGGAGTACATAAATATAGAGGGTTTCTGATTCCTCATTATCAACTAACATAACACAAATGTTTCAACATACAACTATACACATAAGGAAAGAAATATTACCCTTAATAAGAGAAAGCTCAGTAGCAATTAATTTTCACCAGTCATCTTCAGTTACTCCATCCAATTATGGAAATATATTAATTTTCTTTTCTTAGTGGAACAACGGATTAAGATATAACTTTGACTGATAAAAAGCAATCTTGGTCTCAAATTAATGTTCCCGCTCTCTGCCCATGCCTAAGCTATGAGCTGAAAAGCACAACATTGTCCTTTTAAAGAATTAAAGAAGCACTGACAATTCATGGGAAACAACTGTAATTAACCATCCAGTTCTTTTTTCCCCACATAATCTCTTTAGTAGAGGACAGCATAGGGAGGGTAATATTAACAAAATCCCAGTGCTGCCACAAGTACTGTATTGGATTTAGACCCATAAAAAACTGTGGTGAGTTCCATCATTTTTCTTTGACTTTGGGGCTCATACAGGTTTATTTCAATTACTGAAAATTAAGTTCAAAGTGCAAAAGTAGAAGGCGAGAGGAGCAGGCAGAGTCCTGCCTTTCCCAGTAGACTCAGCAACAGCAAACTTTTGCATTTTCTCTTAGCTTGTCTGTTCTTCCTCATCAATTATTTTTGCCATCCTGGCTGCACATGTGTCCCGGGTTTCATTTATGCAGTGTTGGAGGATTTGCAGTCATCCTTTCTCCAGGATCATGCAGTGTAGTGAGGGAAGCCAGGAAAACAAAAGCTGGTTTCTCCAATGTATTTTTTTTTCTTCCATGGGCACTGCAGCCATTGATCTCTCCCCCCCCCACACACACACACCTCCTTCACTGGTGTAGTTCTGCCAACTTTGTGCACCAACAGTTGACCATTGTGTAAACCAGGGGTGGGAACAGTGCAGCCATCCAAAGATTGTTGGACTGCATCACCTAGCAGCCCTATACAACATAGTTAACAGTGATGGACACTAGTTACAATTTATCAAGATCTAGGGGATCACACAAATCCTGATCTAAAGTAAACCCTCCCATACAGTTATGGTTTGTAAAAACCAAACAATGTTGCCCCTTATTATTTTCCCATCCACACAAGTAATTGATTGTAGGTACTGGTTGCTATTTCCAAGTTCTGGTTCTCATAATGGCATCTTGAACCTCTTTGCCTCATCACAGTAGAGCATCCTGTATTAGATGAACCACAAAGGTAAGAGCCATTAGCACTGAACAGTCTCTGCTTCCCTAGAACTACCTTTACGAATCCTTTGATAGAACATCACTGGAGAAAAGGAGGGGGAAAATATGCTGGTGAAATCCCTTATCACTCACATTACAGTCAAAACTTATATTCATTCTCTTTCAATACATGCAGTAATAATTTACAGATAACTTCTCTCCATGTACAGTTTCAAAAGGATTCCCCATTCGTTTTTAATATGCTCCAATTCAGGGAGAAAAATGTTTTCAAGTGAACTCTGCCTATGGTCTCTCTCAAGGGAAATAAACCTTTTAAGAGGAAGAAATCTCTTCACTTGATGAACATAATGAGAATGGGACATTGCATCCACTCAGTCCAATCCCACTCTAAAGTATGTAAAGAAGACAGAATTCAGATATAGCAATTAATCATCATATTATTTATAGCAATTCAGGAGTAGCTCACACTACATTAATCAGGGATAATGTCTGCTTAATTAACAATGCTTCCAGAAACATCCAACAACCCCATAAAAATAGTATCAAGTTGAAAATAATGGCCAGGGATTTATAACTACAGAAACAAAGCATCCTTTCACTCTATCCAGGTGCTGCTCAAGTGTGTTAAGTATGTGGTTTCTAGGTCAGAGAAAGACAGTTGATGACTTTTTCTTTTCTTTTCTTTCAGGGCTGGCCCAATATGTAGGCAAATAAGGAAAGTGGTCAGGAAACAAATAAATCCAGGGATGGTTCAAACAGCTAGGGTGGAAACTGTTGTGATCCCACAATTTTGATTGAAACACAGAAACAGGGTTTTTTTGGGGGGGGTGTTGTTGTTGGGTTACTTTCTAGGAAATATAAACTTTATCCTTCTGGTTTCCACTGGTCAATGGGGATCAGATATAATATTAAATGGAGGAAAACAAAAAGGAGCACTTGATCCAAATATTTAGTGGAGGTGTGCAGACAGGATCCACAACCATCATTAGGTTTGAGTTGAGGACCCCAAAACAGAGCCTTTGATAAAGGCTGTAACTCTGACCCTGTCTTCACTGGATAGGATACTCCAAGGGCAGCCTGGAGTATCTGAGCCCTGCAGTTGCCCTGTCCTGCTCCCATTATTTTGATTTGTTTTTGTACCAATACTTCTGTCTGCACAGGCATCCTGCTGGGCTGCCCTGCACATCTGCTGCCACGGCAGACTGTTCACTTCTGAGGAAAATATCACACGGGAGGCTTACGTCCTCCTCCCATCATTAAATCAGCTTTAAATTGGCTTTAAATCATCTTTATCATGTAATCAGGGTTCACACTCCTGCATGCTTCTCTGATGGAGCCATCCCCCCAGGCTTGTCCTGTCAATAAAGCATAATGGAGCCACCATTTGGTAATAACGGGAACTTCCATTATTACCAAATGACAGCTCCATTATGCTTTATAAATGGGACAAACACATGAGGACAGCTCCATTATGTATTAAACATGGGATAAGGATGGGAAAAGCACATGGGGGTGTGAACCCTGATCATCCGATTAGGACGATTCACAGCCAATTTAATGATGGGAGGAGGACGCAAGCCTCGTGTGTGATATTCTCTTGAGATCAGAACAAGGTCCCAACAATGGTCATTTGCTGGACACCTCATTCTGACCTCAGGATGAGTTACCCACAATGGTGGATGCACCAGGTGACCTAGTGGAACATCTATGTGGGCAGCTACTGCAGCATAACAATGTAGGATATGGAGTAATATGTATGTTTTAAAAGTTGTCATAACCTGGTTATGCCCTGCTTCTGGTGAAGGACATACCAGACATTGTCAGAATGGAGGACAGGATAGGTCTTTTGGCCCAGGAAGACAAGGCTCTCAGTGGTAGATCACCTTCACTGAATATTAGATGAATTTTGAAAATCTCCAAATGTGGCTAAGAAAAACTGTTTGAACACCTGGAAATACACTGAAGTCAGTGTAAAGTAGACAATGCCAATCTAGATAAACTTGGTATAAGGCAGCTTCTGATACAATTGAAACTAGAGTAAACAAATTGTATCCTGATTAACTTTTGATCAATTCACATACCTCAGTTTTGCTGCTCAGAATATGATAAAACACACAAAAGGATTTAAACTGTTTTTTTTAATTTATTTTCTGTGATTAAATATAATCAGAATAGGCATAAATGTATAGAAATATATTTGGCAAAGTACATACATATGCAATTTGATTTTTGAAGTAGTCATCCATATTTTACTAGCCTTTACAAAACAGTTGATTATTCAGCTCATAAAACTTTCAATTTTAATGAGAATGTCTACTTGGTTAAGATGTTCATGGCTCATAGAATCAACTGATTTACTTCTTCTTATTGCTCTAACTCACAATGGTTGGAGTACTATTTTGAGGAGTGGGAGACCACACAAACAAAAGACAAGCTGATTCTGCAGAACAGTGTTTTTAACATTCTTTCTCAAGTAATTAAAGAATCCTGAGTGTATTTCAGTGGAAGCATGTTTCATAATTTAGGATTCTATGACCTAAACATAGACGGTAGTAGGGTACCTCCCACTTCTGTTAGCTGAAATTAAATCTGGTAATTAGAATTTAATAAAACCGTAGAGATATGGGAAGTATATCCCTAATTTTCATGTTAGTCATAGACAAGTTAGAATACAAGATCTAGTTTAAAAGGATAGGATTTACAAAATTGCATGGCTATTAGAACTTGGTTATATGCAAAGAGGTATTCTGATTTACATAAGCAAATTTATTTTAATTAGTATATGCAAATGGTAATTATATCAAGTCAAAACAAATTTTTGAAAGCTTATATAATTATAGAAAGCATTAATGAATGTTTCAAGTTTAAGCCATCAGTTTGAAGAGTTGCTGAATAAAATACAGAGGGTGAACATGAAATCACTTCTATTATTTAAGACAAGTCTTCATTCAATACGATACAATTCCAAAACGCTAATCAGACTTAGTTACTACATAATCTGTCAATGCCCATGAAAATAAAGAACTTAAATTTCTGTGCCAAAATCCCCAAACAGAAAGCAAACATTTATTTTTCAAAGCAAAAGTTCAGGTGTGTGTGTCTGTGTAAATACTTGCTCTGAAATAACTTAGCAACATAAACTCTGAGCAAATGATGAGTTCTTCATTCCAGCACTTCTGAAATCTGAGTAGTACACAGTCAAAAAACTTCTCAAAAGCATGGATGAAGTGTTGTAGAATTATGACTGCATCTATTTATCTATTTAAAGAATGTATCACCTCTCAACCGCATAACCCCCCCATTGATGTACAACAGATAAATATGTTTGAAAACTACTTAAAATATAACTAGATAAAACAGATAAAACATTATTTTATCTCAGACTAAAACAATAGTCAACATGTTCCTGTTTTGAAGATCTAGTGGTGTACCTGTACCCAGTGACACACAGTGCAGGGGCGGGGCTTCCAGGAGGTGGGACATCTGGCCTGGGACTTCCAGTGGGGTTTCCAGGACAGAGGGGTGCACGAGAGCACCCGTGCAGCCCCGAGGAGTGCCCGTGTGGGGCTGAGGAGCGCACGCATGGCCACAAAGAGCTCCCATGAGGGGCAGAGCAACAATTGTGTGGGTTGGAGCTCTGACCATTGAGGTCGGGGAGCCGACGTGGTGTCACCTCCTTCTAGGGTGTCACCCAGTGTGACCCGCACCCCCTGCACTCCTCAGTGATGCTGCTGTGAAGACCTACCACTTTTTTCTCCTCAAACTGGAGACATAAATTGCTTGTGAACAGTCATCCCCAAGAAATTTTGCTATCTTAAACAAAATACATGTTGTGTTCTAAATTCAGAAACTGACTGGAATGGCAGCTGGCAAGGGGAACCCATCCTCCATGTAAAAAAAAAAATGAAATAGTTTAGAGTATGTAGGGCAAGTAATGCTGCAAACACAGCTCTGTTTTCTAGCATAGTTTCTTGCCCCCCGAAACAGACATGGCCCTCCATACCTATCTCTCAAGGGACTGAGAGTCCATATCCCGTCTGCTTCTCATTATTTGCTGCTGGGGCAGCTGCTTCACTCTACCCCATAGCAGTCTGGGTCTAAATATGTAACAGGCTCCTTGTGACCATTATTACTGCAACAATGTGTATTTGGCTATTATAGCCTCAAAATGGTGTCTAGCTAGGACATCACTAATACAGTTGGGACTCTACTTGAACCTGGTTAGAAGCAATTACTGCAAACCTCTAACACTACTGGTAAAATTCTGACTTTCCTTCTATGAACAGAATATGACTCATGTTCATAGAAAAAGGCAGATGACAAAAAGGTCATGATCTCATGCACACACAGTACAAAAACACTTCTACATCTCCTTTTCACTATAATTCACTGAACATAGGGTTGCCATATCCCAGTTTTTGATGGGAATTCCCATTTTTTAGCATTTGGGAATGTCCTGGCCTGGTTTTGGACAGATGTCCCAGACACTGCCACTGATTTGACCCCCAAGCTCTCCCCTTGCCTGCCTCCACTGCTCCCTCTTGGCTGTGGAACCTCCTCCTTCTCCTCTGGGCCTGGCCAATGGGGATGGAGCTGGAAGCCCACCCTCTGCAGCCTCCCCCACAAGGGGCAGTGGCCCAGAGGATGAGGAATACAGCTGAGAGAGAGCAGCAGCAGAGAGAGGCTTTATCAAAGAGGCATCAAATAAAAAAAAAATGAAGCTGCTTTGCTCTTCATCCACCACCCGCCACCCACATATTTGGCATGGCAGTGGTGGCCCCCAGTAGTGAAGCCTAGGCCTCAGAAAGTGTGGTAGGCCTCGCTGTGCCAGGGGTGGTGGTTGGGGCCTCTTCACACTTTTGGCACAGTGGCAGTGACACCCAGCAGCAAAGCCTAGGCCTCAGAAAGCTTGGTA
>CM034708.1:18931131-18942747 GCA_020142125.1 Phrynosoma platyrhinos | reverse complement strand
GGGGGGGGGGGGAATGCAAGCTACAGGTTGCTCTGTAAAAAGTGTCAGATAGGGAAAAGATTAAAAAGATTTCAGGCAGTCAGAGACAGTGCAAAGGCTGTTTAGGAGGCAATAGATAAAACATGAACAGGGTTTTGGGAGTTGGGAATGTGGAAATAGCTCAGGGATGTCATGTTTCACTTCTTTGTTGTGTAATAAATCTTTAATGGTTTTATTTTCTACAACTGTGTTTGTTTACATTTAAAAACTGAAAGAGAAGACTGATCCTGTTACCATACTGAATCCACTGATCAACCCAGCTACTGTTCCAGTATAGTGGTCACCAGGAAGGGATCTTAAGGATAAACAGGCAAGGTGAGTGTCAAGAGCCAAGGGTTGGAATGTGGGCCAATCTGGAGGAGTGCTCCTTCACAGCATCATTTGCTTCCTTTTCTTCCTCCTGCTACATTTCTGCCTGCTGTCCAGGAAGAATGTCAAAATCTCCTCTATCTTGAACATAACTAAGAAGTATTATAATTATATATATATATATAAATGTTTTTAGCTTTTAGTTGGTCATATCCCCCATTTTTCCTGAATGTCCTATGTTTTGGCCTAAAATTTGTCCTACATTTTTTTCTACATTTTGTCCCAGTTTGGTGGGAGAGAATTATGGCAACCCTAACTGAACTCCCTTTCCACCAACAATCATACTTCTTGGAGCTGAGGGATGTTTAGATGTCTGAAATCAGGTGTACATAAGAGTGTATGAAATCAAGTATAAAAGAGTACAAATGGGGATGAGGAGTTTAGCAGCAATCATTGCCTTATACAAGAATGAAAGAAAAAATACCCACATTTAAAGGATTATTATGCTTATATTTGAATATGCAGTGTATTTGTAGTTTGGTGGAAGCAGATGTATAGATCCCAACTCTGTTTAACAAAGACTATCTAATAGTCCCAACAAAGAAGAAGCAGCTTATTAGAATGAAAAAACAAACAAACAAAAAAACACAACACAATGTAGAATGAACAACAGTCAAGTAGAATGAGCTCCTGAAAGCTTATTCAGGAGCTCATCTCTAAAGTCAACACTAAAGGCTATCAATGGCCTACATTCAATTGCTAGCTTACCCTCCAACTATCACAATTTGACAATGACAGCCATTTGACTGATTCTCTGTCCTCTCACTTTTCCCGATAGCTTTAAAATGTCTCAGGGGTGAAGCAGACCACCCTGAAGGAGTGGCCCTGGACCACCCCTTTGTGTGACAGATCAGAGCCACGGCAACCACACGCTGGTGTTTTCCAGCCCAAAAAGAAGTGGCAAAATGCCGCTCCTTTTGGGGACAGAAAAGAGCCGCCCCTTTCACTGCCACCACAGCTCTTCTCCACTCCTGCAGCATGTGGTGTGCAATTGCTGAACCTCAGGAGCATCCCATCGCTGCCCACCATCTGGTTGGGCGGGTGGCGTGATACTGGTTTGGAGGCAGAGTTGAGGTGTGTGGGCAGCATGACATCAGTTTGGGGGTGGAGTCAGGGCATGCAGCTGCCACACCCCCATACCATCCCAAAGCCAGCATTTCTTGCCAGTCTGCAGAGGCCCTCAGTTTCTTTTTCTTCACCCACTTTGTCTTTAGCTTTCTTCAATTGCTGCAAACCTATTTCAAAGAGCAAAATAGTGTATACTCCATTAACATAAGAGGGGGCTGAGATGTGAGCAGGATTAGAATCTTTCCTTTCCAGTAGGCTCAGGCAAAAGCAAACTGCTGAAACCTCTCTTAGTTCATGCTCTCCCTCATGAATAATGGTTGCCATCTTGAGCATGTTCTGTTGTTGCTTGGCCACAGGTTTTCATCTGTAAAATGTTGGAGGATACATGCTAATCCCAAGCAAAGTAGACTCATTCAGTCTGTAGAATTTATGCAAATGTTGGCTAATTAT
Source organism: Phrynosoma platyrhinos (assembly GCA_020142125.1). NCBI lineage: Eukaryota > Metazoa > Chordata > Lepidosauria > Squamata > Phrynosomatidae > Phrynosoma > Phrynosoma platyrhinos. The sequence continues at coordinate 18,940,821 of CM034708.1, read as the reverse complement.
TCATCATCTTATTGAATGGGCCAGGGGCACAAAATTCTGGTTATCTCTATCTGAAGAAGCAACCAACATTACCTGCAGCAGTTCTAATGCTCACTTTGGAACAGGAAACAAGTAAAGTGGTGTATTGGTACATTACTCTTCTGTTTAATTCATAATAATTGCTCTTTAGCTGTACCCTTATTTAGAGTGAGAGTTAGAAAAGGGGTCATTCAGCTATCCGTCAAAACTCTCCTAAAATTTAAATGTTCTAGTTTCTTGGATAATGGCACTGCCTCCAACCAAGTGTGTCAAAATGGTAATGAAAAATATTATTGCTAATGCTAGCTCTGGTTTTGATCCTCTTGCTCTAGTTTCCTTTGACAACTTTAACACATGCCATGTCCAGACTTCCACATCAATGGTGCCTGAAAAAGAAATGCTAAAAATATAATGTGGCGCCAGAATATTTTCAGAGATGCATCTATCAATCAAGAATCTAATAAATTACTGAGGTGTAATATGTCAACACCTTTGAATGTTTTGTTAGGAAGATAACATTTGAGTGCATGCAGTATCGTTCATTATCAGAAATGCAGAGCAATAAAATACTTGGCTAATAAGTGATGAACGGTGTTGGATAAAATGTGTTGTCTCTTCAACAAGTGCAAAGAACTTATGTGCAATTATGCATGCCCAGTGACAGAGAGCAATTCATCTTTGCTAAGATTCCAAAAGGCTTAATGTTTTTCTTCCACTATCATTCAAATAAAAGAGAAACTAGGACCCATTTCATCTATTACCAAGTAGTCTTATACACAAGAAAATAAGTACCTTCCTCAATCTGACTGCACTACTAGTAAATTTATCCAAACAGTAGCTGAGTTTAATAGGAACCAAGACCAGACAGTGAAGCACCAGAGGTCAGACACCTAAGTCCAAGTGCTAGTCCAAAATACAACCAATTGAAGACTTGTGTAGGTATTGACTTAACAGTCATCAGATGATTCAGTGGATCTACTTTAGTTATGACTATCAATTGAATTCTTGACAATGTAATAAATCACCTGTCCATAAAGACATCCAGAAACAATCCATTATTTTTTTGGTTAAGATCCATGCAACATGCATAAATTTTCTCACAGAAGGTTCTTACTGAAGACAATTAGGCCTGAACATTTGTTCACTTCCCTGCCAATTATCTGTCCCAAAATTGTCCTAAATAAAAAGTCACCAGCAGAACTGAGATGCATGCTCTTATAGAGGTGAAACCAGGTGGTTGAAGCTTTAATGTCTTTAGTGTGATGCTTATGGGACTCCATTATTCTATTCTCATTTCAATCCTTTTAATTTTTTATTTATTTCACTTCATTTCTATGCCATCTTTCCCCCAGAAAGAGCTCAGTGGTGTCTCAAATATAAAATTGTTTAAACTTTACAATAAAATTTTAAAAACAATTAAAACCATCAAGCTAAAAGCAGTATACAATTTAACATACAAAACATACAAAATTTAACAACAACAACAAAAATAGCTCCCCGTATAGAAGCTTCCTTTATACAATTATATATTAAAAATCTACTTGAATAAAAACATCTTTGCTTGGCAGCAAAAGAAAAGCAGGGAAGGTGGGAGCAGCCACTAAGAAGGCTCTCCCTCAGGATCAAGGAAAAGTGTTTCCCTGTAGATCTTAGACCATTGCAGATTTGTATGGGGAGATACAGATAATCTGAACAAAGCTACATGGGCCCAAAATAGATGGGCCAAGAGAAGCATCTGGATGCTTTGGAGGAATGGTGTTTAGATTACATACACTCCCAACACATCCTGGAGCCACTCCAACCCTTTGGTCCAGTGCAAAAAGGAGTCAGCTTAAACCAACACCTAGCACCGTGGCCTGGTCTGATGGTAGCCCACTTTCAGAGCAAGCCATGCAGTCACCATGGACCCAATCTGCTTGCAACCAGAGAAGCCTCGGACCATGCTTTCCTGGCCATCTACTCTGTACCACAGCCTTCTTGGGAATATAGGAAGCTACCTTATGACAAGATAGACCATCAGCCCATCTAGCTCGGTACTCTCTACAATGCCTTTCCAAGTTCTTTCTGAGATTTCAGTCTGGGTCCTTTCCAGTCCTACTAAGCCTGGGACCTTTCCAGTGCTAAGTATATCTTCTCCTACTGAGCCATGACCCTTCCCCAGGGATTTGTTCTGCTACCACATTTAGGCAATATCAAGTGCTGATTGGCATCCTGTTCATTAATCTCCAATACATCCCATTCCATCAGTTGTTGAATGATGAGTAAAGACATAGATAAATCTCATCAATAGACTCCTTTAGTCAGAACTAACAATGGGGTTTAGGATTAATATTGTTGTGTATATTTTTAATGGATTTACTAAAATCTCCAGTGTTTTACTTTAAAATATCAGTGGGATTGAGCAGATGGGCACAAAAGAATAGCCTAAGCCCAGTCTGGCTACTGTCTGCTGACCATACAGCCAGTTCCCAAGGCTGGCTGTGAACACAGGGGTTGACTGGCACCACCAAGAGTTGGTTTATCCCAGCTTCCTTTTGCTCTGGTCTTAAGGATAGGAACACGGCTTCAGTGCAGCTTCTGGATACTTTAGAGGTGTGCATCGTCTAAACACCATGCCTCCAAAGTGGTCAAAAGCCATTTCATTTTGACTGTCTGTTTCACACGAGTCTTCAACCAAGAAATGCTCAGCATGTTCATTGCAGCAAATGCACTTCTACAATCTTGATAATTATTTTGCACTACAACGTCTTCTATAACTTTGCCATGTCATTATCAAGTTCATCTGCACTTCTGTAAGCAGTAAGAAACACAATTCCAATCCCATGTTGTAGTGTGGCTATGAGGCCAGAAATAGCTGTCTCTGATAAACAGTAGTATGGATGCAAACATCCCAGAAGGATTCTACTTCTTTGTTCTGGATGATGAGAATTAGCAACAGATCTTAGGGTGAACAGATGAGTATTAAAGCTACATTTAAAAGCCCTCTAAGATAACTGAACTCTGATCCATTAATAAGCAAGCCAGAAAAAGGGCATAAAATGTTGAAGCTTCACATGCAGGAATATGGGGTCCATCTGTGAACTGTCACAACAAGAAATAGAATTCCATGTTTTATACCCTTCTTGTCTTCCACCTCTGAAATATTAATTGTTAAAAATTAATTGTCACAATCAAAGCTTATGATATAATTCAAAATTTATTCAGAGTCTGCTGGTACACTGTATAGTTTCTAACAGTTACCACTGCATATTTGAAGATGTTATTCTTGCAGTATGCTTCTGTCTGTCTGTCTCTCTCTCTCTCTCTTACACACACAGAGAGAGACTGATATTCTATATTTATACTAATGCAATATTCTCTGTACTTTGTAACACAACTAATCAAGGTAGTTTAAACACACACAGGCATATATTCAACTTATGAATCACATCCTTTTCCCTATAAAATGCTGATGACTTCATTATCATTGTACTGTTATTTCCATTTATTTTGGGTACATATTCAGATGTAGTTTTTTGAAAGGAAACTATTCAGTCACCAAATGAAAATGAATAACTATGGCATATACTTAATTGCCATCAGACTGATACTAGCCCAAAAAATGCAATGTGGACTTCAGATCCTGATGCATGTAATCTCCCTATCACTCCCTTTTCTGGGTCTTCCTTTAGAATCAGATTTAGAAAATCCTTACTTTCCTATCCTGGAAAAAATTAGGAATGCTACTGAGGCACTGCCTCAGAGATAGGGAGTGCAGCAGCCTCAGCAGATATAACATGGCAGCAAGAGGAAAGAAAGATATTGTATAATATATGTCAAATTTCCTTTCTCGTGTTTTAGATGCCTAGGTCTCCTTGCTTTAAATCAATTCTTTTTTGTCTTCTCTCTGCCTTACTATTTTCATTTCTTCATCAGAGTCACTGAGCATCTTGGGTCAAACTCTGTCTCTGTCTGATTTCATTCATTATAAATTCATGCTTTCCTACTCTTAATCCACTCTATTTTTCTACCAAGCAATGTTGCTTTTCTCATCTTATTCAGTCATCTAATTTCAACTTTCAGTTCTTCTTTCAGCCCTTTTCTTTGCCCTTTCCTTTCTGAAGTTATTCAGAAAACTGAGGTTGCCCAATATTTTGTGATTAAGCTTTCTGTTATTCATTCCTCATTACCATTGTCTTTTGGTGATTGTAATATTCCTCCTACTGCTTCTCCTAAATTAGGTTGTCTTGCTCTCTCTTTTGCAATTACGCTCATAAATAAAGAGGTGAGATCTTCTGAGATGTGTAAAGTATTACAACTTTATTATGGAATAAGAAAGTAATTGCAGTAGCACTAGCCTTATCAATATTATTCAATATGGGCAATCCTGTGGCTAGTCTGACCTATTTAGAATAAATACCACACACCCAAATAGCCCCTCAGGAGAAAATAGTCATTTTATTTAATGGGGGCTACATTTGGCATTCATGGAAATTCCCGTTAACACCAAATGATGGGTCCATTACTGTTTACAAGGTGGGACAAGAATTGGGGAAAGCATACAGGGGTGTGATAATTTAAAACAAAAGGTGCTGTGTGTGCTCCTCACATTCTTCCTTTCTTTGTTCTCTTGTTCTCACAAATGTTTCCAGGTCAATAGTTGTCTGGGTGTCAGATCATTATCAAAAACTGTCAGAATTTATTGTGTTTTCACACAAGGCTTCCTTGTTCCCTTCACTTTTACTTTCCATTGGCTACATTACCCTTCAAAAGTAGACAGAAGACAATTTACTCCAATGCATTTTGAAGACTTCCTCTTAGACATGAATCTTCAAGAGCTCTTGAGAGCACAGGAAGAACTGTGGTGAATCCATCTAAAGGCCTCCGTAACTTGCAATGCTCAGCTAAAGTCTATGGAGAAGCTCATAAGCAGACTGTATACACAATAGCACATGGCTATTCATGTTTCCTAGAGGCACACTACTAAAAAACAAACATCTTGTGATATCATGACCACCATCTCAAAGTAAGGATTCAGTAATAGTAGATTGGGCAATACATTTTGTCCGTATGTAGGGACTTGTTCCCCTTTTGCTCCTGCATTTGATGCTTTGCCTCCTCTCCTTTGTCATTATTATTCAATCTTCTCAGCAAATTCAAAGTCTGGGAGCCATCTTTGATCCTCTGCTTTCTTTTGGGGTTCACACTTCTGCTCTAGCAGAGGTCCATCTCATCACTCTCTAACATTTCCAACATTCTTCATTTATGTTAACCTACTGAACCCTTTAAAACTCTTATTCAGACCAACTCTTATCACATGTTTTGAAAGTGAAGTTTTGTTCACCTGTCTTCCTGTCTTTCAGCTTAAATCTGTTACCTCTGTTCTCAGCTCTTCTCATTTACTTTTTCCTCTGCCTTGATCTAATCATGTTATATCTCTATATGTTTCCCTTCAGTGGTTTTCTCTATTGTTTTGTACTGAGTTTAAAACTCTTTTCATAGCCTTTGAGCCTTTAAATCTTCATGATCTCACCATTTATCTATTTGCACTGGTTGCTCTCTGTCCTCCTCGGTCCCTGTGTTCATCCAATGCAGATCTTCTTCTTATATCTCCACTTTTTACACTATTTCTCATACCCAGTTTCCTCTCTTGTGACCCATTATATGCAGAACTATTATGTAAATATTCAGTTGGATTCTTATTTATCTCACTTCAAGAAGCTGCTAAAACTCTTCTTCACACTTATGTATTTCCCTCTTGATGTACTGTTTGGCTTTTTATTTCATTTCCTACTCTTTATTGTGTCTTTCATTCACTTCAAACATGCAAAAAGTTTTATTTCCCTAAAATTACCTTCTGCTTCTTTCAAAAAATAGATGTATGTATGTTTGAAAAGCCCACCAGAAATTCCTGACTGACAGCACTGGACAAACTAATTTGAGTTTCCTTGGACAGTTGAACTCTGTCTCAGAAGAATTGTGGTCAACTCAGAAACACCTGCTACACCCAATGAAAAGTCATTTGTCACTTGTAGTGCTTATGCTGATGGCAGGAGATGAAATGTGGGGGAGTTTTGGAGGGGATGAAATGGAGTGTAAGGAGAGAAGTGTGTATTTTGTAGGGAGAAATGGTTTGGAACAATCTCTGGACCTTTTTTTTTTTTTTTTTTTTTTTTTTTTTGAAAAGCAGAGAAGATTTGAATTCATTAGATCCCAAGCCATTATGTTTCCAAAGTATGAAACAGATCAGGGCCCTCAGATACATCAGCCTGGAAATGGTGTAGCTAATTCTCTTCATTGGTTTGGGGAGGGAGAAGTGTGCTTTGCAAAGATTGCTCAGGGTGAAAAGCCATCTCCATTTTCTCATTCTGGTGTGTGAGTTGGCCAGCCTTAGAAGCATGGAGATATACCACTTTGTCCCCCTGTGGAACTTCAGATAGGATTACTTTCTTAAGTACTTTAACTCATATCATAAGGAGGAGGAGGAGGAAGAAATAAATAGCTTGCATGAGTCAAGCAATAATAGCAATAGCAATACCATTTGCATTTCTATATCACTTCATACTGAACTAAGTAGTATCTAAGCAGTTTACAATGTGTAAGCTGATTGTCCCCAGTAAGTTCGGTACTCATTTTAGCAACCTATGGAAGGACGCAACCTATGGAAGGCTGAGGCTGTTGGACTGTGTGGCCCAGATCCTCCCTTTTGCTGCCTGGAAAAGAGCGGCAAAATGCCACTCCTGTTACAGGCGGCAAAAGGCCACCCTAAGAGCCAGTGCATGGCTATTTAGTGTCCCTTCTGGTGCAGCATGTCAAAATGCTGCACCGGAAGAATGTCCTAATGGTGCGTGGCATCAGGACGCCCTCACCGTGGGGCTGGGGTGGCTGGCGTGCGGCTGCCCCTCCCCATCTCTGCTTCCAGGCCGGCCCTTTGGGCCAGTCTGTAGAGGCCCTAAGTAAACCCTGGAGCCCTGGAATTGCACTCACAACCTTGTGGCTGCAATACTGGCTGCAGTACTGGCATTTAACCACTGCACCATCAGGTCTCTCTAACAACAAGTGATAAGTGATTATGCACTATTATTTCCTAGTCTGCTCTGGAGTCCTTTTTATAACTCTGTCTTAGGCTGCTTCTGCAACATTACGGACAGTAGAAAAAATTCAGAAGTAGTGAAAACCTATTTCACAGTTTAAGCAGTGATAAATGCAGATATTTAAAATTTATTATAGGCTGCTGGCTGCCACACTGAGCTCTGCTCCAACCAAGGGTGCATAAGAAACCTGCATTGTCTCCATAAAAATCCAACATACAAATTATATGCCATTAAATTTTACACGATTAATTATTTTCATCCATGACAGGAAAAAATATTGCCACACCATTTAATTTTAGGTAAAGTCTTTTTATGCCTACTCCTCAAATCTATAGTACCCTGAGAATGGTTACCAGTTTACAGTATAGGAAGTCATTCAATTACATTTTTATACAAATATGTAAATTTGTTCTCAGAATGTGCCTTCATTTCCTTTATTAACATCATTTCTACTCCTCACATATTTGCAACCTGCGTGGAGACACACCATTAGCTAATATTACCTACTTTGGTTTAGCAAGGCATGAAAAGTTAAGCATAATGCTGCCTATATTCAGTTATATTCAGGACTCTATATTCCACAGTTCCACAATCACACTAGTTGAATGACCATCTGCTTCTGAATGAATTTTTCCCAAATTCTAACATTCAGTCCCATCCATCTGCTTCAAATCCCTCCATCATCTGATGGATGATGACTAGGTGATCTGATGGGTGATGGCTGGGACAAAAATGTAATTCTTCACTACATTTCTTCTCAAAAGAAAGAATGAGTATTTTTAACAATTTTTCCCACTATGAGAAAGTGGTTTTTGAATCCTATTCACAATTCAGGAATTATTCTGCACAAAATTTACTCATGTTTATTTTGTGGAGAAAAGAGCATGTCCTGCCTAGGGAACATATTTTCTGCCTAGAAAATAATATTTATATTCAAAAATATGATTTGATCTCCAAAAAAAAGGCATTTCCTATGCAAAACAACAACAACATTGTTTTCTATACAAATTAACCACACATGAATTTTGCACAGAACACACTCTCAGTTTGTTCTGTGCAGGAAATATATTTTATAACAGAAATAGCTGTTTCCTGTGCATAAAATGTTGCTTTCTTACCAAATCAACCCCATGTAAGTTTTGCACAGAATAAGATTCAAACTGTGAAAATTCTCATTTATTCAGATTTCTTCCCATCTTGATACTCAAAAAGTATACTTTTTGACAATTTTTGAATAGTTTTGAATATTATTTCCATCTTTCCATTCCTTTGGCAGGTGGCCTTTTTAATTATGGCTGCCCAGATTTTGAAATCCCTCAATCAAAGAGGTGTCTCTCATGATGCATTTATTTTTGGTATGCTGAAAAAAATATTTCTATGTGTTCAAACTTTGAGGTTCTTTCCTGTTTTATATTGGATTTTTTTTTAAAAAAACAAAACAAAACTGTTCTCATTGATTTGTTTAAATAGCTCTTTTGTCATGTCTTGAAGTCTCCATTCTGCTAATCATTCCCAGAGCTTCAGCTGAAGAATGGCTAGTTGCTGAAAATTGGCTAACAAATAAGTTTAGTAACAGAACCACAAAAACTGACATGGGATACATAATTTAGCAATGATCTCAGCATGCAGTTTGTGTATATATCTGTTTCCATGAAGATTTAGACCTGAACCCAACCACTAGTCCCAAGTATGGTACACTGGATTATTGAGCCCAGAGAAAATCAACATTTTGTTAATTTCCAATGATTCAATGAGCCTACTCCAGTGCAGATGTCTCTCTCACACACAGTAACACAATTTTAGCACTTCATTAAAAGTCATGGCTACATCCCTTGGAATTGTGATATGTTGTAGTGTAGTAGGGCACATAATTCTCTGTAGGTAGGTGCTAGAGCTCTCTGACATAGACCTCTAAATACATCACAAAAGTACAAATCCTGGGATTCCACTGGATGAAGCTATAACTATTAAAAAGATATCAAAGTACTATAATTGTTTAGTGTTAAACAAATCTCAAACCTGGATTTATTTCCACTTTTTCTTTCTCATACACACCCAAAGAAGGCTTCATTCAATTTAAAATGCCAAAGGATAGTCTCGTAAAAAATAATTATCATTGTTAGTTCAACACTGGGTATCATGTGACCTTCCAGAAGTTGTTGGACTAAAATTCCCAGGAACATCTAGCAATGTAGCATTTGTGCCAAGAACAACTAGAAACTTGACTTGTAACAAAGATGCCAATATTTCCAACACCACTATAGGGTTTTCTGCACTGGCAAAATAAAGTGGCTTCAAAGCAATTTGAAGCCAAGCTGTACAGACAAGGCATGAGATGAACCCAGGTGGAAATCAACACAAATCTGCACTCTATGGCTAAAAAAAGGGAGCAAAAAAGAAACTCTTGTCAAGCCCTGCCTGGACAAAGACAAGGAGGATGAGGAGGAGGAGCCAAAAGTTCCTCTGGGTCCTGAGCCTACAATGGAGGAGCCTACAGTGGAGAAGCCCCAGCCCAGCCTGTGGCATCTCAGGAGGTCGCCCTGCAGCCAAGCCCAATTACAGAACCATTGGACATGGAGAATCGAGGAAAGATTCTGGA
>CM034708.1:18914088-18931031 GCA_020142125.1 Phrynosoma platyrhinos | reverse complement strand
TGGATGGCCCTTGTGGTCTCTTCCAACTCTATGATTCTATGAACTGTGCCTACTTCAGTCAGCGTCGGGCAGAAAGAGCAGCCTTTGGCGCTCGAGGAGGCTCTATGAAAAATGCCGAGGTAATCAAGGTGATCCGCCCCAGCTGAGCTCTGACAGCTCAGGGATTTAAGCAGGTGTGGAAACACTGCATCAGTGCCAGAGATTATATGAGCTTCCTGGCAAAAGCCTCTGTCTCTCCTTGTTCTTGACCCTTGACTCTTGGCTTATTGTGGACTACTGGAACCCTCGACCCTTGAACCACTGATTACGCTTGGACTTCTGGAACCCTTGACCTTGGGACTGCCTTGTCTCTCTACTTTGCTGGAACCCTCAACCTTTGGACCATATTTGACCCTTCACTGGCTGACCCTTCGGATTGGTAACTAGGACTAAGTTTGTGACTTTCCTCGGCCTTGGCTATCGGCCCTTCAGCCGACTTTCCAGGACAGCTCTGATACTCTGCCTTAATATGGAAAATCATCATCACACATGCATATAACTAGCAGGGCACCAGTACAGAACTGGAGGAAAGCAAAAACACAAAAGTAGGACAAACAGGACAAGTTGTCCATAATGCAATGATTGCAATTACAATGTACACAAATGAGACAGTCCAGCAGCGGGACATGGGGTGAAGGAGGGGTGAAAGAAGCACGTATGTGGGGCTTCCATGATTGTGCTTTTCCAATGTATCACTGGGTACACCAATGAACCCAGTGTATTGCACATGCAACTGTGTGGCCAGTCACATGGTGGTCACAGGCAGTGTATTTGTGCAATGGTGTACATGCATGGTGGGGAGATGGAGAAAAAAACACAAATGGCACAGCTTGACACCACATGATCCAAACAGCCTTTGGGTGTTCATAAAAACTAGTATCAGTCCGGTTTTTCCTGTCCGTCTGTTCAGCCCTAAAGAAGGATAAAATGCTTCTTCATTAAAAAAGGAAACTGACTTTGAATAGCTTATCTGGATTTTCTCTCAGGCTGTGTCAAGTGATATTTCTAGGATGTAGTAAATCACTCATTTTGCCCAAGAGCTATCGTATATCAGTGAGGCACACATTTTATGAATGTACAACCAAAAAGGAAGGAGAAGCAAAATAAACTATAAGAAACTGAATCTAGTTATTCAATCACTCAAAAGCTGAGAAAAGACACCATGCATTTGGAATGTCTTTGATTTATGAGCTACAAGCCAATATGGATTGTGTATGGAAAGAAGAAAAATATAAACAAAGATGTATGCCTTCACTTTACAAACAATACACTTTTAAATAGTGTTTATTATTATTATCATGTATGAGAGTTGAATGCATTTTTTAAAAACTATATGAGCATTAGAGTGGCTTTGTTATTTTTCATATCCAAAGCTATAGTATGAACCCCAAGGAGCCCTCTGCAAAACTAAAGTTAATGATTTCTCACATTGAAATAAAGTGACATTTCTTCCTTTATTTAATACACCATCTCTGAAAACATTTTCTAGGCTGTGTATATCATTTAAATTCACCATCCCTCAAAATATATTTCTAGGCTGTGTATGATATTTGTTTCTCCAAACAAAAATCCACCTAGGGTTTTTTTAAAAATTACATTGATATTCAAGTATATCACAAGTGGGAGAGAAAGTGCAGGTGGTTTACTGCTAAAAATGCAGGATAGCATTTAATCTGATTTAACTGGATTTTAGTTCTTTTTATCCTGTTGATGGGAAGTGACTTGGCTATTTTAAACCGCTAACCACTTCTAGTTTTATGCGAGATAGATAAAATATATATTTCATAGCAGAACAACATGAATTTCTTGAAAAGGTTGGGAGAAAAACTGCTATGGTCACAAACTAGCATGGACTGTGGATGGAGTGTGTGTTTAGAAGGAGAATCAAATGTTTAAGTGCCTATAACTATTTCTGAAAAAAACTGGGTCAATTTGGCCAGATCTGTCCACATTTCTGAGAAGTCTGGCTGCTAGCCAACAGGCAACAGAAATGTGATATTAAAGGAGGGAGGAAGGAGATATTTTTTCTAGCTTTTGTGTATTCTAACAGGGCTACACATCCTACTTCAACGAGTACGCTTGCAGCAAATGTCCAGCAGTTGTTGAAACATGTATTGCTTGCAACAGAGACATTCACAACTGCAATCACCCAAGCAGAATTATTTTCGATGTGCAGTAGCTATTATGAAATAATCTGTCCTTTCAGTAATAAAGTGACATACTGGAGGTACAGAATGTGCCTTGTGGGGAAAGTTCTTTTTATCCTTTTGAAATGCAGCCTGTCTGGCTGAATCATGTCCAAACTATATCCTTTGCAAAATGCTTGATTTTAATTCCAACTGGGGATGTTTCATTCCTTACCCATTCGCTTCCTTTCCTTTACCCCCACCCTACCCCTGTCTGCTGTTGCCATGATCACTTCTGCTGGCACGTGCCCTCTCCCATGTGGCTGTTTTTATGAACGTGTTCAGCTGTTTCCATGGATACCCCCATCTGGAAAATGTTTGGCTTCTTTTCAAAAAAGAAACACCTTCACCTGTCTCAGGAGACAATGTAATGTCATTGACTAGAGGCAATCATTTTAATAAAGAGAAGAAAAACACAGTTCCAAAGTCTACAGACACTCCTCTGTCTCACTTTCATGCATTAAAGAATGGAGAGAGAAACGGCCTAGTATTCCAGAACCAGACTCTCATATACTGTATCTCAGAGCAGTTCCTAAACAGTAACATCCAATTCATACATACAGCTGTATAGTACTAAGTCCAAAACCTATCCCAAGAAAGGCTGCAGTTCAGTGGTAGAGTAATTTTTCAGCATGCCAAAGATTTGATCCATGGTATCTACAAGTATCTCTGATTTTGCATCTCTTCATTCATGTACAAGAATACAATTCCAGTATCTCTTGGATAATATTTACACAAGTTCTGCCACATCCATTTGCATTTCACCTTTCACTTTTCTTTTTCTCTCTCCTGCCATTTTATTAGGTTTCTGCTAATACAAGCCTTTTAAAGCTCAAGCTTTTAGTTAAAAAGCCACAACAACTAGTCTATGTATGTCTATGTATGTTCATTGCAAGATGAGCTAAATAGATTTTTAGTCTGGGTTGGTAGAAGGCAGAGGGCAACTTTGGAAGGGTTGAGGGAACTATTTTGAAAATCCAGAGACCCCTGTATACTATGTTAGGCTCCAAAACACCTAACTCTGTTTCATTTTCAATGTTGGTGGGTGGAGGAGGTTAGTGGCACTTCCAACCATGAAATAAAACAGCAAATGATGTTCCTAAAAGTATCAAGAACTGGGAAAACAGGCCTCTGTCCTCCATTGTTGTTGTGTGCCTTCAAGCTGTTTCTGATTTATGGTGACCCCATCATGGGGTTTTCTTGGCAAGATTTGTTCAGAAGGGGGTTTGCCATTGCCATCCCAATGTTGAGAGAGTATGACTTACCCAAGGGCACCTAGTGGGTTTTCAAACCCAGGGAATCAAACCTGGTGAGTCCTAGTCCAACAGCCAAACCAGTATGTCACACTGGTTTATTAGGGAGCTATTTTTGTTTTGCATATACATTCATCCTTCCATTTTCATGAAGGATCCATTCCCGACCCACCCCCCACCCCCCGTGAAAATGAAAACATATAAATATTCAAGCCACATTGGCTTGAATGGGCGCACGCTCCTGCGTGTGCCATTATTTCTCTCTTGGCTTCCCATCCACGGAAATCCAAGACTGCAGACAGGAAGTCCGCAAAATAGGAGAAACAACTGTACTGTTTGCCATTTTTAAATTACCATAGAGCCAGCTCATTTCCCATAAAATTATCCTGAGATCTAAGACTTAGCAATGTTTAAGTAGAGTATTGATGTTAACTCTGCCTGTCTGGTTTCAGTTTCCATCACAAATTGGGCACCTAAGGAACCAGAAGGCAATACAGGAACCCCAGATAGAATCCCAGATTAGCTATTAAGTGGCAAGGACCCTCAGTTCCTCAGCCTCAGAGATGGGGTGAGGAACCACACCTGTTTTAATTTACGAAAGTTTACCATAATACAGTAAGCCTTTGGTATCCACTGGGGTTTGGTTCCAGGACTCCCCATGGATACCAAAACCCATGGATGTTCAAGTCCCATTAAATACAATAGATATGAAAATGGTGTCTCTTATATAAAATGACAAAATCAAGGTTTGCTTTTGGGAATTTATATATTGTTTAAATATTTTCAGGCTGTGGATGGTTGAATCCATGAATAAAGAATATGTGGATACAGAGGACCAACTGTATGTGCTGTTCACTAATATTCTGTATATTTATAATAAAATATTATTAATATTGTTTATATTTTGATTCTTGTGCGTTCAATAAATTTCCCCTTTAAGACAGTTTTATGAGCATCTGGGTTGCTGACTCCAATCTGCCTAAGATGCACTACTGCCAAGGTCATTATCAAAGTCAATATTGATATGCTATAATCCAGAATAATATTTGCAATATATGGATGTCCAAAGCTTAATTTCCAAGTATTATATTATTTGGCCTGCAAATATACATTAAATTGAAGAACACATGGCATCAATGAGCATCAGTGGAATTACTTTCCAGAAGATTTCAGTTCTACATATAAGAGGTGTATGCTCATGTTTTGTGCATGCTCATGTTTTGCACTGCTGATCCAAGCAAAACTAAAAGTAGTTTAATTGCATCAACAGATCAATATACTCCCACTGCCACCATCCATCCTATTAGTTTTTCATATAATTAGATCATTTTTACCTGTTTGACAAGTTTGCTTACTACAAATATTATCACAAAATTAATAAGCCTAGGATTATTATTTCTATGATAACTAGGAATGTCCTAGTTATGCATTGAAGACAGCTTAGAAGTCAACATAGATCCACAAGATAATTAAGCATACTGAATATATATATTTCTGTGGAATGCTTATATAGCATATATGACAAAAGCCAAAAAAAAGTGGCCCTTGAGATATTTTGGCCTACAACCCCAATAACTTCAAAACACCTAGAGTTCCATACTTATCCTGTGACTCTCTCTATAAATTGCTTTCAATGGTTTTATCAATTAAAGACTCCCTGAATAGTCATTATAATTCACAGGGACTTTTAAGATTTTATTGCAGCTTTAATTTCACAGTTTGGTGCTAAGGTATTCAAATTATTCAAAGCTCTTCCTCCAACTACAGTATATGCCTGTCTAAAGTGGAGACATTTATATGAGAAAAGACATGGTGCAGAGACATAGCTGTTTGCAGCTTGTTTCATTCTCAAAACAGTAATGGAAGGATCCCTTGAAGACTAATTAGGTTAGAAAGTATGCCTTCTCTGTGTCAGGTTACACAGAGGCATGCTGGGATCAACTTATGAAAGAGACTCTAGCCACACTTTTCCCAAGCAAAACAGACAGCAGCTGCCAGCAGCAGAACTAACAGCAGCACCCTTCAGTAAATGCCACAGCCAGAAGAATATTTTAAAGATGCTGTTATTGAAATGGGAGAAGAACATAAGAGTATAAGGTAAAGATTTCCTCAAGTACTCCTCTTAATCAAGGGCTTAATTCAAATCAGTTTAGGCTCAGCTCAAAAGGAAAATCAATTTAGGTTTCATCTCAAAAGGAAAATCAGAAAATCATGTTTTAAAGACATCTTTGTTCCTATTTTTCTTCCTGGTTAGCTGTAATGCCACAGGTTCCTCATCCTGTACACAGAGAACCACCACTTGAAAATTTACATCTGATTAAACAACATTAATGTTGTTGTGTTTTTTTTAAGTGCATCACTATGGAGCAGCATGAATGGCAGGGAACGGCTGGGACCAGACTTACAGTGTATTTGTGAAACAATTTGGAATAGCAAAGACTTTCAACATGTTATCTCCAAACTGAAGAATGGGGATTAAAATGGCAAATGCCCTGCCATGTAAGGATGGACAATTAAATAAAAACTATTTTGATGTGTACTGTCATGGGTCTAAGCTTGTGGGGACTGACCAAGAAAGGCTTTGGGGGTTATATACTTTCCAATATTTGACAGATGAAAACATGGACACATGTGGCTAAGCAATATCAAATTATGGCCAAGATAGCAAAGGTTATTAATGAAGAAGAATACATAAACTAGAAGAAGCTGAAGCAGTTTGCTTTTGCCTGAGCCTACTGGAAATGGTAGGATTCTGTCCTTCCTCTACTTTCTCCCCTGTTTAAATGAGTGCAAACTATTTCCACTTTGAACATTTTGCAGCAACTGAAGTAAGCTGAGGACAAAGAAGGGAAAGTGGAAAGAGACAGAAACTGCAATATTTTAAAATCAGCTCAAAAAGTGGGGTGAGAAAAGATTAATTGCAACTGTCACTGGTAAATTGGGACAGTTGGAGGGCATAGAATTATGGAGGACAGCTTTTAGTGAAAACATCACCCCAGCATGCAACTGTGGTAGAAAAAGTGAAGTTCCTGGTAGATAACATCAGGAAGGAATTGAAACTTAAGATATCAATATGCTAATGTGCTTATACAAAGGCAATCTGCAACCACACTTGGAATACTTTGGGAGCCACAAAAACCTATGCTATAATATACCTCTCAACATTTATAAGATGCTACAGGCCTCTATATGTAAACCATCAAATTATCTGTCATCACCATATGATTCAGTGATGACCATCAATTATGAGCACAATCTTCTAAATGGCCAAGATGGCCAAGGGCCAGTTGAGTCAACATCAGACCAACTGAAGCCATGCTGTATCCAAATCCTTCCCAGCCTAGGAGCATTAGAAGTGATTTAAGACTATCCTCACCGTGTTGACATTGTGGCCGTGTCCCTGGGCAATAGGGGATCTGGATCTGACATACCATGTCTCTGGATAAGACTCCATCTTCTCCAGAGACATGGTATGTCAGATCCAGATCCCCTATTGCCCAGAGACATTTGAAATCATTAGTTCACATTAATCATGATTAAAGATAACTCAAAGCACTTTCCACCAACATAGTGAAGAATGCTATGACAAAAGCAGGGACTGGCTAAAAGATAACTGAATAAATGAATGGAGAATAAAGCAATTTACTTCCTTTAGGAGCACTGCAAGCACCAAGATTTCAGGGCCAAAATTGAGACCTGGGAACACTCCTTAGTGATGTTATAAGGGAAGTTGCTGGTAATGTTAAGTATTACTTGAGAAGCATAAACCATACCAAGAGAAGAGACCATTTTCCAAAGCTGCTTTTAAAGGGTTGCTCCAATTAATTTGGAAACTAAGATGAGAAGGTCCAGGAATCCTGCACAGCATGCAGATGCTGAGGAACAAAAGTGTAGGATAGCTGTGGCTTTCTATTGCCAGCTTTCTATACTATTCCAGGTTGAGTTTCCCTTATCTGACTGGATTTTAAAAATTACTTTTAAATATTTGCATATACATAATAAGATATCTTGGAGATGGGACACAACTCTAAATAAGAAATTAATTTATGTTTCAAATATGGCTTATACACATAGCCTGAAGGTAATTTTATAAACAATATTTTTTAATAATTGTGCATGAAACAAATTTTGTGTACATTGAACCATCGGAAAACAAACCCATGTGGACAATTTTGAATTTTGGACTATTTTGGATTTCCGATTTCCATGTAACAGATACTCAATCTGTAAAAGAAGCTAGTATAAGTGAAAGGAACCAACTAATTACAGTTAATAAAATTCTAAAATTTATTCTTTTTATACACAAAATGCAGAGGTCCTCTGCAAGCAGGAAGATTTGAAACTGCTTCACCTGTACCCTCTCCAAACAAGAAGCTAGCTAAGTTAGCAAAACCTTTATGTTTACGTTTTTTTTAAAAAAAAAAAATCTTTTTGAATTTTAACAATATATTGATTGCAATTACTTCCCACTTCTCTCCATGTCCGTGTTTCCAACAAAATTCATCCAATCTGTTGTTCCACAACTTTAGATGGGATAATAGTGGACCTTGGGTAGAGAGATAAACCAGATAATAGGTATTGAATAAGAACCACAGTTCCATAAAGGTTTCCTTTTTTATTTCCCCTGTTTAGCTGGGCATAGGAGCTTAATTTTTCTGCTAATGCAACCCACCAAAGTCTATCTAACTACCTCCACTGATTTCCATGCCCTTTACATATGAGATGTGAGGAGGGGAACACTGATGGCAGGGAACTCAGTTTCTTAGCCAGGAAGGATTTCATTCTATGTGATCAGGTGTTGAAGTTAAAATGGTGCTTCTGATTCTAAAAATATATATTTCCTGCCCTTTTGTTGGGCAGAGTCTTCAAGGTTCTCACAACCAATTTTCTGTTTGGATCTCCATTGTCACACGCTAAAATAGATTTTAAGAAGAAGAAAGGTGGGAGGGGTAGCTATGCAATCAAGCAATCTCCAAAATTAAGCCCAAATATTTTTTGAAGATTTTTGTCATCCTTCCCTTCACAACTATCTCACCACAACACATACATCTGCAAACTAGCTTAGAGCACTGAAGAAATTGTCACAAAATTAATGTACCCGAGAGGCTCTGAGCACTTTGAAAAAGTGCCAAACAAATTATAACAAACACATCTGAGGTCACAGGTTAGTATTGCATATGCAAACACAATGTTAAGAGGACTGGTTTACTGTTTGCTTATTTCTGCTTAGCTTCAAGCTTGCTTGCTTTCTCCTCCTTGTCTCAGCATTCAAAGTCTGACATGGAAGGAAGGTCTGCTAAGATCTAAAGCTGACACATACTCATCAAAAGAAGCTAGTCTAATGATAAAGATCACCCTTCACCCTTCTCTGAGCATCAGACATTTTTGTAGAGGAATCTGAATAAATTTCAACTGTCTGATGTATTATTTTTTTTTACATCTCTTGTGAGTGATATGTCAAGAGAATGGAAAAGACTTGTACAGACACTGTAAGAAACAAAAGGGACCCATGTTTATCTAATGACTGGTTTTTTAAGGTGGGAGCAAACAGAAGGCATTTGCATCAGAATTCCTAATGCATGGAGGGAATCACATCAACATTAGCAACATTTGTATTGTTGCCACTTCTGCCTCTCAGAATCCCAACAAGAGGATCTCTTGAACACAATGGAAAATGAGATATCAGTTTAAGATTTGAAATTAATATACTCAGGCATTGCCTACTGAAGATCTATCAGAACAGATGGGCTCAGTTAATTAACCTTGAAATCTTAAATTCAAATATTGCTATGGCTGCATCTGCACTGCAAAAATAATCTGGTTTGACACCACTTTAATTGTCATGGCTCAATGCTTTGGAATTCTGAGATGTACCCTAGTTTTTTCATTTCACATGTACATATTTTTAGTTTTTTAATAACCATTAAAAAAAACATGTTTAACTGCTCTCTTTTTTAGTGGTGGTGTTATAGTAACCTAATCCTATTCTTTCAATGTTATTTCTACCTTTAGTACCAAATTTTCTGTTAAAGATGTCATATCTTAGAACACATCTACTTCACTGAAGTATATTTGTTTTGCTAAATTAGATAGCCAAGAATACATAAAATTAGGTTACCTCATGATGAGGATATCCAAGCATGGGGACCACATAGCATGATTGAATGCTTCTTGATGTGAAATAAGGTCCGTCTTGTTAAAAGAGATCCGTCTTTTAACATCCTTAGACAGCTTCAAAAAAGGCTGTCAAGACAGATCTCTTCCAGCAGGCCTTTCCAGACTAGTTATATTAGATCAGTCCCCCCAGCCTCAGATTACAGCCATCCAAGACACGATCCTCATGTGGCCCCATCAATTGATGGGAGATCGTCGTGCCAGGCTTTTGGAGTCACTGGGTTGGGTTGGATGGTTATATATTTTAACTTGAAATCTTGTTTTATATTGCACTGATTTAATTTTATTTTAAGGGGGGGAGCGGTTTGTTCATATTGCATGTTTCACTTTGAACTGTATGTTTTAATTGTAAGCCGCCCAGATTGGATTACCAATGGGCGGGGTATAAATAAATTTTATTATTATTATTTTATTATTATTATTATTACAAGTGCTACATGTATCAAATGTAGGGGGGAACCCTACAAGCAGCAGAGAAGACTTACTGGAGATATTTGCTAGGGTAGGTACATGTGACCCATATGACTGATGTGGGTTCCAAAAAAATAGTTGAAGAAATAAATTTTACAGTGGAATAAAGCAATAGCATGTGTACTAAAACTAATGCAAATACTTGTGTAATAATATACATTATACTTTAATTCACATATATTATCAAAATATTCACATATATTATCTCAGTAAACCTTGCAATAACTATGCCAGTGGGCAAGTAATGATATTCCCATTCTACAAGTGGGACTAAGACATTAAGGGGAAAGTGTTTCCCCTGCAATTAACCCAGATTTAATGAGGGTACATTTGATTTAAGGATACCATAGGTCAGGAATGACTTGAGGGCACACAACAGCAATACAACAATACCCTAAAGGCATCAGATCCTGTCTTATCTTGGAAGCTACACAAGATTAGTCCTGCTTACTACTTAGATGGGAGACTGCCAAGAAATACCAGGTGCTGTAGGCTATATTTCAGAGAAAGGAATTGGCAAAACCACTTTTGCAAAACCACCAGAAGTCAACAATAAGTGACTTGAAGGCACGCTCACAATTTGAGCATCACATCTCTGTAATCAGGCTTAGAAATTAAGCCCATGTTTACAACCCAGTGATCAGTCACAAAATAATGCAGGTTAAATGTAAGATATGTAAATGAAAGAAAGTGCATGCAAAGACAAACAGATAAATTCAATGACTTGAGTGAGCAACTATTCTAATTATGTGCTCAGTATATCCTCTTGTTTAACCCTGACAGTTTTTCCATTGCCACCCAGTGCAACACTGGCAGAGATGAGATTTTAGTTGGAGATATCTCAGCTCACTGTCTCTCTGTCAAAATACAGCTGAAGGAGAAAAAAGAAAGTAACATGACAAATGAGAAGGTTTAACAGAAGTCACAGACTGGGGAGATTAAGGAAGACCTCCTTGGCCTACACATGAATTGCATGTTGTATTTTACTTTCTTTTTGTTCTGCCTGGACCTTTCACTTCTCCTCCAGGACTTCCCTGCATAGTCATTTATCTTTTTCTAATCTCATTCCAAAAGACACCACCTTCTTTGCTTATCTTTTATGTGCTAAAGCATCAAAGAAATTTAAATACAGCAGCTCATTAACCTCAACCAAATTCAGAGGAAACTAAATAATATCCATTATTATATATGCATAAAATGAAGCAGAAAGATTAAGGCACATGCCCAAAAGAATACAGGACATCAGCATGGCTGCCAAGATTAGAGTTTGCATCCAGCTCTCAACTCACACTGAATCTTTATTGCTCTGTGGTCTATTTGCTCTACTGGACTGGAAAGAGTTTTCATTCACACAACTATTTGCATGGCAGTATTTTTTTTTAAAGTTTTTGGTCAGGTTTCTATTTTATCATGGCCAAAGGTCATTTAGGGGTTGGGTTTCCTGAACAGCCATTTGGGTTTCCTGAACAGCAGTTCTACATGTCTTTCTTGTTTAAAAACCTGGAGGAAGGATTCCCTGAACAGCAGTTCTACATGTCTTTCTCATTTAAAAACCTGGAGGAAGGGGAGTGGTTTAAAAAGCATCTTGCAATTTGTCCTGAAGATTAAAGAAAAGTCATGCCCAGACATTTTGTGGATATTTCACAGCGATTGCAATAATTATTACTCTCTCTCTCTCCCTATTCTTTATTCTGATTCTAGCTGAAGTCAGCTCAGGATAATTTTGAGAATATTGTAACAAATGAAAGTGTTTGATTGGCATTCTTAATCATGGCATCCTTAATTGCTTTATCAGATAAAAACAGGGCCATGTATGGTTAAGCAATGTCACAGTGTGGTCCAGATGACAAAACAGGGACTGTCCCTGTCAAATTGTGACAGTTGGAGGATATGTATTCCCTATACTATGGTCAGCATCATGTTAGTGGCATAGAAGGATGAATGTCCGTTTTGAGAGCACAGACAGCTACTCTCCTGCACTTGTGCTCTATCTCAACACTATCTCAAAACTTCCTAACAGCTGTTATAAACCTGGGAGGGAGTATTTATGTCATACTAGGGAGTATTTATGCCATTCCTTAAACCAAAAAAGCCTCCTGCAGTGAGCTATAAATTGCTTGGCAGTTATTTGTCCCAAGGTAAAGGATAAAGTCACTAGTCCCAGCTTCTGCCAACCTAGGAGTTTGAAAACATGAAAATGCATAGGTACCACTTTGGTGGGAAGGTAAATAGCATTCTGTACAATCATGCTGGTCACATGACCTCAGAGTAGTCCTTGGACAATACTGGCTCTTCGGCTTAGTAATGGAGATGAGCACTACCCCCAATGGTCGGACATGATTTGACAACCCTGTCAATGGGGAATACCTTTATCTTTAAAGGTAAAAGATAGGTGAAAGAAAGATATAGTGCACATGCTGGTAACATCAAGGCTGGACTTTTGCAGTGCACTATACATTCAGCTACCTCTGTACCAAAATCAGAAACTTCAATTAGTTCAAGACACCTCAGACAGCTTGGTAACTGGGACATCCAGGAGTGCTAATATTACACCAATATTATAATCACTCCACTGATGCTAATTAAGTTTCTGGACAAGGTATAAAGTGTTGGTTATTATCTTTAAAGCCCTACATAGTTTAGATCCAGGTCAGCTTCTCCTGTATAATCAGCCCTGTATACTCAGGGCCTTGGGGGAACATTTACTTCAGTCAGTCAGGATTAGGTTAGCAACTGTCAGCCAGAGCCCCTAAACCAGGGGTCAGCAACTTTTGTTGCCGGGGCCCCAGGGGGTAATGGTGCGAGGGGCTGGAGGCACATGTGCCACCATTTTAGAAGCCCCCCTGCACGGGGGGGGCTTCCCTGGGCCTTTTAAAGCCCCTCCGCATCCGCAGCGGGCAAATTCGCCTGTAGTGGCGGCAGGGGGGCCTTTCCAAGGCCCAGGGAAGTGGCTGTGGTGGGCGAATTCACCCGCAGCAGCCACGGGGGGGGGGGGGGGGGGCTTCCCTGCTGTAAGAGATTTGACAACTGAATATGCTGTCTGAATTTAAAGGAGCATTAAAGACCAGTCTCTTCCAGCAGTCCTATCTAGATTATATTTTTAAATTGTTAATTTTATATGATGAATTTTAAATGTTTTTAAATGTGGATTGCTTTGATATGTGTTTCATTTGGTCTTTTAAATTGATGTGTGTTTTTAACTGATGTTGTATTTTCAACTGATGTTGTGTAATTGTTGTTCCATGCCTCGATCCATAGGGAGAGGCAGGTAAGAAATAGCAGCAGTAGCAGCAATAGGAGAGGCAATGAAGTCCAGCAGATGTTGACTTCTGCCTCAGAGGCCAGAGCAATCACTGGGAATATACTGGGTCCCCAGGCATATGGAGGCATCTCTGGCTATGTTTCTCTCCTTCAGAGACCACAACAATGTCAGTGGAACATGGAAAGATGGGTTCTCACCAGCTGCTAGAATCCACGCATGTGTCAAGGTCCTATGCATGGGAGGCCAGGATTCCAAGGTGGGCTAGCTGGAACAGGATGGTAGATGGTAAACTTAGAGAGTCTAATGGGCCAGAGGCAAGACATAAAGCTCTGGAAACAGACCAAGATCTAAGCATAGCAATGCAGAGCTCCAGGAGTCCAAAGACCAAGAGGCAGGGAGCAGACCAGGCCTAAACACATCAATGTAGAATTCCAAGAGGCCAGAGGCATGGAACAGACTAGCGACTCCGTATGGCCGGTGCTCCAAGGATGACTTCCCGCTGCAGCGTCCATGCACGCTGCAGTGGAAGAGTCGCCGAAGGTGCGCTGGCAGCCTTTTGTGGTGCACCTTCAGTGACTTGTGGAAGGAGCGCTATTTTAGCCGCCAGTCTGCTTCCCCCCTTATCACATATCATTTTAAATTGACTCATGCCTCCAAGGCTGCAGCTGGAATGGAGGCAGGGATTATCACATGGTAAACAGTGTGTGTGTCACCAGAAGTAAGACTTCAGCTCAATAGACATTATACCGCATAAATGAGTATAGTGAGAGCAGTCCACACATCCCTGGGGACCCCTAGTGATTCCCCTGCCCCTATGGAATCAGCTGTTGTCACCTTCTGTACTTCCAGCAGAGCTAAGAAATGGTGATGCCATTGTGCCAAACTATTGCAGAACATATCATAGATCCCTGTGGAGTGTTCTCCGCTGTGTTTCCAGTTTTATGTAACTTTTGAGTCATACTTCTGTGCCACACAGTTGCTGCAGTGGTTGCACTTTCCCCTCTCCATTGTATTGAATAACCTCAAGATACACCACACATTTCTGCATAAAATATAAAAATTCTAATTGACTTACCAAAGTTCTGTATTAACTCACATTTACATTTACATTTCATTCTAGCTCTCTTTCACAACTCTCCCTACTACAAATTACACAATGCTCTGTGTAGCATCAAATACGTGGAGCTGTGGGGGCAGGGGGGAGGAGGCTTTTTAATTGTAATTTGCAAAATGTTCTGAAACAAGGAATGAATTTCTGACTTGGGAGCTATTCAAGGGATATTTTCAATCTGATTATGTAGCAGCACTCTGCATGAGAAATTTAATAAGCTAGAAAGGGGGGAGAGGATTGGTAGCAACACAAGATTATTGTACTTGGTTTGCTCCATCTTAATTTCAGGATTGAGACAAAATGCCATTCTATTCAATCCATTAGCAGCATCACAACCATAGGTGCACTTTTAAAGAGACGTTCATTATGGTGTGCAACTATTGCAAATTAGTGTTCTCCTTCTCTCTTGCAAAGGAATAGAAAAGGCTGGAAATGATTCATCCAAGCTTAACAGGCTCCTTGAAACTAATCACCAGAACACAGTTCTCACACTTTAGTGGAGGGGGGAGAGGCAGAAAAGAAAAATCTAACCAACCCTAACAATTCCTCTTCTTTCTGGATGAACACAAAAAAATTAGGCAGGTGGAGGCTGACGTATTCTATAACTGTTTCATAGTGCGTTCCCAGGATTCAGTGATACATCATCCTGGTAAATGATCTGGAAGCCCTTAGGCAACTGCCATGTAGGTGCAGACTTCCAGGGATGAGCAGTTGCCTAAGGTTTGGGTGGTTGAGCTGGATTGTCATACTTTGTTTGATAGGAACAGTTGCAATTAATCCTCTGCCATCCCATTTTCTCTGTTATTTTTAAAATGCCCCAGTTTCTTACTCCTCCCTCTTTGTCCTCAGCTTACTTCAATTGCTGCTAACTGAATTCAAAGGACAAAAATAATCTGCAATCAGGGGGGAAGCAGACGGGCGGCCCTGGGCCACCCCGGGAAGCTGTGCCGCGGGGCCGAGGTATTCCCCACACCTCAGCCCTGTGACGCAGCTCCGCAACCCCTGGAAGGAGTGTTAAAATAGCACTCCTTCCACAAGTCGCTGAAGGTGTGCCACAAAAGGCTGCCGGCACATCTTCGGCGTCTCTTCTGCTGCAGTGTTTGCGAATGCTGTGGCGGGAAGGCATCATCAGAGTGCCGGCCATGCGGAGGGGCCGGCGCTCCAACAATGCCTTCGGGAAGGGGTTGGGGCACCCACCGTGCGGCTGCCCCTCCCCTTCCTTGCCCCCAAAACGGCCCTTTGAGCCATCTGTTTCCCCCCTCAGTTAAACCAACAGGGTTATGTGAGCCTCAAATGGGAAGGATCACCCATATGGGTCATCTAGGAAGAAAAGTAGTAGCAACAATAAGGAGAAATGGCTTTAAAAATATAATAAACATAAAAGAAAAAAAGCAATGGATATAACCAGGACTAACAACAAATGAATCTAGCATATTTACACTCAATTTTTTTTCCATCATAGATTGCAAAATGCTATACAGTTCCCCCCCTCCATTTTCATGGAGGATCCGTTCTGTAACTCACCCACCCCTACAAAAATGGAGATTTGGCAATATTCAAGCCCCATAGGCTTGAATGGGGTGTGCCCCCACAGGCACGTGCAGGGGCATGCCCGTGGGGGCAAGCCCCATTGATTTGAATATGCAAAACCGCAGACTTTAAGTCTGCGAGAAAGGAGGGGTGACTGTATATGTTACATGTTATGTCATATATGAGGTTCTTAGGCAATCCACCATCCAGACCTGTTCACTAGGCCCAGACTTTACTCCACACAAACTGGCTGCATCATACCCTCTCATAGTGTGAAATAACTGGAAAGTCCAAAGGGCATTTGCAGAATGCAAGCTTTGTAAAATAGGATAAAATCCAATTCAAAGCTGGAGTGTCACCTCTCTATCTGAAAAGGCATGGGAGCGAAAGCTGTAGGCTACTATAACTGGAAATTGGTTTATTGAATATCTATATTTCAGAGAGATGAAGGAGTTCAGTTGTTCATCACTTGGCAATGAAATGGATCAAGAGGAAGGAGTCTGAACTGAAATGCCATCTCATTTTTTCCCCACCCCAAAATTTCATCATTAATGTAACATTAGCTCTCCTGGTATTGTGCCAGTGTAATTGTAACAGGAGCAGATTAAGCCACGGGATGCTGGCCTCTATCTTCTATACAGGTTAATCTTTTCTAAGCCTCAGCCTTGTCATGTGACCAGGTCCTAGCAATAAAATATACCCCAAATCTGTATTTCAATGATAGCTGATACACTACTCCATCTCCAATTCAATTGAATAATATGATACGAAGGAGAGAAGAATTACCTATTTAAGAGCTGTAATTACATTATAGCAAATACATTTAGTTTGTGCTTGATACTGAAAATGCATTTCTCTCACTTCACTAATACTTTTTAAATATATATATATATATATATATATATATATATATATAT
>CM034708.1:18875897-18907490 GCA_020142125.1 Phrynosoma platyrhinos | reverse complement strand
TCGGCTGATACGCCAACTGCGCCCTTATCTGGATGTGAGGGATCTGGATACTGTGGTACATGCTCTGGTAACTTCACATCTGGATTTCTGTAACACACTCTGCCTAACCCGGAAACTGAAATTAGTGCAAAATATGGCAGCCAGGGAGGGAGCACATAACACCAGTGCTTAAATCCCTCCACTGGCTGCCAATTAGTTTCCGGGCACAGTATAAAATGTTGGTTTTAACCTTTAAAGGTTTTAACCTTTAAAGCCCTACATGGCTTGGGTCCATCTTATATTAGGGACCGCCTCTCCCCATATGATCCCCCCGTGCTCTATGGTCCTCCGGGAGGAATTTGCTGCAACCAATAAAAACCAGGCTTTCTCAGACCTCCTGGAGGGCCTTTTCTGCAATCGCCCCCAGACTGTGGAATGGTCTGCCAGATGAGATCCGTCTTACTACCACCCTTACTGCCTTTAAAAAGGCAGTAAAGATGGATCTTTTCCAGCAGGCCTTCCCAGAATAACCCCCAGCTTGTAATCTTGAATATTGAATACCGATATTGATATGTTGAAATATTTCAATGTTGATATTGTGACATTGTGAAGGTGACCTGCTACATTTTATCTTATCTCAGCTGTTTTTAACTTATGATGGTTTAAATTCAGTTTTAAGGGGTGGGTGGGTAAGAGGTGGGAGGTAGGTATTGTTTTATTTGTTGTATTTTTAATTCTGTTGTACGCCGCCCCGATTGCTGAGCAGAGGGGCGGGTTATAAATTATTATTATTATTATTATTATTATTATTATTATTATTATGGTTGTGAACAATTAAAGGTGGGGGCGGGAGAGAAGATATTTATGGGCCAATTTGTTGCTGTTGTTGTGTGCCTTGAAGTCATTTCCAACTTATGGTGACCTTAAGTGTTTTCTTGGTAAGATTTGTCCAGAGGAGGTTTACCAAGCTGAGAGCATGTGACTTGCCCGAGGTCACCCAGTGGGTTTCATGGCTGAGCTGGGGATCAAGCCCTGGTCTCCAGAATCCTAGTTCAACACTTAAACCACTACCCCCCACTGGCTTTTCAACTGCAAACTTTATTTCTGCTTCAAGTTGTATTCTTTTCTTTTGCTACACAAGATCCACTGTAGTTGACGTGTAATTTCATCTACAGTTACTAAAAAAGAAATGCTGATCATTCTGAGTAGGGGACTAGGGAAAATGAATTTTAACTAAATAATGGATGAAGATGTCATGCATTTTTTAGTTTCTACAATAAAAAAAAATGTACCTGCTCATTCTTTTCAGTGACTTTGTTACATTCGTCATTGTTGAATTGGTCCCCTTCTTTACATCTCCTGCATACCAGGGATACCAGCCAGCGACATAAATCACCTCCAATTTCCAGTCTGAAATCTTCCTAATTTGTAAGTATGAGTGGATACATGAATAATGCTCGACTACATTTGTTTTTTTTTTCCAAAATCAAAAGAACTAAGAAGTTCCACGTACAGTACCCAGAAACAGTAGCAAAATGTAGCAGAAACAACCACATTATAGGATCCAAAAAATAATTCTTCTACATAAGCCTCACTGAGGTTTATGCAAGAGAACTTTCCTATAGATTGCTTGTATTAACCTAAGCACTTCAAAATGAAACTTATGGAAACTCACAATGCATATGCTGCAAGCACTGCTCAGACTTTCACATGTCTCAGCCCAAATTGTCATTTTTTATCACTGGTTCCACTACAGTTTCTGCTTCTGAAACCTCTGCCTACATTCCCTAGGAACCATCTTCCTTGGGGCTCCACAAATATTATTTTGAAAATTCACCTTGCTTTTTGTGCCCCTGCAGCACAGTGCTACAAATATTGTGGACTACTAAAACACACACACACACACACACACGAATGAGTAGGCTTGAAATCTAAGCCTGAAATCTCAGTAAAAGGACAAGTGACTAAACTGAGTTGGTCATACTTTGGACTTGCTATAAATAACGTGACTCTTTGGGGGTGGGAATCTGAGCAAAGTGAAGGTCAATAGGAAAAGAGAATACCACATTCATGGGCATTTTCTATATATACTCCACCTCACACTTTTTGCACAAGAAATAATTCATTCTGCACAAAACACTCTGTCTTCTGTGCAGAAAACACTTTATTGTGCAAGAATCGTGGTTTATTTGCAAAATGTACCTTTTGTGCAGAAAACCCATGTGTATTAAGTACCCCCAAAAAATCATAAAGTGTGAAGAATTTATTCTGTTCTTCTTAAAGATGTTTCTCATTTGTCAGAAAACCCATTATTCATAGGGAAAGAACTATTAAGGAATATTCTTTCTAGCTGTAGACTGAAATGTGTTACCTTTTTTTCCAGCATGGAGAAATTGGTGGAACCCTGTTGTAACAGGTCCTTTACGACCTAGACCTGTGTCTGCAGTAATACCATCTTGTTCCTCTTAACCCCAGGAATTAACCTTGTGACACTATCATTGTGACAACCCTCAGCGTTTAAGGATCAGGACAAGTAACTCTGATAACTTTCTTTCAATCTTTACAGTACAAAGGAAAGAAAGAAACAGACAAAGTATTGTATATGGAGAGAGTGGCAGAAATGGAGTATAAAGTCAGATAGACAAAGAAGATGTGCCAAGCCACAGTATACTAGCTTTGTTTGTATATTTTGATACATCTCTGAATACTGGATACTAAAGACATAACAAAGAGAAAATAGCCAAGTTCATCCTTTTTTCTGAGATTTTTGGGACTTCAGCTAGCTACCGTCAGAGACAGAGCACTGGGCTTAATAGACCCTTGGCAAGATCCAGACAGAGCCTAGAATTATTACTGCAAACTAACATTTTCTGTTCCCATCTTCCCATTCCAGTTCCTTATTGGAGAGGTCTGAGTAAATGGTCTGTTACAGTGTTTATTAATGTTACATTGCCATAGTCATTCCAGGGAAGGACATCACAGTTTATCTTTTATGGTGGTCCAAGGGTGGGTTTTGCTTTGTTTCCATTTTTTAAATTGTAAACAATAATCTTTTGCACATGAATTTGTACCTTGCTCCTTCCAGATAGCATCGGACTCTGACTCCCCTTACCGATTATTGTGATAGATCACTCAAGAGGAAACAACAGGATGTTCTAGTGAGACTCAATACCATCTGGAGGGGCAGAAGTCCTGGATCACAATGGAAATGCTGTTGCTTCTTCTGAGACTGCCCAGCACAAGAAATGTTTGGAGAGTTGGATACACTGCCTGGGAGAAATGGGTCTGGGAAGAAGTTTGGGATTTTTCTTAACAGTTTTAAAATATAAAAAGGAAACCCATCCACAGGCCACAACACATAATGAGTGCCAACACTCCCAGACTGGGCAGAAATTATGTTCTTTGAAGGAACTAGACTACAAAGAAACATTGTTGCATTTCTTGGGAAACCAACAATGCTCCATCCTTTTGTTACTTCCTTTAACTTGTTACAAGCATTACTTGCTACAAACATTACTACTTCTAAGTCTAGATCTAGGAAAATAGTTCTTATGTCTTTAGGTTGTTAAGTGCATCAGGAGACAGGCAGAATTTAATCATTTTCAAGGCTGTAATAATCCAGTCTGAATCCTTGGAAGTGGAATAGGAGCTTTTTTAAGGCTTTTAGTTTACAAGGCATATGTTGTTGCTGTCGTTGTTTGCCGTCAAGTCAGCTTTGATTTATGGCAACCCCATGAATGAGAGACCTCCAAGAGCACAGGTCACTAACAGGCCTCCTGAGGTCCTGCAAACTCAAGGCTCTGGCTTCCTTGATTAAATCAATTCATTTATAATAGGTCTCCCTCTTTTCTTACTGCATTCCAATTTTCCTAGTATTATTGCCATTTCTGAATGAGTCATGTTGTCTCATCATATACTCAAAGTACAACAGCCTCAGTCGAGTCATCCTTGCTTCTACAGGGCTGAACAGATTAACCAGGATAGCACGGGCTCACTCACATCAGTCCCCAGATCAGTGCAGGGTTGAGCAGGTGTTTGCACACCCTTCCCCATGCCAATTCAGGACCTGCTGTTAACGTGTGCTCCTTAACTTGCCACACTGTCACTGTTACTGAGAAGGCCCCCCTCCATCATTGTGTCTGATGTGGAAAGGGGGCACCTGGCTGCACCCATGTGGTCAGGAACCCTGATTCACCATCAGACATGGTGAGGTGGGGCTTCTCAGTAACAGTGATGGTGCATCAAGGTAAGGAGCACAGGGAGGCAAGTAAACAGCTGGGGTTTGTGGCAGAGTTTCCAGGAAATTCCACAGCAACCAAGGGGGGGGGGTCAAACTGACTCAGGATAAAGGCTGTTAACCCTAGAATCAGGCCAGATCCACTGGATCCATGTCTAATCTACCAGGATCAGGTTCAATCCTCACCCTGAGGTTTTGGCCTGCATTGTCTGAAGTGGATGACACAAAGCTAGAGGGAGCATTTGGCCCATGTGGACAGCTCTTACAGAGAGTTGAGGCCTTATTTGCTTTAGGGTTCATTAATTTGTAATTTTGAGGTTGATGGTATTGTTAGAATTTTCTTACAATGTCACATTTCAAATGAGTTTCATTTCTTCCTAGCATCTTTCTTCACTGTGCATCTTCTACATCTGTACATAGAAATTGGACTGGAATGAATGACTAACTTTGGTTTTGATGAACTATCTCCATCCCAACTGACACTGTCCTGGCCTCAGAGAGAGAGAAGAGGGAGACACAGTTCCATCATGCCTAGACCCAGAAGAAGATGAAAATGCTTCCCTCCATTCTAACTGACCAATGCTCTGGCATCAGAGGGAGAGAGGACCTGCTGGACTTCATTTTCCTCCTACACTGCCATCACCTTTTCCTTTTGTGTCATGTCTTAATTAGATTATAAGCCTGAGAGCAGAGAACTGTTGTTCCCTGTTGTTCTTTTACAGGGAGAGCACCATGTACAGTGATGACACCATATAACTAAATGATAATAATGATTATTAAACAATAACAACATCAACAACATCTTTCCACTTTGCATGGCTGTCTTTTCAAGTTGTAGTCTTCTGATTATCTGAGTACAGTCCCATTTTGATTAATGATTGGGCTAAGGTAAAGCAAATATTTGATTATTTTATGTCTTCACTGAAATCTATATAATGATGTGCTGCCAGACAACCCCAAAACTGCACTTCTTTTTCTTTCACCAGTCAAGAAGTCCAGATTCCATTCAGCTACTGCTGAATTGCTGTAAGAATTAGGTTCATATGAAACAGCATGCTGTGATATTCTGAAAAGGATGAATGTGCACTGTAGTCCTAAGTCTCATCTTTCATTGTTGAAAAAGTATTTGAACCGTATTCTAAAGGCTTCAGAACTGCTCCTGTCTATTACCTCCTGAATGCTGAAATGAAATGTTGAAAGTCAAACATCACTTAAGTTCTCCAAACAACTTCCTGCTGGTCACTTGACCTAACTCCTAAACATCAGTGTAATATTTTCTTCTTAAAGCTGTCCCTCATATGTTAATGACAACTTCTCTCATTGATTTTTGACTTCAGATATAGCATCTAAATAATTTAATTACATTTTGATTGTATTCTGTTAAATAAATAATTTTGTTTATACACACAAGCCTGTGGGGTCACTATGCTGAGATAGCACTCAGAGCCAATGTAGCATATTGGTATGAGTGTTGGACTACAACTCTAGAGACCAGAATTCAAATCCTTGTTCAGCCATGTAAATCCACTGAGTGAGCTTGGACAGTTAGACTCTCTCAGCCTCAAAGGAGGCAAAAGCCAGGCCCCTGCAAACAAAACTTGACAAGAAAATCCTGTGATAGGTCCACCATGAGTCACCATAAATCAGAAACTACTTAAAGCAATTACACAGCAACAATATCATCAGCATTAAGACTATGATAAGGTCAGCCACCATGGTGTCTTAGAACAGAATCAGATGATGACAGTGATAAGACAGGATGAAGTTCCCACAAGCACTTTGAGCATTATTTTTCCACCAGAATCTCTGATAATAAACATTCACAAAGAGTGAACAGAAACTAGTAACAATTAATATTTAGTGTTCAACAGTTAATACTGATTCCTGCCAATGTCTTCCTCCTCTTTTCAATTACATGTAATTCTATTTCATAGAAGAGTGTTTTTGTCAGTACTCCTGCTAAATCTTTGCTTTGCCCAATTAAACTAGTGCCCAAAACAGCAACATTTCAATAGACACAAAGCCTCCAAGACAATGGCACATGCAAATGGCATACCACAGAAACTGTCTGGACCAATAATTGTAAAAGGGGCTCCAGCTGATCATTTTCCAGCCATACAATTTCATTTTTGTAAATCAAGAACAAGAAAAACAACTATTCTTTCGTCCCTTTAAATGCATTTTAAGTCAGCTCACGGGCAGTGGACATGGCTCTGTAGTCCCCATTTTAATCTCCTGTCTAAAAACAGATGTTTGTCATACAAAATAGCTCTATATATTCAGGAAAACATAACCAATCAAAATATGACAGTGAACCAAAGCAATAAAGTATGTGAACAAACTCAAATACAGAACCAGTAAATCACACAAATCACAAACCACAGCTGGGTTTCCTAGAAACCTACAATGGGCCATCTTTTTAGATTTCAGCTGCGAAAGGAGGCAGTATCCAATATGTCCATAAATAGGATGGAAAAAAATCTGACTCACTGAAATTCCTTACAACAGACAAGAAGCTCATTTTTAAACAGATTCAGATTCAGACAATTGGTTGATCTATCACACTATCATCCATACCAGCGTCCCCTACTTAATGCCCTGCAGATAAAATAAATTGCAACCCTCATCACACCCACCACTGAAACTACAGCATGTTACCTGGGATGATAGAAACTGTCCCCAGGGTTAGGAATCACCCAAAACTCACAGTTTGCAACTGTAGGTATAGAGGCTACTTCCATACACTTTGAAAACACAAAGAATGTGGGCAGATTGTCTAATGAATATGGGCTGAACAGCAGGCATGGTTTGATACCAGAATCCCACATTACCATATCTCAGGCATGTCCTCCCTTCTGTCCTCAGAGCAGAAGAAGAATCTCAGAGAGGGGGGGGAAGAGACAGAGAGACTGCCTTGAAATGTGTGAGCAGATATATTTTCCTGATTTGCTAGACCAGGTGTTTATTGCTTGAATAACATAGAGGGGTTGCAGACTGCCAGAAATAGTGCAAATTGAGTCCACTTTTAGGGTTAGGGTTAGGGTTAGGGAATCATGGGAACTGTAGTTTATTGTGGCACGAGAGCTCTCTGACAGAGAAAGCTCAATGTCTCAGAAAAAAAAACAATTCCCATGATTCCCTAGCACTAATCCTAACCCTAAAAGTGGACTCAATTTGCACTATTTCAGGCAGTCTGCAACCCCCCATACTGTGTGCAACTGTGGTTCAATCTTAATATATCATGCTTAATGACATCACTTATAACATCGCCATGGCCTGTTCCCTCTAACATCACAAGATGTTATCCTTAAATTTCAGGTCTTCATACCAAAATCTCAGAGCCTAGGATAGTTCTGTCCTGGCACTCCTAGGCAATGCCTCTCTGTGTGTGAAAGCTGATTGTGTGAGAAGTGAAATCAACATTCAGAAAAGTCATTTCACAAGAACTGAAACTCTGTGTGTGAGAGAAAGAGAGGGAGAGAGAGAGAGAGAGAGATGACACTAGGCTAACAAAATAGTTCACTCTCCATATCTATGGATTATCTGAAGATGCCAGCCACAGATGCAGACAAAACATCAGGGATACATTCTTCTAGAACAGGGGTAGGCAACCTAAGGCCCGGGGGCCGGATGCGGCCCAGCAAGGCCTTTGGAACGGCCCCAAACCAGTCCTGCCGCCGCCGCCCCCCCCCCACCGCCGCCGCCCCCCCATGATGATATTGATCATTGTTGTTATTACTTGTTCTTGGGGTTTTCTTGGCAAAATCTTCACAGGGGTTTTGCCATGGCTTTTCTGGGGCTGAGAGAGTGTGCATGCATTTTTTTAATTTTTTAATTCTTTTTTAATTTTAATTTATTTATTTATTTATTTTTGGTGCTTCGGCCCGTCAATTGTCTGAGGGACAGCAACCTGGCCCCCAGCTCAAAAAGGTTGCCTACCCCTGTTCTAGAACATGGCCTCACAGCCCGAAAAATCCACAAATCCCTATGAAGTAGAAATCGTTTCTCCATAGCCCTGATGAAACACCAACTATACACAGTTCTGGTTGCCTGGATATGGTATTGATTGTTGTTATTTGTGCGTTCAAATTGTTTCCAACTTATGATGACCCCATCATGGGGTTTTCTTGGAAAAATTTGTTCAGGGCATTTGCCGTTGCCTTCCTCTGAGGCTGAGAGACTGTGACTTGCCCAGGGTTACCCAATCAGTTTTCATGGTCAAACTGGGATTCAAACCTGGTCACCAGAGTCATAGTGCAACACTCAAACCACTATGCCACTCTGGAACACACAACAATGATATTTAGCAGTATTAAAAAAAAAAGATGGTGGAGAAATTCATGGAGGATGAGTCTGCTTAAAGGTGGTTCTATAAATTGTTCAGCTCTAGACAAGAGATGTATAAGAGATTTACAGTGGTAATCAGAGGCATGCAAACTCATTCTGGAGTAACATATAACAATTGTGATTAGTAGCATGGGTAGCCCTGTCCTCCATGAACATGTCTACTCCCTTTCAAAGCAGACTAAACGAATGTCCTTCACTGTATCTTGTGGAAGTGGTTTCTGTTAACTATGCACTATATAAAAAATGACTTCTTTTTTGTTTGTTTATTTGTTTTTAAAAAACTTTTTCCTACTTGATACCAAAGGATGGCTTGAGATTAAAGATTAAAATAATATCTATCAGAATGCAAAGGCTTCTGAACTATGCTGAGTTTCATGACAATAGAACTATTTGAGGTTAAATAAGCTATTCAGGCATACATACTCATGCACACACCCAACTTCTACAGTACAGATGTTCATTATTTTATTTATTACAGTGTTGTTGTTTTACTCTGTATAAATAACTTTCTGGAGTTCACAAAAGTTCTCTGCAATATGACAATAACTATAAGCCAATAAATAAATAAATAAGACCAACAAACAGTGTGCTTCAAAAACCATTTTAAAAATTGACCAAGGGGATTAGGTACATCAGTCACGACTCAGGATTTTCTCAGAAACCAAGGGGGGGGGGATGCTTTATAAGTACTGAGAAGAACCCAAAAGCCCTGCATCATTGTTTTCCAATGCACAATCATGAACATTTTGATGAGGTATGTGTAAAATTAGCAGGCGAGGATAGGGATGAGTTAACCTTCACTGTCCTTCACAACTGCCGCTCTTCTGCTTTTAAACCCTGCTTACTGACCCTTGATCAATTATAAATCTGTCATGCTAGCTCAGTTGATTAAAATCACATTAATAGCTCCATTTTGGAAGACAGCAGTAGGCACAGGGGGGGAAGCAACTATTGGTAAACTGGTGCCAACACACACATCTGCCAAGAAATTAACAAGCTTGCAGCTTACAACCACAGTAACCTCAATATTTGCTTGCATTTCCACAAATGCAGAGCCAGAGAGAAAAAGATGAGAGAAACTCTTCTTAATTATCAGGCTGATTGAAATTAATGATAACAAAAACATTCATTTTAAAGTGCTGAACACAAACTGTCACTCATAAGAATGCACTTAACAAATGCACTTAACACAACCCTTCACTATTTTTCCTATTCTGCTGATGGAGAATTGAGGCTGAAGCTGACTTTGGAAAGTATTGCAGAATTTGGGAAAGCAAAGTGTTTACACAAGACACTAAAGGACCATACAAATATGCACAGCTGATGCAATAAAACATATTATCTTTCAGACTATATATTTTAAATCTGCTGATTAGAAAGACCTCTGAATCCAAGTTTTCAAGTAGATGAAGTTCAAATTCTCTCAAATGATTTGCCAGAACACAAAAGTAACACATAAATACACACATACATCCATAAATAAAGCCTCTGACAAAGGAGACCTTTTTTACACAGTCTTTTTAAGCCCACCAGCCACATTATTCTCTCCTCATCCTCAGTCTAGCTTGATGCTTTTTAAGCAAGATTAACACAAGGAGGAAGGCTGGAGAAATACAGATTTTTGGTATTCAGTTGCTGCTGTGTATGCGCAGCAAGCAATGTAATAAATGAGCTGGGAATGAATGGGATTCTACTGTAACTAATTGGACTGCAGCCATGTTTGCCTGTTTGCAGCACATAAAATAAATAGCAGCTTCCTCCAGACTCTCTGAAGGGTTGAGCAGACATGTCAGGATACCACCAGCTGAGACTGTGCTATTTGGTCTGGATGCTCACTTGGTTTGCTCCCTGGGTTGGCATGAAAATGGGTGGGTGATTACACACCCATCCCCACACTGACCTGGGACCCACAACTGACATGCATGCCTTGCCTTGTTGTGCCATCGCTCATAAACAGAAGTCCCCTGTCAAAACATATGGTGCAGAAACAGGGTGCCTGGCTGCACTGATGTGCCCAAGCACCCCATTTCCACATCAGACATAGTGATGGGGGGGGGCTTCATAGTATGTGTGATGGCACAACAAAGTAAGGAGCATGGGGGCCATCTAAACAGCCAGGCTGTGAGGCGGAGTTTCCAATAAATTTCAGGGCAAACCAGGGGTCAAATTATGTGGTTTAATGAATTGAGCACCAGACTACAACTCTACAGACCAGGATTCAAATCCCAACTCAGCCATGTAAACCCACTGGGTGACTTGGGCATGTCACATTCTGATATTCGCTCATGATATTTTTGCAAACAAGATAGTAAAATGTGGGCTAGACAATACAACTGTTAGGTGGATTAGTAATTGGTTGACTGACCAAACCCAAAGAGTGCTTAGCAATGGCTCCTCTTCATCCTGGAGAGAAATGGCCAGTGGTGTGCCACAGGTTTCTGTCCTGGGCCCAGTACCATTCAACATCTTTATCAATGACTTGGATGAAAGAATAGGGGGCATGCTTCTCAAATTTGCAGATGATATCAAATTATGAGGAATAGCTAATACCCCAGAAGACAGGATGAAAATTCAAAATGACCTTAATAGATCTGAAAGCTGGGCCAAAGTAACAAAATGAATTTCAACACAGAGAAAGGTAAAGTACTGCACTTAGGGCAAAAAAAAAATAATAAAAAAATAAAAAAATGAAATGCATAGATATAAAATGGGGGATACCTGGCTTAATGAGACTACGTGTGAAAGGGATCTATGAGTCCTAGTAGACCACTAGTTGAACATGGGTCAACAGTATGATGCCGCAGCTTAAAAGGCCAATGTGATTTTAGGCTGCATGAATACAAGTATAGTATCTATTCCAGATCAAGGGAATTAATAGTGCTACTGTATTCTGCTTTGGTCATGTCCCACCTGGAATACTGTGTCCAGTTCTGGGTACCACAATTCAAAAAGGATGTTGAAAAACTGGAGCGTGTCCAGAGGAGGGCGACTAAAATGGTGAAGGGTCTGGAAACCATGCCCTATGAGGAACGACTTAGGGAACTGAGTATGTTTAGCCTGGAGAAGAGAAGGTTAAGAGGGGATATGATAGCCTTCTTTAAATATTTGAAGGGATGTCATATTGAGGAGAGCGCTAGCTTGTTTTTTGCTGTTCCAAAGAACAGGATCTGGAACAACAGATGCAAGTTACAGGAAAAGAGGTTCCACCTCAACTTTAGGAGGAAAGTCCTGACAGTGGAATAAATTCTCTCAGAGACTGGTGGAGTCTCCTTCTTTGGAGGTCTTAAACAGAGGCTGGATGGCTATCTGTCAGGGATGCTTTGATTTTGAGTTCCTGCATGGCAGGGGGTTGATCTGGATGGCCCTTGTTGTCTCTTCCAACTCTATGATCCTATGATTCTATGATTCTATGACATTCTTTCAGCCTCAGAGGATGGCAATGGCATCCCCACTGAAGCAGCTTGCCAACAAAATCCCATGACAGGTTTGCCTTAGAGTTGCCATAAGGCGGAAATGACTTGAAGGCAAACAACAAAGGCTCTTTACCCAAGATTAGAACATATCACCGGATCCACATCTGGTCTGGCAGGATTGGGCCCCATCCTGACCCCAGTCTTGTGGCCTGTTTCATCTAAACTGGACAAAGTTATGCTGGGGTGGGGGTGGATATGGACCTTTGGGTCCATGTGGACAACCTCTTACTGGTCATTTGTGAACAACAGAATAGAAAAGAAGAGAGGAGATCACTCTGTTTCACCAACTTCTCTCAGCACATTAATAGGCATAGATAAGAAAGGTGATAAGAAAATTCATCCATGGATTCATTTTGGAAGAAGCCTTCAAGTGGTCTCCAGAAAGTTCAAAATGTTTGTTTACCTATGCAAATAATTGAACACAATTTTCTGCATGAAAAATAATATTCCAAAGCAGAATTATTAATTCCCATGCAGAAAATGTTATTTTCTATGCAAATCAGTCATGTGCCACTTTTATGCAGAACAATTCCCCAATTACAGCTTTTTTTCCCTGCATATGACAACCACATAAAAATTGTTGAAAATAAATCCTGAATTGCAATGATTCTCATTAGTCTAAGATTCTTCTCATCATGATTTCTTGACCCTTGAAAAAATTGAATATTTTATTATAATATTCTTTCCATCCCTAGGTGACATTGGACAAGTACCATTTTCTCAACCTCAAAGGCAATGGCAACCCTCTTAGACAAATCAAGCCAAGAAGTACTTTTGAGTGGTTCACACTAGGGTTGCCATACACTGGAAATTATTTGAAGGCACACAACAACAAGTATGGTATAATCACAAGCAAGGCAAGAAAAAAGGAACCAGGCATAGCTGAAAATCTGCTTATAAATTTCATAAAAGAACAAAGACTTAGGAAAGGGGAGATTAGGTTAGGATTTTGATAACTCTTGCTCTTCTGGTTGATACTAAGGGTGAGGTAAGTTCCAATATTTGTTCCACACTTTTCCCTAATGATGTCACAACTATAACTCTTAGTAATCTATCACAATCTCTATGACTATTGCCATCAAACTTATTTCCTTCACATTGTCAGTTCCCTGAACATATGCACTCTGACTTTCTTTTACTTTGTTCTAAGAAATACTACCGGTAATCCTTCCAGAGAAATTGTTCCCCTAGGTCTTCAAATTTTCATTTGACAGAGGACCTAGGCTGAGAAGTATTAGTTCTACAAGCAAATAGCTATCAAAGATGGCTTCGGAATAGCTGGTTTGTGGTCTCATTATGAGACACATACAATAAACTATCAAATGCATTCTGAAACACTGTTCTTTTTATCTGGAATGAGTTTTTGGTAGCATTTGTCATTAGACAGCAAGAGCTGAAGATGATCATGGATTCACCTCTCTGTGGCCAAACTAATTTTTGCAACCTCCATTGTAAGTAGTGCTGCCTCAAATAAAAAGCAAATAAATAGAAAGGATTAATGTTGAAGAGCAATTTTTTCTACTTCGTAGCAGATGTCTGAGGTGGTGAAAAGGAGAGAAAGAAAATATTTTCTGAAAACCAAACCAAATTATTTTTAAAATGGAGAGGTTGCAAGAACCATTTTCACAGCTTGTAAGTGTACAAATTGACAATTTCAATAACACACTTGGAATACAAAGTTGCCAGTGCAAACAATCCCAGCATTCTCAACCTTGTTGATAAAGCAAGACACTGACTTTCTGTTTTCTGGTATTGACAGGAGACTATGAACCTAGTATTTTCTATTCACTCTTTTCTTTTCAATATAAAGAGCCAGTTAATAGCAGCCTTAGGAACAGGTGGCAAACTTGACAAATACATATACAAACACACTTGCGAACACACATATGCGCACGCACACACACACAGCAATTGTCATGATAACTTTCCTCTTTTTTCTCTTTTGTCACCTTCAGATCTTTGCTTTATATGATAATAGCACTGAAATGCTATCATTATCTTCCTGCTCCTTTGTTTTCCATATGAAATACTCTCATGCCTCTTCCTAACAGGTTTTACACATGCATGATGCTAAAGGTAATGACAAATGAGTAGGGATGTGCATTACTTAGTCGATTGCAAACACTTTCTGATATAATGCTTCCCCCCCCCCTCATCTAGTGATATGGGGAGGAGCCTTTGCTGATCTCTTAGGAGAGAGACCAGCACTTTAAAAATAAACAGCTCATTCTTGCAAGCCATTAGGAGAGATGTGGGGGCAGGCTCAGCCTATTCCAGGCCAGCCCCACTTTCTCAGTTGCTTCTTTTTGACCCAGGGAGCTTCACCAAGGTGAAGGTTTGCTGCCGCCACATTATTATTATTATTATTATTATTATTATTATTATTATTATTACAGTGTATTTATATAACACCGTAGATTTACACAATGTTGTACATACAGTTAATAAAATAGATAAAAGTACATTAAAAAAAAGCCTGCTGATGACATACATTCTACAAAATAATAAAATAGATAATACAAAGAAAGCAACAAATGTAAAACATCAAATAATCATCATACAATGCCTGCAAACGCTTCCCTGAACAGTATAGTCTTTAACTCAGCTTTGAAGCTGGTCAAAGAAGTGATGCCCCATGCTCGTGCGGGAAGGAGGTTCCAAGAATGAGGGGCAGCAAGTGAAAAGGGATGGATCCGGGATGGAGCAGAAAAAATCCTAGGCTGAGACAGCAGACCTTGACTACCAGAGTGGAGGACACAGGTGGGACAGTAAGAGGAAAGAAGCTCTGATAAATAAGGAGGGGCCAACCCATGCAGGGCTTTAAAAGTAATCAACAGAAGCTTATACTGAATACGAAAAAGGAGTGGGAGCCAGTGAAGGGATGACAATAAAGGAGAAATATGTTTGAAACGGTGAGCAGATGTGATAATGCATGCAGCAGAATGCTGGACCAAATTAAAGGACAGAAGTGAGAAAGAGGGAGCCCTGCCAGGAGAAGGTTACAATAAACTAGTTGTGAGACCACTAAGGCATGGACTAAAATCTTGGCAGTAGAGGCTGAGTGAAATAGTCGGATTTTAGCAATATTATACAAACATAATCTACATGCCTTGGCTGTAGCCTGAATCTGAGGGATACACAACAGAAAGGAATGAAAAATAAAACTAAGACTATGGGCTTCCTGGACAGGTCAAATATAAATATTGTCAACAGAAAAAGAGTATTGAACTTTGGTGGAAAAACAAGAAGCTCCGTTTTGGACATATTGAGCTTCAAGTGCCGATGGTGCATCCACTGAGAAACAGCTGTAAGACAAGATGAAACTTGCTGTTCAAGATCCAAAGCAAAGTCAGAGGTGGAGAGATACAGCTGAGTGTCATTGGTGTACAGATGATAGGAGAAGCCAGAAGAACTGATGAGTTTTCCTAAAGACAATGTGTAAAGGAAAAACCGTAGGGGACCCAAAACAGAGCCCTGGGGAATTCCAACAGATAACGGAACAGAGGATGAAGCCTGACCACTCATGACCACTGTAAAAGATCTGTTTAACAGATAAGATTTAAACCAATGAAGGTTTAAATCTTTTATAACCCAGTTCTCCATGTCTGGTCTCGTTATTTAGTGAGTTGGTCAGCAATGCTTCTTCCCCAATCCAGTGTCTTTGCTGGCTTCTCAGTAGAGAGATCGGCACTTTAAAAATAAGCAAATTGATCTTGCAAGCTATGAGGAGAGAGGCAGGGACAGGGCTCAGCCTATTTCAGGCTGGCCCAGCTTGCTCTCTCAGTTGCTTGAAAGGCTGCCCCACCCTCCCGCCTCAACATCAGTGTGAGAAATATTCCTGGTCGCTTTGAGGCCAGGTAGGAATTTTCTCTCCTTTCCAAGGGCTTTTTGCCTACTCCACACTGTTGTTTGGGGACTGAGACAATTGACCTGGTGTGTGGTCATAAATAGGTTCCATGGCATAAGTGTGGGGAGACAGAGGTTCAGGTGAACACCTTGGCACCTAAAGGGTGAAGGTAAGGCTCTGGAACTTTTAGGTCTCATGACTAAACAGGAAGAGAAAGACACTTGCCTTGGGCTGACCTGAGATTTAAACTCTCACTTAAGTCTTGTGATTTGAGTGGGTAGTCTTGGGTTAGCAGATGTGGAATGGCTGGGGAGCAATCCACTTCTGGATTACCCTCAGGGCTCAGGTGTTTCACCCTGGGAGCAGACCATCCATCAGCTGTTCATGCATGAAGTTCAGCCCCTGGTTTTTTGTTTTTTTTTTGTTTTGTTTGTTTTTGCAGATCTTGAAGAAATAAAGTTAAATAAGTTGAGTTAAATAAAGTTGCCCATTTTATAACCCAGTTCTCTGTGTCTGGTATTCACTGGATTGGTCAGCAAATACCCACTGCCATATTTCTGATATCAGTATTTACTAGGGGCAAATGAAACTTGGGGGAAAAATACCCAAAACACTTCCACTTTTTTTGTTTTTATTTTCAAATAGAGATTTTCTGCTTTAAAAACTCTAGATGTTCAATCCTTCCCAATTTTCATGGAGGCACAATTCTCTCTTTCTCTGAAAAGCATCCTGGAAACTTTCTTACTTTCTTCTCTGGAAAAAAGTAATCTAGGTGTCCATACATTCATGGACACATCATTTTCCACACCTGTTTTGAACAGTGAATGTGTTAGAAAGTAAGATTATTTGAGGTCCCAAGCCCATTTCAATTTCATTGTCACCATCACAGTTGAACTTCCACTTGGCATTAAATGTCTACAACCAGATGTTTGGTGGACTATGTAGACACCCCCTCCAACAGGCTCCTACCAGCTTAGCTCTTACTGTTGGAGAACCAGAAGTGCTCAGAGGCTTTGAGAGAAATTTGATATACAAAATGGGAAGCCATTTCATGCCCTTGGATAATTATATTCACCATCTATGGTGAAGAAGGAGGAATGGGAAGGTTCAAGAAAAGCCACAGATTTGAGGAAGTATCAAATACAAACAGGCAACTGGGCATGTCCAGTAATCAGAAACTATTGGCTCTCTGTTGATGTGAGGAGTTGGGAGAAATGAGGGAAGATAGTAGAAGATGGCTTGGCTGCCTAGAGCCATGAGGACAAGCATTCCACAATGTTCTGTTGGGGCTGCAGGTGTTACTCACGAAAAGAGAAACACCATCTTCAGTGTATAGTGGTTTGAGTGTTGGACTATGACTCTGGAAACCAGGTTTCAATTCCCTGCTCAGCCATGAAACCCACTGGGTGACCTTGGGCAAGTCACATGCTCTCAGCCTCAGAGGAAGGCAAACCTCCTCTGAACCAATCTTGCCAAGAAAACTCCATGATAGGGTCACCTTAGGGTCGCCATAAGTCATACATGACTTGAAGGCAAACAACAACAGTAAACATCTCAATGGAGAGTAAGCTCCCACAAAACTGATCACTTCACCACAGTTCCCTTTAATGACATGTTTTGATAAAAACCAGTAATTGAATCATGGTCAATGTTTCCCCCAAACAACAGCTTCCTGTGCTGTGCAGTAAATGACTGTGTGTGTGTGTGTAAGTAAGTAAATGTTCTAGCCTCCTTTTTCCCTTCCTATGTAAGTCCCAGTTGGGAACCTGTGCTCCCTAATTTTGAATGAAAAACTTGAATCTCAGGCTGGCTCACAGGTAAAATCAATGTAAACAACTTAAATCTATTTCAACTTATTTAAGGCTTCATGGCATTCTCTAGCCTGCCAATAAAGTGTCCCATCTACATTCATTGTTTTCACTGTTACCTCTGTAACAGTAAACACTCTTTAACTCTAGTGGGAATATGGGCTGCCTTAGTTCCAACTAAAATAAATTCATTGAATCAATTATTGAATGGTGAGCCACATAGGCCAATTTGTTCAATTAAATTAGTCTACCTTGGATGGGAAAAGAACAGGGTTCAGGCTTTAATGGCTATGGAAGCAGGAGTATTCTGGGAACTGTAGTCCAAAAAAAGGGGTGGAGAGAGATTTTCTAAATTCTGCGTATCAATCACGGCATTCCTTTTCATATTTTAATGTCTTACAAAATTGGAAAACCACCCAAGAGAGACAAGTGGAAGTTCACCTGTAGAGTTGAAAGAGAGTTCTTTTTTCTCCTATTCCCAAAATGGATTGTGTGTAGGGAGCTTATGATAGCGTTTGAAAAGCATCATTGGAAGCAGCTAATGAATTTTAAAAAACTAGAGGAAGAAATACTGAACTCTTTAAGCAAGCCTGCCTGGAAAAGCTTAAGAAGAATTATATACTAA
The DNA here is from genome assembly GCA_020142125.1 of Phrynosoma platyrhinos. Lineage (NCBI taxonomy): Eukaryota > Metazoa > Chordata > Lepidosauria > Squamata > Phrynosomatidae > Phrynosoma > Phrynosoma platyrhinos. Next base: position 18,889,174 of record CM034708.1, on the reverse strand, counting down.
TTTCAAATCTAGATTTTATTACCAGCATAATGTTTTATTCATGGGCAAAGCAATGTAACAATTAGAAATAATTAGCATTTCTCCAGTATGTGTTGTCCAATATGGTAAAATACAGAAAATATTTTCCACAATTACATTCAGTATCTAAAATTTCAGATACATATCTTTGCTACTGTAGCAAAAATATTATAATTCAATGTCTAGCCTTTTAGAGATGTGTGTGTGTGTTGATATCTTATTTTCTAGCCTTCATGTTTCTTTTTCATTTTCCTTTTAAGCAAAGCTTGTCAAATAAACCTAGGACAACTTTCAAGAAACTTTTGCTTTTCATCTGTCTCCTTCTGCCCCATTTTCAGTAATTCCCTATCTATAGTGTGCTCTGGAAACCTACTTTAAATATAACTTTGCTCTTATAAATTTCATTCCAATCAGTCAGCCTGCAATTGCTGAAAATACAGTGTTCAGCACACTACTATAGTCTTCTAGTATACTTTTTCTCACATATAAATATAATGATTGCTATGTTATCTTTTTTGAGATTACAAAATGTTGGCCTTCTTGAATACTAGATGCCTTGTATACCACAGTAAACTCAGCACAACAAAAGTGCCCTAGAAGATAGCAAATATAAAATTCAGCAGCATCAGCCTACATCCCTATACAGCCTGCCTATGTAGTAATTTAATAAAGTAAAATAAAAATTATCTTACTTTAAAGTTTCCAAGTTTAGACTGAATACAAACTTTGCTCATCACAGGTAATGAGACAACTAGCTATGTGCCATTTGATCATATCTATTCCATTGTTTGGGATATCTTGGTATGCATTTTTGCAAAGCAAAAGGACACAGCCAAGAAAAACGCAAAAGGGCACAACCAAAGGACCCAATTAAACTCTGGAAGTTGTTCCTAGGAATGTGAAAAAGAAATCCTGGAGTTGGTGAGATTTTAGTTGAGGCAGCCCATACAGAATTCTCCAAGCCCTGCAATAGGCTTCACCTCCAGTGTAAAACCAAGACTACCTTTGTGTTTTCTGCATGTCCCCAAAATATCTATGTGCAAAACTAGTATCTTTTCCCTTTGTGAAGCTGAGCACACACACACACACACACAGCAAACAGCAAACACAATAAAGGACAGGGTGACAGAACACAAAGATATGAATAACCCTTGCAGTGATACTACTTTATAATATGCAACAAATGCAAGAGTAATTGAATCCGTTTCAAGTTTTGCAAATGAGCAAACCTCATTCTCAAAATGTGCAAAATCTCTGCCACTGACAAAAGAAATAATCTCACTATTATGTAACAAAGATAAAAAATATGGTGTTTTCTCAATTAATACAAGAGAATGAACCAGGTTAGTATTTACATTGCTGGTTGCTACCACAAGATGTAGCACTGGCCACCAACTTTGATGGTTTTGAAAGAGGATTAAGCAAATTCTACTACTCATGATGTGTACTAGTCACAATAACTACTTCCAGACTCAGAGGCAGCATGGAATACCATTTGCTGTGAACAGCAGCAGAAGTGAGCTATTGCCCTCATGTTCTCCTTAGGGAGCTATAAACACCTGGTTGGCCTTTGTAGGAAATTGGGTATTAGGCCAGAAATTCCTTTGGTCTGATCCAGCAGAACTCTTCTTATATTATTATGCACCTACAAATGACTCCAGCAAGCCACATTCATGCTATACACAAGCTACTTTGACCTCATATATACTTATGCAGCAAATACAGCAAATTCTATGTGGTCTATGAGTGCTACATTAGAAGACAAAGCAATACTAGTACAAGAAATCCAACCCTACTTTATGTCTGCTCTTCAGAGTCTCCTTTCCTCTTCCTGTGTCCTAGGAAAACTTGAACTTTTTCAGCTGCTTACCAAGGTGCTTCAATGAGAAGTTCAGTAATAGTTGCAAACCTCCTAGAAACTCAGCTGACCCATCATTATTGATTTCCCTTTGCAATAGTCAGCCATGTATGTGTCTTCCAAAAGAATGTTGGCTGTGTTCTAAGTCACACATCTTATACTGGATTTTTTTTTTTGGGGGGGGGGGAGGATGAAGAAAACAGAAGACTAAAAAAGAGAAAACAGGGAGAATGCATTAAATATGAATGTACACCAGGGATATGCATTAAAATAACTCACTTTTTGTGCATGCAAAGAAAGGAAGAAAAAGCAGTAAGCATCTGCTAACCTCAGGCATAGCAATGAACCCTTTCCCATCACATGTATAAGATAGTTCAGATATATACCCACTGTACCCCATGTCAGGCCCTAACCAGAGGCATCCAGAGGCTTCCTTATCAGTTGTGTGAATCCACTCTAGATTTTATTTCAGCTGCAAAGGAGCTGCCCAAGGTGCTGAACTGATTTGGGGGCTAGGATACCTTGGGTACCTCCTTTAAAATCTGCATTAAAATCCAGTATGGCTTCACTGCCCCAGTGACATGAAGGTCTTTGACTGTCCTGGAACCTACTATTAGATAGAGAGAGATAGTTGCCTCAGGCAGCAAAACCTTGGAGTCAGCAGCAGGATGTTGAAAGAGAGATCCATGTGTTCCTTGTTCCACCTGCTTTTTTAAATGTATGTCCTATCAACCAATATTAATAAAAGATTCAGTTGTCAGTCCGGTTAGGTTTTATACATGAAGGGGTGGGGTGCAATCTTATTCATTGCTTCAGGCAGCAAAATATCTTGAACCAGCCTTGTTGTGCCTCATATCCCTCCATGAATGTAATCTCAAGGCTGTTGTGTTTGTAACCAGTGCCGCCTACAGCAAGATGAAAGTGTTTCTTTTCAGAAGAGATGCTTGTACCAGAAACAGCTGAGTGATGTGCTATCACAATCACTATGGTTGCATCTATATATCTACATGTCATGTTCCCCATGCTTAAGGCATGTCACATGAAGATATTGGGCTCTGATTTGGTTTTGTATGTACAAAATCACCCCACCTCTGGCAATTTATTCCTTTAGAGAAGTTAAACAAGATGGATTCAACTTCTCATATTTTCATCCTGACAAAACTTGAGGACATTACTACAGCAATGAGGCTTCTCTCCTCGTATCCATCATCTAAAAGGCACAGCCTGTAGCTATATTTGTCTACCAGACTCAGCTGCTATTTTGGTCCTTCTGTGACATTTAAATAGAAATGCAATCATTGCCAACCACATGGCCAGGTTCACTAGCTCCAAAGCCTCCATCGCTCTGTCTCACTGTGCTTCAACTACTTTTCTTAGAGCAATGCCACAATCATGCAACCCCAGACAATGCAGGTATTTTCAGATTTAGTTTTTTTTTTTAATGTATGTAGGGCACTTGATTGTCCTATGCTTGTTGGCAAACAACTGGATGTATGAATGGGCTCATCTGATTGGTAGTGAATTTCAAATGTTGTAAATTAGGAATAGGAATAATGTTGTTGCTGGACTGTGGGTCCCAACATTCCTAGCACAATCAATGATAATGAATGATGGGAGTTACAGTTCAGTAACATCTAGAAGACTGCTTGATCCCCAACCCTGATAAAAATCAAAATCTAAGATATATCTGTAGATTCATTATGAACTCATTCATGATCACAAATCTTCTCTAATGTTACAGTTTTCTACTGATTGCTATGCATGTGTGAAGTAGCTGTCATGGAATCTATTCTATTTGCACTACTGTGAATTAGTATTAATAATCTTGGTCTGGTTGGCTTCACAAGCTCCCTGGGTTGACAAACTTTGTAAATCCAACTTCTTTCATATGTGTATATATGTGTATTCTAATCATTTCAAAGAGTGAAAAATAAAACATCTCCTATAAAAATATGGTTTTCAACAGGGTAAAATACCAACACTGGCAATATATGATAAAATAAAGAGAGGTTGTTTTTTTGTTTGTTTGTTTGTTTCAATTTCAGGAAAAAACAAATATAGAGAGAAAATAAATAGCTGACAATGCTAAGACAACAACAAACGGGGCAGAATATTACATAACTTTAATGTAAAACCATATGCATGCATACAATATTATCATTAAATTAGTCCTTCAAAAACAGGTTTTGATTCATGACCTTATGACCTGGTATTTAACCCTGGTAAAAATAAGCATATTCCAACCTTCTAAACAGTAGAGAAATGGGTATCGTAATGCTCTCCAGATCTTGTTGAAGTAAAGTTTTCAGCACCTTTAGCCAGTGGGTGAGAGCTCAGTACAACAGTTTGAAGGCTCCATAATTCCCTCCCAAGAAGAGATCTCTTAAGAGTCTGCTCTCTTACAGTACATCAGACAAAAGACTGCTCTCTGAAAAATAGGATCCATGGCTTCCTTAGTTTGTTCATTATGTTCAAGTCATTTACATTTTAGTTGGAACACTGCTGCCACTGCTCATGGTCCTGAAATCCTGCCTCCCATGCAGCTTCATGGAGATACTTTTCTAAGAATTCTTTGAGGATAAGGTGCAGGAGAGGATATAGGAGAGAGACTTGCTGAGAGACTATTTTGTTGCACAATAGCAGGAATAATGACAGCAGTGGAGTAAATCATATACACACCTCATAATTTGTGTGATGAGTTTCAGTCTAAAATAAATCCTGACACTTCCTATCTAGAGCTATCATAGAGTCAAGAGACTGAGGTTACAGGTCACCTGATCTTCCCCACACAATTCTTCTCCACTATGGTGCGATGACTTGTATTTTTATTTAAATTATAGTAATTACTTCAAAATATGCAATTTTACATACACAGTGGCAAATGAAGATGTTATGGTACCCTGTACTCTTGTGTGCTGGTGTTCTTTTTTCTCAGTGATGGTATCAAACAAAAACATATTTATACAGGACATAACTACACTATAAACTCAGTCTGATTATGTCAACTTAAAACCAGTCCTCTTTCCCAAGAAAATCCTGGGGATTTTAGTTCTCAAAGAAAGAATGTGAATGTCTAGGTGATAGTTTGGAAATGCTTTTCCTGAACTTCCATTCCTAGGGTGCTTTTGTCAGAGTTGTAGTAAGCCATAATTAATGACTGTGTACACTTTGAGTGTATTTGTTTTGATGGGACTTGGAAGAGAGTATGGACACAGGAAAAAGCTTGTTTTGTAGATGGAGGTTGCTCACAAACTGGAAGAACTGGTCAATATATGTGCCTGGGACATCCAGATAAGAGTCTTGCAAATTAGTTTCACAGAAATGTATTTTAGGCAAAAGCCATGAAATTTGGGCTATCACAGGGTGAGATAGTGAGAACAGAAAACTAGCTCAAAGTTTGATTTGATCATAATACAAGGTGTGAAATATGCCTTTCTTATTTGCACCATCAAATTGAGAACCAAATATACTATGCATTTTTTTTTCTTTTGAAAATTACATTGCCAGTACCTATGGATTAGCAAAAGCAGCCTGCTTGACTTTTCCTCTGTTTCCAACTCACCTATCTTTACCAGCTGCCAATCAGCATTTCCCAAATTCCACACCTCCTTCTTCTGGAGTTAAAGCAGACTCCCCTGGGTGTCACTGTTAAGAGATAATAAGCTTTACCTTGTCTAATAAGCTTTCTGCCTGTTGATGCAGAATGGAGCAACTAAATGATGTATTAGATTTATTTATGAGTATATTTGCTCAATAGTTTTGTTCTATTTGAGAAAATGAACTCATGACATTTAAGATGCAGTAAACTCAAGCCCCTGCCTACACTTTCACAAACCATTATTTTCTAGTCTGTGTGTGGGGAAGTCCCTAAAATAGAATTATTCCCTTTACTATTTCCATGGTAATTTTATCCATTCAAGAAAGAGTAGATAGAGATGTGACCAGCCCCCTTCCACCAGCAAACTGTGATGTGACAAACTGAAGCAAGGGGCTCTGCAGGGTCTTGCTGCAATCCCTTATCAGACCATGATACATTGGTAGGAGGGGGCTAGACATGCCATCTTCAGTGTCCTGCTTGCCAATACCACAGAACCCCATCTCTCAGTGTGGTTGCCTGGAGTGTGATTCAGGGACTGCACTGGGTGACACATCATAGCCACAATATTGTGGCTATATGTCTGATTTTTTTTTTGAGGGGGGGGGGAATAGTTCAATGCAGGGGAGACTTTGTTTTAAAAGAGAATTACATTTCTTAGAAGCTCCCAAAAGCATGATTTTTCTTTTGTCACTGATTTATTTTCTTTGAAAGGGTTTCAGAGCCCCTCAAATTAGATGGGACCAGATGTGGTTCAAAGTAATGAATTGTCCAGTCTTGGTATTATTAGGAGACCAAGGCAGTTTTATCCTCAGTCCTTTCCTGATAATTTCCTATATGAGCTTTGCCTTGCTCACAGCTCTTTCATGGTAGGTCAACCTTTTGACTTAGCAATCCATCACAACTTGAAAATCCCTTTCCTAGTCAGCCTAGTTCAGATCCCATCAATAGTATCTGTGAAGCTATAATGTGGATGGGACCAGGTCAAGAAATGTTGCAGTTCAAGGTGAACTACAAAATGTTACCCCTTTCCCTTTTCCACATACAAAAACTGGCTGATCTCCCAGTTGATTTTTCGCCCAGTAATAGTGATAAGATGGCTTACTCCACCTCAGGGCAGCAGAACAGTTTAGGGAATGATGGCAAGCTACCTAGTGCATACAGCTCTGTCCTCCAAAAGAAGAAGAAGTGACAGGAGGATCAAAATGAACAGTAAGGGGATTCACTGCTGCTGCTTCCACTCCAGCTGCTGTTACTTGAGGCAGCCTACAGAAGGCCTGGCTTTCAGCTAAGACACATCCATCATTTTCAGTTAGAAATGTTTTTGATCTTGGAACTAATCATATATTTTCACCATTCATGTTAATGGGAACCTTGCAACTGAGCTGTATTATGTAAGCTGAGGCCAGCAGCCATTCCCATTGACAGTACTGACAGTTTAGAATGGTTTTACAACAGTATAGCAACTGTGTAGCTATCCTGTTGTTGGTGGGCTGCAACTCCCAGTAGCCCTACTCACCAAAGACATTGAGAATGCTAGGAGCTGCAGCTCAAAAATTTCTAGAAGGTCATATAATCCCTTCATCCAGAAACAGTAACAACTACTATTCTGCTAACTTAATCTGAACCCACTGGAGGAAAGGTCTAAACCACACTGGCATGGTGTTGTACTCAACAGTTTATTGCTCCCACCCCAACACTGTATTCCCAATCCTGATGAATCTGCCCCTCCACTTGCAGCTGCTGTTTATTAAAGAAAATAAAGGAAGCAATGTAATTACTGAAGATGTGTTTAATGGAATGCAAAGTTTGTCCCCCAGTCTTATTGAAACTCAGTTTGTACCACAACCTCTTACAATACTTTAGTTGCACAAAAGAGACAACATCTGCAATTGGCCTTGTGGGGAGCCTGGAATTTTTTTTGATTTTTTTTTATCTTCTTAATGTGCTTGGAAGAAATATTCAATTAAGCTCAGCCTTATGAACATAGCAACAAGAGCTTCTATAATGCTAGAACCCTGCTCTGCAAAACTCTCAAGTGTTTTCAAGGTCATAATTGTCATAACTGTTCAAACAAACATAGCTACTCAACATTGCAAAGAGCAAGAAAAAGCTCAAGCAATTTCTGGATCCATCAGCAAAATATGAACTTATATGTTATAGTTTCGAACAGTCATCTTCACCACGTAGGTTTCTCATAGAATTAGCAAGTGCAGTTTTTGGACAGCATGCAGCCTCCCTGATTCTATTTTGAGGCCCCCAAGGAGTACCCTAGCATTCTTTTAAACTGAAAATATCTCTCACATCCTGTGGGAAATTTTTTGTCATACCCCCATGCTGCTTTAGGCCTCAGAAGATAGGTCTTTTCTGAAACAGAAAGTACACAGGGAAGTTAACATTTATGAAATCATATTAGTGGCATTTCTGAAGGGGGGCTCTAGTACTCCTTTAAAAAGCCAAAACTTGGCAAAATTGCCACCTACAGGATATGAGGCCTTTGTGAGGGTTCCCCCATTTTTTTAAAACCACACAAAGTGGTGGTGTTGGGGAGTGTAGCTGGAGAAGGAGTCCCTCTAGGTCCTATGGAAGTCCACCTCATCCCCCCCAGCCACAGGCAACTGCTCACACCTGTTCTGAGGGACAGTATGTAGTCAGAATACTTTTCTTTCCATGACTTGACAGCAAAAGCAACAACACTGAGGGAAGAGCCCCCCCCCCCCCATTATACATGCCACACTTTTTCAGCCCTGCATCCTCATCATCATCCATGAAGAACATCAACCATCACCAAATGAGGAGGATAAGGAAGGGTCTGCCTGGCAAGGTTTAGGGAGCGGGGAGCTTCCAGATTATAAATTAAGATCAATTATGTATTGACTGTATGCTTACACTCCAAAATCTTTCAGCAAAAGTAGCTGAAGTGCTTGAGCCAAGCTGGTTCAAGACATTTTGTGGCCTGAAGCTACATCTGGATGCTTTGTCCTCTTGGTGTTTGACAGATGATGATGATGCATTTATACCTTACTCTACACTTGAAAAGGATCTCAGAACAAGAGACAACATAACCTCTGCCTTCATGCTTACATTCTTAAAGAAGACAGAAAAGGAAGGGTGGATCAGAAGGGTGGGAAAAGGAAAACAAGAAAACTTAGGCCCAGTTTCCTAATATTAAGAAGTTCCTCATTTTGAAAGGAAGTATTGCTTCTCAAGTGTGTTGATGTTGGTTCTGCTTCCATTCCCTCCCTCTTCTACAGTCTATTACAGGCTTTAAAAATACTCTGCTCCTTTCAAACATCAGTACCTGCCTTCATCTATTGCTGCTTCATGACACTTCACCCTGCTTCAGGGCGATCTTGCAAATTACTTGCTTTTGGCAAAGACAACATCAGTCATTCACTTAAGTAGGGCTTTATGTAATTAGTCTTTCAGTCACCAGCTCCTTCAACATCCTGTAACAAGAATTAAAAGTAGGAAAACTAGTAGCAATGCCCTTAATCCTGTACCATGGTGGGCTAACACAGATAGATTGCATAAACTGATCAGAGGATGTTTGAAATTGACCACAAATTGCTTTCTAAATAATAATCTGACTTGGGATCAATAGGCTTTTTGTCTAGTTGACCTTAATTAATTGTTAATAGTGATAGTGACAAACTTTTAGACTGGAGAGGTTTGAAAACTAATTTGTTCAGGTTTGAAGAACACTGAGCCACTATGAACTGAGTCCAGCCTCTTCTCAAAGTCTGAGTTTGACTTATAGATGTTTTTCCAGTACCAAATCACGGGTACTTGCTTCCTCCGTTTCTTTGGGGATACAGTAGTAAATGCCTTTCCTTTAAGGTCTTGATAAACATATGACGTTATGAACACTATGGATCATGGGAAATCCACTTTATATGGCTTCCTGGACCAGTTCATTGAACTGAGAGTCATTTAAACTACATTTTCCACTCCCTACTGCAATAAAGGCAAGGCTCCTGTTATCAACCATGACCACTTTCTCCTTCCTTTAGATGTTTATGTTTTGGGATGTTGCACTCTGTTTTACTATTCTGAACATGAAAGTAATACCTGGCAAACAACAGTAACACTGGAAGTTTCCACATGATCATGGAAAGACTGACCTAGTTCCAAGTTACAATGGGTGGAGTTTGTCCATAGTTGTTTCACCTTACCTACAGTGAGTAAAATTAGCATACAGGCAGTCAAGTTAATAAGCTGGTGTAACACCTATGAATTATTGATTTGGTTCAGTGAGTGGGGAAACCCTAAAGAGAAGGCTGTACTTATTTATTTTTCTTCATTTATTTCATTTCTGTGCTGCCTTTCTCCCAGAAAGGGACCCAAGGTGGCTCTCTTTCCAGAAAGAAAGGGAGAACTGGTGAGTAGAAGAGCTACAATTGCCAGGGATAAGGACTGGGGCCTTTTCACCTTGAATCAAGGCTTTAAGGTTTGCATCCAATGTTTCAATACTGCTGAGCAGCATATGCTGAAGAATTGCACAATTAAGTCCTGAAATAACACCATATTGAATGTGTGGAACTTTGGTGAACTTTTTAGTGTATAATTTAGTGTATAATGTATATTAGTGTATAATCTGTTATGTTGCTGTTGCTGGTGGAGTAAAATGTGTTGTGTTGCTGGTCGAGTAAAAGAGAAGTAACATCTCTTCTCATAATTTGGGATTTTACAAAAGTGAAAACAAGAATCTGCTTTTGTTCTGTTGCCTTCTTCTGACAAGCCACATTAAGGGAGACAATGGCCTCTTCTTCCTTTCATGGTACCTCTCCCTACTGATTGAGGTTTTTCAGGAGATGGCAGCAGTAGCATGGAAGCACTCTTGGAACTTTTTGCAAAACACCAAAGTGGAAGAAAGATACTGCATCTCCTTCCCTTCTCTTTGTTTCAGAGGACTGAAAGGGTAATCTCTCCTCCTTCCTGGTCAGCTTTCATGCAAGGCATGAAGAGTGATGCACTGCTTAAACTTTCTGCAAAAGTCCAGCAGAATGGCAAACACTGCTCTGCAGTCTTCCAAATTCTCTGTAAAGTTAAAGTTATTAAAAGAAGCCAAATGTGTGAGCCTCTGATTAGTAACACTGAGAGCTGAGAGAGCAGTTTTATTCAACCTAGCTTTTCAGGGGTGTTGAATTAAAATTCCCATTATTCTTAGCCAGTGTGTTCTATGGGGTTGGTGGGCAGTTTAGTTTAGTGAGTCTGATAAGTGCTACACTGGGAAAAGTGACAAATGAATGACACAAAACAGTATCAATTGTCCTTGTCCTCCCCTCCCCCAGTCCAAAGAAACTGAGGGCCTTTGCAGACTGCTAGAAATAGTGCAAATTGAGTCCACTTTAAGGGTTAGGATTAGGGTAAAGGAATCATGGGAACTGTATTTTATTGTGGCACCAGAGCTCTCTGACAGAGAAGGCTCAATGTCTCAGAAAAAAAACAAACAGTTCCCATGATTCCCTAGCACTAACCCTAACCCTTAAAGTGGACTCAATTTGCACTATTTCTGGCAGTCTGCAAAGGCCCTGAAACCCATGTGTGTATGAGAGAGAGAGAGAGAGCATCCTCATAGATTCAATCATCCATGGCTTAAAAGTATTCATCCCCCCCCCCAAAAAAAACAAGAAAACAAACCTTGATTGTGTGTGTGTGTGTGTGTGTGTGTGTGTGTGTGTGTGTGTGTGTAAGTGCATGCCATTTTACTGTACCATTGTATACAATGAGATTTCAGCATGCTTGGATTTTGGTTTCCATGGGGATCCTGGAACCAAACCCTACAAGATACCAAGGGCCCATTGTATTGCCAACAATATGTTCCTTTTCTTAATCTTTACTTAGCTCCTGCAGGAAGTATCTACAATACTTTCCTGGTACACGTCAGTACAGAGGAAAGTTACTTTTTGACTATAGCTCCCAGAATTCTTATCAGCATAAACCTGGACCATCTTAGTTGGAGGATTATGGGAGTCCTCTATTCCAGTCAAGATTGCCATCATAGCTTAAAAAAAGAAAGAAAAGAAAAGCAGCCAGCCACACATTGGTATTCAAAGATTGTCATCTGCAAATCCCTCAGAACAAGTAATCTCTTTGTAATGAGGTTTGCCAAAACAAAATGACATAAAGATCAACACATGTTTGGTCATTATGAATCAGTGGGGTAGGAGGGTTATTTTCATGAGGGGTCTATCTTGGTTAAGCTACAGCCAATCAGAAGAGTTAAGCACACAATCCAGATTTATGATGGTTTATCAAAAGAAATCCTTTGTGGACTGTGGCCTGATCTGTCTGACTCTGAATGTCTCTCTTGCACTGAGTGCATTGGGCTACAACTTGACACAAGGTAACCAGGATGCATGGGAAAGCACTCAACAAGATTGTTCACCCATTGTGGTTCAGTCAGTTTCTGCTCCAGTGGAGCATTGCCTGGCTTGAAACAAGAAAAATCTTGACAGGAACGTGCCAGTACTCTCCCTTGAACAATGTTCCAACAGCTGCATTAGAGGGACACAGTAGCTGCAAGTATCACTTTCTCCATCACTGCAGGATAGCAGAAACTGCACAGGCTGTTTTGAAGCAGGAATTACCTGTATAAATGGCTTGGAAAAGAGTTTGGAAAAATTACTTTTGGGGGCTACAGCATCCAAGGTCTATGGAAATTCCAAACTTTGGTTCAAAGCACCTGGAAAAAAGAGGTGTTTTGTTGTTAACTGCCCCCGAGTTGATCTCGACTCATGGCGACCCTATGGATGAAACATCTCCAAGACCCTCTGTCCTCTGCTGCTCTGCGATGGCATCATCTATTTAACTTTCTTCATGCACAAGGATCAATCAGTCTGAATACTTTAGTGCCACTGCTATATAAAATTTATTCTAATGAAAGAATACCTTCTTCCTTATTATGCACTCTAATCACAGGGATCAACAATGATGACTCAAACTTTTACAGAGCATCTCCCTTGTCATGCATGGAGATCTCATGAGCCAATCAATGAAACGTAGTTCAGAAGACATTGCACACTTTGCATGGAAAAAGTCCAGTCTCCTAGATCTGCAGGCTTTCAAACACTCTTTATAGATGGGTCTCTATGTTCTGTATAATACTGAAAGAATCTGTCAATGATCCAAAGCATACTGCAGAAATAATACAGTTTGAGACTGCTTTAACTGGGAATCCTGAGAGTTGTAGTTCTGGCACCAGAGCTCTCTGGCAGAGAAGGCTAAATGTCTCACAAAACTATAGTTCCCAGAATTCCCTAGCATTGAGCCAGGACAGTTAATGTGGTCTCAAATGGATTATTTCTGCACTATGTTTTGGCCCAGTGTCTCTAAGACAGGGAAAAATTAACAAATCTGATAACATCTCCATAGAGTGTGAAATTAAAAAAAAAATGTCCAGACTGAGAGGAGAGTTCCAAACTTGACAGAAAGATGATGTATAAATATATACAAGATTTAAGTACGGTACCAAAAATTTACACTAAGTTTGTATTTGTCTCTTTTAACAGGTGGGTCTGATCCAGCCAAAATAGATCCCATTCCATTCTCATTTATTTCCATGGGGGTGGGGTTAAATATGAGTTAAACTTATTTTGACTGGATTGTGTCCAGCTTTTGAAGTGCTCCACCAAAATGCTAATGGACACTTTAAAAGGTCTGCAGATGTTTTTAAAACATAGCTTCCTAAGTAATTTATAATCACATTTCCCTAGTGTATGTTTGTGCTTGTGGGGGGAAAAGGTTTAACACTGAGGAAGTAGAATCATAGAATCATAGAATCATAGAGTTGGAAGAGACCAC
>CM034708.1:18831958-18856795 GCA_020142125.1 Phrynosoma platyrhinos | reverse complement strand
AAGAAGAATTGCATCATCAGCAATGTGAATAATGATCTGAATAGATCTGGGATTTGACCCTGCATGCCTGACTGTGTCTTTCCCCTCCAGTGAGGGGAGAGGAGGACTCTTCCTCTCCTCTTTCCCTCCTGTGCCCACCATCAGCTGGCAGCTCCAGGCAGCTGGCAGCTCCAGGCAGCTGGCAGCTCCAGGGAGCAGTGGTGGACATTGCCACCGCTGCTGCTGTCTTGAAACATCCAGCTAGGGACAGTTTCTCCTGGGGTCACCAGCACCCTTGGGGAGGGGGAGGCACAGGGCTGGCAAGCATAGAACATGGAAACATCCAAAAGGATGTGGTTCTGATGAAAAAATGGTGTGAATAACAAACACGTCAGTTGTCTTATTAGCATCATCTCACTAAAAAAAATGACATCTGAATAATCCTTTAGTCACCATAACAAGGCCTCAGTCACATCTTGTGGGCACTGAACACCCTTAATCTATATTTATTTATATGGATTGTGTCTGTGTGTGCATGCGTGCACGCATATGTGTGTGTGTGTGTGTGTGTGTGTGCATGTGTGTGGTTGAGAATCCAATTCACTAGACAATGACCTTACTAAATTTATAAATGCCCAAGAAACTTTCTATTTTCTTTTTATTTTTCTCCTTTTTAAAAATTGGAGTCATTATGACTTCTCCACAAAAGAACAGAGTTCACACAAAATGTTAATTTGCTTCTTGGGAGTGCATGTAAGAGGAGTGCTCTTTTAACTGTGTACAATGCACAGTAGGTGGGGTACAAATATGATGAAACCCTTTTAGCAAACTCTGATAACTTTTTAATTCTCACTTTCATGCTTGTGGCTTTGATGCCTTATCTGAAAAGAAGTTATATCCTCTGGCTAGTTTAAAGTGCCAGATAAATCCATACTAGATTAGACAAAATGAGGAATATGTTTCTCAGAATTACCCACTGGAGTTCCTTTTTCTCCTTTCATGGAAAATGTATGTCTAAAAACAAACATAAAGAATGAATGTAGTGTAGTGGTTAGAGTTCTGCATGATGAAGTTGATGATGATGATGATGATGATATAAAGCATACCTTTTCAGTCAGTGTTCATTGTACCTTTACCAGATGTCAGCATATGTCTCATCATATATTCTGATGGCTGTACACAGAGACCAGATGTGTACTTCACACTACAGAATTAAACTGGTTTACAAGTCATGCCTGTTTTTCAGGGAATCCTGGGTTCTATAATTTTGTAACAGGAGCTAGTGATCTCAAATAGAAGACTTGTAGCACCCTTACCAAACTACATTTCCCAGAACCCATTGAGAAAACACCAAAGACTAGGATAAAGCCAACATTTATTAGCCAGTATGATGTAATGGTTTAAGCATTGGACTAGGACTTTAGGAAATCAATTATGAACAGCTTGGCCATGGAAACCTGCTGGGTTACCTTGGGCAAGTCACACTCTCTGCCTCAGAAGAAGGCAAGGGAAAACCATCTGTGAGCCAATTCTGCCAAGAAAACTCCACAATAGCTTCAATTTAGGGTCCCTTTAAGTCAGAAATGAAGTGACTTAACAAAAAACAAAAACATTCAAAATATTCAAAGTATGCTTACACAAAAACAATTTGCTGGACTCAATGGCCCTTGTGGTCTCCTCCAACTCTGATTCTATTATTCTATTTCAACCCATGGTGGTTTGGGCAAAGTTCAAATCTGGATGCTGGTGAGTTGTGTGAAATGATTAAGAAGTCTAATCAAGTATTTGATACACTGGATGCAGCTTTGACATGTCATAGGGGACAATATCAGCTACAGTATTAATACCACATTGAAGGCATAACTGGGACACTAATTTATATTACTACTTAATGTTTCCATCTAGATCCCCACCACCAAAACCTAAATCTTCTGCGGACAGACATAGCATGACAGTGAAGCCACCGGTTGTGCCTTGCCAGCGTGATATTATGTCTGTTCCTCTTCTCCAACTATTTGTCTTCCTGTTTATGTTGCAAAACCAGTGAAATGGAGGGACATCAAACATCCTGGTAGAGGAAGCTATCTGGGTACCAAAATTAGGCATTCAGTGAACTGGAATGAGTCAGAAGACATTACAACCTCCACCCACAAATCTTGTACCACTACAGTGTGAGTTTTTGTGGAATCAGCAGCATGTTCTGGAAGAGCTAAAGCTGCTCTAATTGTCTCCTCCTCCATTGCCTGCCCATCATTTTAGGGCCTGTATTGTTCCTGCTGTTGAGGAAACTCCACTACTGGTGCCTCAATATCCTCCTGAAACACATGCCCCCTTGATTCAAAGTTACTGAGTAGAACTACACAGGCAAACACCACAGGGCAAAGTTTTCCTCAGCTACAGTGAACCATGTCTCAAGGCACCACCACTTAGACTTCAGATACCCAAAAGCATGCTCAACAACACTTCACACACAAATGAAGACCCTGTTAAAGACCTGTTTCTTCTTGTCCAAGCAACCAGTGTAAGGCTTCATCAGCTGCTGGTGCATAGGTTGAGTGCAAGGTTGAATGATGGAATTTGAATCCCATAGAGTGTTATGGTTGGATTTCCAGGCAAAACCACACTTGCATCCATGACCTGGCACAAAATAGTGTGCTTGATATATATGCATTGTGGTTCCTCCCTGTTTAGTCAAGCTCAATGTCAATAAACATGGTAGGGTGATCAGTAGTACCCCAGAGCAAAAAGTAATGGGAGTCTTTGTAATTCAGAAATTTATCTCCTCATAGAGATATGTGTCCCATTCATGACCTCCACACACTGAGGGAATCCCATTGCCTGGAAATCATCCATGATATGGGGAGGAAAAGAACTGCAAAAATATGGCCTTCAAAAAATGAAGGTACAGTATTATCATCTCATGGCTGCTTGTCTTGGTGTCCAATTACAGTCCTACAATGTACTGTAATGCTCCCTTCCACATCCCTCACCACAATTGCTGCATCCATGATGAAGGCACTGGATATTCCCTGACAGACTGGCCTCAGTACAGAACTACATCATGCTCCACGGAAAAATCATAAAACCAAAGCATGGCAGCAGGCCAATGTGGAAGTGTGCCACAAGGCCCCAGCTACTGCCAAACACCAGTGGGTGTATGGCTAAAATATTCCCAGATCCCTAGAAGGAAAGCAATGCATGGGAGAAACCAAAGCCCCCTCATATAGCACTTACAACAATGAAGGACACAAAGGGACAGTGCATGAACAACCTGGCAAAAGAGGGGAAGGCACAGCAATAGTCATCCAGTTGGGTGTTTTTTTGTCAGCAGCTCATGCTCAATGGAGAGACAAACTTCTAAGGCAATCTCTGAGACTAATGATATGCTGACTCCAAAGTGAGCTGATGCCTTTTGGTATAAGTGGAGGATAAAAAGCCACCAAATTGCAGTGACCATTTTTTCTGCAGCAGAAATGACCTCCCTCATTATCGTTTTCTTGTGTTGGAGGTGAGGTTGCAGAGCGTTCACAATCTCAAAAAGTGTAGTACTGGTCATTCTGAAATTATGCTGCTACATGTCATCATTGTACAAAGTGAGCATCTGTTTTCCCCCACTGCCACCTGACATGAGGTCTCACCCACCAATATCTTGGTTCAGTGCAACTGCCAAACCAACCAAGTAGAGCATTCTTCCCCCCTGGCTCCACACAGTTGATTTTGGAAAGAGTTGTGAGTAACACTCTCAGTCTTTGCAAATATTGTGAAACATACAGGAACAGGCATCACCACTTAAGCCTTCATTACTGCTCCCACTCAAAGGAAGTCTCCATCTGCTGTTGCAGAATGCTGAATACCAGCGTAGCTATCTGGACAGGGTACATTACCTTTTTGTGCCAAAACAACATGAAGAATCAGTTGCTACATAGTGAATATGAAATCTGAGTGGTAGTACAAACAAAACAAAACAAAACAAAACAAAACAAAACAAACCCCAACCCCTATGTGTATTGCCAATGCAGGAGCAGCAGATCAAAAAATGGCTACGTCAATTGTCTGCAAGAGCAAAATGGCAGCAGCAAAGGAAACTATGAGTGCAACCAATCTCATGAAAATGGAATCTTACAAATAAAATTGCATAATAGTACAATTGCAGCAGGAAAATAAAAATGAACAGTACACATGCACTATGAAGGGTAGACATGGGTAGGAAGGCAGGGGCAGCAAAGCAATGAGGACGACTAATTGCAGGAACATGCATCATCAAAGTAACACCATAGCATTTCTGCAGAGAAGGCATATAAAGGATAGTTTCCATACTATATGCTTCCATTTACTTCAACAATAGTTAATGAGACTGCCGTGAGACAATAGGCTGGTGTGATATAGCTCCAGAATTCCAGGGACAATTACTTCAAAGAGCTGGTGATTAAAGTCCCAGCAGTTTAGGATCTAGAAAGCTAAATGTTCTCCTTCTGCCCATGATCCTGCTTGAATCATGAGTTTTCCTTGGAGGTCCTCCTCCAAGTCCTCTTGTGCTCCAAAATTAAGTGGCTGGTGAATGAAGAAAGAGCTTTTTCAACAGTTATGTGACAGTAGTAGAATGCCTTATTAAAAAGGGTTGTTGTGTATATTCCAGTTGTGTCTGACTTATGTTGACCCTAAGGCAACTGGGGTTACCACAACATTTTCTTGACTAGATTTTTTGAGAGAAGATTTGCTGTAGCCTTCCTCTGACCTTACCCAAGGTCACCCAGTGGATTTCCCAGTGTCTGAGAGGGGATTTGAACCCTAGTATCCAGATTTATAACCCAACACTCAAAACCATCACACCATGCTGGTTCTCATTAAAAGGGGTAGGTTTCAAATGGAATAAATAAGTAAATAAAAATTTAAACCATTTTCACTGATCAAATTCAAAAGTCAAAGTGATTCAAGTATGGGAAGGACCATGTGATACCTGTCTGATATACACATTTTAAAGTTAAGAGGCTTGTCAGAAAAGAATAAAAATGTTATTTTAAGTGACAGCCCAGATAGGAACACAAAAAGAACTCAGACATTTAAGAGCTAACCACTGAGATCAGGCAGTGACAGGGTTTCTTTGGTTTTCCTGATACTTGGGCTGTATGCTTACAAAGCAAAAAGTACTGAAAAAGCTGTGCACTTCAGACAGAAGCTTAGAGTGTAGCTTGTCTCCCTTTCAGAACCAATAAAATCACTAAGTTCTTTGAAACTAGCCAT
The DNA here is from genome assembly GCA_020142125.1 of Phrynosoma platyrhinos. NCBI lineage: Eukaryota > Metazoa > Chordata > Lepidosauria > Squamata > Phrynosomatidae > Phrynosoma > Phrynosoma platyrhinos. The sequence goes on along the minus strand of CM034708.1, from coordinate 18,851,575 downwards.
ATTACAGTATTTTTTAGTTTTGTTCTACAAAGGTTTAAGATAGGTGGGACTGCGTCCTAGTAATGTCTTTAGTACTAAATAAATTCCACTACATGAAGTGGAACTATTCTTCATTGCAGTGAACCCGGTGGAAATAAACAGAACTCCACATTGGCCAAAGAATATCTCTTAAGGAAGTAGTCAGTTAAAAAAACAAAAACAAAACACCTCTTGTGTGTTTTGTGCATTAGCACAGGTTGATCATTGGACTACAACACTGCAGAATAGGGTTAAAATCCCCACTCATCCATAGAAACCCAGTGGGTGACCTGGACAAACCACACTTTCTCAGCCTTGGTGGAAGGCAAAGGCAATCCCCCTCTAAAGAAATATTGCCAAGAAAATCTGGTAACAGGTTGCTTTAGGGTTGCCATAAGTTGGAAATGACTTGAAGGCATACAACAACAACAATTAGTCAATACTTTCAAAGGTGCTACAATATCCCTTTGCACTGATCTTCCAGATGAACACAGCTATATCTTTGAATTCTGATGACAACAATGTATGCTTGCATTGGAGCAATTTCCATTTCTGTAGTTACTGAGGAACTAAACAAAGCAATAAAATGCTTATTTATAACCTTCTGTTAGCTCCTGTGTTAGAAGGTAATTAGCACATTGGAACATAACTGTGTAATTTGGAACTTTAATGTAAACATTTTTTTATAAATGAGGGTTAATTTAAACATATGTTATTGTTCCAGTAGGATGAGGAGTTTTGTGTTGTGCAAATGTTTATTGCTGATGTATTGTAAAAGATGAAGTACAGAAAGATAGTATACCTCTGATTCTGAAATGCTCGAAAGAAACAACAGAGAATGGCTGGATCTGTCACATGCTTGCTGACAAAAGCTTGGCTTTAGTCCTGGCAAGTATTTGAAACAGTCAGACATTTTGAAGGGATGAAAGGGTGTTCTTCAGCAATTCATTTCTAAGAGTAAAGAAACATTTCAGGCAATGGTATGGGATCTGCTCTTGTGGGGTGAAGGCAGAACATAAATTCACCATGACTTTCTCTGGCTTTGAGACTGGAAATACATTATATAAACAGATGGAATGCTAATTTAGCTTTTGGTGTCTTGTCTGCCCTATTAATTTGTCTGTTCATTACTTCTACCCACACTGATGGTGGAAAGTTAACAAAATATTGTTTGCCATTGGATGCCTAATACCAAAGGAGGCTTCCTCCCTTCTTGGATCCGAAGCCAGATATCAAAGATATCAAAGGTGTTAAATGGTGAGCTAGATGTACCAAATCCCATCACTTTCTGGAGACACCACTCCAAAAAACAAAACAAAACAATAAAACCAACTAAACAAACAAACAAACAAAAAAAACCCAAACTAGTTACTTTAATCTGCCAGTGCCTAAACTGTAATCCTGGACAGTGGCTTCCTTTCAAGCTATCTTTTAAAAAATTTCACTCAGCTGCAACCACATAACCCAGAAGAAGATCAGAGATCTGGATGAGTGTCACTTTAGCAAAGCGAAACTATGATGTTATGATCCCACCAATGAGGGCACAGGTGAGAGGGTAACACAGTAGTCACCAAAGTCAGGCTACAGCCAGTAGCTGCTGACTAGGAGAAAAAAGAAACCTTATATCATGAAAACCTTCTACCATGAGAACATAGTCAAATACAAGGGATGCTGCAGTAAACAAGAAAAAAGTTGTGCACCTTACCATGAAATATGGGCCTCTGGGGAATTTAAGAGATTACTTACCCAATCACAATATTAGCCATTAAATGCAGATCTCAGGTGGGTTCATGGGATACCCAGCTCAACACAATTTATTGGATGAGGGCCAATAAACTAAAAATCCTGATAAGACAGAAGATCTGCAGATTAGTGGTTCTTGAATCTGGGAATTGAGTAAGCAGCTTGTCTTGGAGGAGGTTGCACTCCCCTAAAGGATCAAATGTATGGCTTGGGAGTGCTCTTAGATCTGTTCTTGTCACTGGGAGCCCAACTGGACTCTGTGGCAGGGAGTGCTTGGTGTCAGCCTTGACTGGTATGCCATCTATGGTCTTTTCTAACAGAGACAGCCTAGTCACAGCAGTCCATGCACTGATAACCTTCCAGTTAGACTACTTTAATGCACTCTACATGGAGCTTCCCTTGAAGAAAACTCGGAAGCTGCAGTTAGTACAAAATGTAGCAGTTTGACTGCTGACTGGAATACCACATAGACAGTATATCATGACAGTCTTAAAAGAAATGCACTGGCTACCAATACATTTCTGGTCTGAATCCAGGTGCTTGTGATGACATTAAAAGCCTTAAATGACATGGGACCTCAATATTTGAGGGACCACCTTTCCTCATATGTGCCTCCTGAACGACTAAGAGCTCCTGGGGGGACCCTCCTCCAGGTCCCACTAGTGAGGTCAATACATTGTGTTGGGACATGGGAGATCATCTTCTAAGCTGTGGCACCAAAACTATGGAATGCTCTCTACCTAGAGGCCTGGCTGCCATCCGTTGGGTTTTGTAGTCAAAGTGGAAATGTACAGATGTGTGAAAGTCTGCTAGCTGGGAAACATTTTGCTTGCAGGTGGAGTACAAAAACAACACAGAAGATAGTTAAGGACAAAGTAGGCCTGGGAACAGTCAGGCTAGCTGTAAACACATTAGGTCATCAGGGATTGTGAGAACCGTTACCCACGTGACTATGAGTCACAAGGAGAGGTTGGACTTTGAGGCTGTTTACAAATGTCCACAAATCAAATGAGCCCTCAGCTTGGGGGGTGGAGCTATGTTGTTTGGCTGCTGCTGGTTAGCTGGTTAGCTGATTGTATTCTTTTTGATTCCTTTTGTTCTTTCCTGCTGATGTTCTGATTTACTTGTAAATTGTTACTTTGTATTTACTGCAACTGGAAAAATAAACTGTGCCTCTTGAGAGTTATCTTCTGCCTCTGGACTGTTTCATGGGAGCTGCATTCTTAGGTGTTGAGGTCAGCACCAGAGACGAATGCCATGGACATCAACTTGCAGCAGAGGAAGGCTTCAGCAGTGGAGATTTCCACAATCCACTCTGCTCAACTCACACAAATAACACTCATGTCATTTAGGTGGCAAGTTATTCATTAGAGCCTTTGGTCATCCTTCCATCATCCCAAATATGATGTACATAGTTTTAATTTTTTTTTTTAAAAAAGAGAAAGTCTTTAAAATCTGATTTTGACTTATTACTGCACTTCAATATGGGTTTCTTTTAAATTTAATTGTGTAACTGGTTTTAATGATTTTTGTATGCGACCATGACATCTTTGATATAGGGCAGGATATAGATATTTAAATAAATAAATAAATAAATACTCTATAAAATCAATAGATTCGCCATTAGTCAATAGGAGGCTTGAAGGCACAGGTGCAGAGAGCATAGGATGTATCTAGTTCAGAAGCAGACTTTGGGCCTAAGCAGACTGCCAGAAATAGTGCACATTAAATTGAGGCACTGCCTTGGCTCAGTGCTAGAGAATCATGGGAATTGTATTTTTTTCTGAGACATTGAGCCTTCTCTGTCAGAGAGCTCCGGTGCCACAATAAATTACAGTTCCCATGACTCCCTAGCACTGAGCCAGGGCAGTGCCTCAATTTAATGTGCACTATTTCTGGCTGTCTGCTTAGGCCCTTTGTTTCCTTTATTCTAATTCCCTAACCTCCTATGATGAATTTAACATACTAATACTGATAATAGGCCTTTTGTTGCTCATTCAAGTTTTTGTAGCACTCCACATACATTATCTCAGTAATCCTTACAAGTGCCCTATAGAGATGGCATGTTTTATTACTACTACGTCACAGATGGTGGGCTAAACTGAAATTTGAACCAAAGACTTCCTGGCTTCCAGCTTAGCATTCATACTATTATGCTCTACCTCCTTTCCTTGTATGAAACAACACCTCCTTCCAATTCTCCTTACTTTGAGAATGAAGTCTCTTGGCAAGGTGGGGGGATTTCAAAATACCAGGAGGCCATCTGAGAATGCCCTAAAGCTAGTGATTCATTTTGATCATTTGGATTTTCTTTTAGCATGCACAGTTGCAAATCTTGTTAACAGTCATGAAATTATCCCTTAAAAAATTCCAACCACAGCATTTAACTCCATGACCTTCTGCAGCAATGAATTCTAGCATTATGAGAGAATTGAAAAAATGCACTTCCTTTGCTCTGCTCAGTTCATAATACCCTCCCCATTCTCTTCCCCTATCTACTTAATTTTTTTTTAAAAAAAATTACAATGAAATGGTTCAATATTCCTGCATGGGGGTGGAGGGAATAACACACACCAAAAAGCTCAAGTCTAAAAGAAAAGAACCCATCTATCATTATGCAGAACAGTCATGTCCAAATTGTTATTGATGCCATCTGAACTTGGGAAAGCTGCCAGAAAATCCCATCACCTACTGCCAGGGATTGGCCGCTATTTTTGGATTTACAATATATTTTGTTTTCTTTTTTCGTTACAGCTTCTTTTTCTTCTTCTTGAAGTCCTTCCTTGAACATTCATTTTTTAAGTGGATAGATATGACAAGAGGAAATTAGTTGCAATTTTGTATGTCTTCATTTCTACTTTTGATGTCCATGAAGGGAAAAGGGCCAGTTTATATATGCAGTCAACTGTGACATGGTCTTTGTTGTGTCTGTTATGCTGGATTAGTGATGACCCTGCCCAAATGAGGCCATGGACATTTGTGAAATGGACAGGCCATATCCTCCTTGAACACCTAATGTTGTTTTTGAAGGGAATGTACAGATGAAGCTGTGCTGCGCATAATAAGCAGAAAATGTGCAAAAAAGTGTAGATTTCCATCAACTGGGTGCAATTTTTTTGCCTTATAGCAAAAGATATTACATTTCTAGGTTTCATTCATCTGGGGTTGTGGCACATTCACAGAATACCATAAAAAATCCTTTGGGAAGACTCAAACATTTTCTATGTCATGCTCTGCTGCCAAGTTTTGAAAGTGACTTTTGAGAAGAGTGCACACTGTGATATGCTAGGCAGTGGTAGGATGATGCTGAGCCCAGACCATCCCAATATCACTGCTCAGTTACAAATGGCTTCAGCATATAAATATATTTGTTTATCTGAAAAGGCATTTTCCAAATTGTGCTATTTTATTGGACTAGATTTATTTTTCTTATTCAGCTACATTGTATTTTGTCCTTTGTACCTGTCTTTCATGGGATATGTATCCAGGTCAACTATTCATACTAGAAAAGGAAAACAGACAGGGTGTAAGAACTCTGACCAAGTTGCTACTGGCCACTGAAGCTCAACCCAGATGTTGCATAAACATCTGCTGTGATCTTTTTAGATCCCTTCCTAGCATGATATTTCCAAACAAGCATCTTATTTGTTATAAATTGATCTAATGGTATTTAGATTGAAAGATGAAGTATAAAATCCTATCAAACCCTACAATGACTTGGAATCTGGATCCTTGAAATTATGTCCAGAATGCTTTTGTTAATCCCAATTAGAGTAGATCAGATAAATAAATTGAATTTACCTATTTTGACTCAACATTCAACAATTGATTCAATTAGTTGGGAGGAAACAGCAGGATTCAGGCCTATGTATTATCTCCAAGTCAGCTTATCTACTCACACACAGAAATCTGTTTCAGAAATTGAGAGTTACTGCCTTCTGAGCTGGGGCAGATGAAGGTGGGAAGAAGACATTTTTAGTGTTGACACTCTGTCTGTGAAGTTTATTCCAGGGTGCCTACTATCTTTTAGGCTGGGGACAGAAATCCTTCTCTTTATCCAAACTTTTAACTTGCAGTATTCTTAAAAAAAGATTTCTTATATAAATGTTGTTACCCTATGCTAGTGCCAACTATTGCTCTATTGATTAAGACTTTATGACATTTTGTAAACAATTATGTGTGTCTATATAATTTAATTTCAGGCTACATTAAAATGTTCTGAATAATGTATCACAAGAAATAATTATTAAATTTTATTTTGTGTGGACCAGAGAGCATCTCTAGTCTTGCATACTGTTCTGGATAATACTTTCAAGAAAAACATTAAGAAAATGAACCATATCCATAGGACAGCAGTCAGGATACTGTAAGGGTCTGGAAATCACATCATGTAAATAATAGTTTGGAAGATCTGGATATATTTAGAATGGAACAGTGAAGCCTGGACAGACATGATAGTAATCTTCCAATACTGGAAGGACTGTGTTGTTGTTGTTGTTGTTATCCCTCATATTCCCCAGTTTAGATCTTAAAGTGGCTTACAAAAATTTAAAAAAAATTGCATAGTTAAAATTTTTAAAAAATACAGTTGGCCCTTGGTATCTGTGGACTTCTTATCCGCAGATTTGAGTATCTGCGGACAGCAAGCCCATGTTGTCCCCAATGGTGGTCCATGCACATGGCCATGCCATAGGATTTCACCTGAAGTCCCATTGTCTCTAATGGTAGCATGGCTGTGTGCACATGTCACCATTGGGGACAATGGAACTTGAGCATCCACATATTGTAGTATCTAAAAGCAAAGCAAAGCAAAGCAGCTTCATTTATATACCGCTTCATATCGCGCATGGGATGTCTAAGCGGTTTACAACTGTGAGCTGATTGCCCCCCAACAGCTGGGTACTCATTTTAGCGACCTCGGAAGGATGCAGGCCTGAGTCGAGCCTCAGCCCTGGCTGGTATTGAACTCGCAACCTTGTGGTCTATGAGTGAGTGGCTGCAGTAAAGGCATTTAACCACTGCGCCACCAGGGCTGATCTATGGTGTGTGTGTGTCTCTGGAATGGATCCCTTGTGGATACTGAGGGCTGACTGTACAAGAGTGTTAAAGTAATTAAACTATCAAAAACTAAAACCAGTTAAAACATAAACCATTAATCTCTCTCTCTCTCTCTCTCTCTCTCTCTCTCTCATTCTCTCTTTCTCTCACACACACACACCAGTGTAGGTATAAGGCTCTCTGCAGATGTTACTGGACTTCACTTCCAATGGTTCCTCATCATTAGTGAAAGTGCCTAAGATAGGAATCGCAGTCCAGTTTCACATGGGAAGCCAACTATTGTCATCCCTACACTAGAAAATGGAACATACTTGTTTTCTACTTCCTTTCCAGTAAGCAGGACTAGAGCCAATGCATAGAAATTGCAGGGGAGCAGATTTCAGCTGCATTCTGGGGTGCTGCAGACAATTTTTTTGTTGTTCTTATGTGTACCTTCAAAGTTGCTTTAGATTTATGGTGACCCTAAAACAAACCTATTATGGGGTTTTCCTGGCAAAATTTGCTCAGAGTGGGGTTTCCATTGCCTTTGTCTGAGGCAGAGATAGTGTGACTTGCTGAAGGTCTCCCAGTATGTTCCCATGGCTGAGCTGGGACAGGAACCCTGGTCTGATAGAGTCATAGTTCAGCACTCATACCACTACACCATGATGGCTCATTAATTGGCTTTAATTGTAGATTTTTTTCAGGGGACCAGATGACACTGTGTTTTCCCACCCTTTTAATCTTTTTTTCTTATCTGAAAAAGAAAAAGTTAGGTAAGGACAGAAAACTATACTATTGTTTTTCACTAGTAGCATGAGGCACCTTAAGAGAAATCTCCTAACATTAAGAATTGTTTCCCAACAGAATGGGCTACCTTGGTAGGTAATAAACTGTGCTTCATTATAAGTGGATCTGCAGAAGGTAGAAGGCTTTCCATCTAGGATGCTATAGTTGCAAGATCCTTCAATGATCAGGTGTTTGAAATAACTGACCTCTACAATCTTTGCTGGTTCCAAAATTCTGTGACTGCATGAATATTCTGTACCATCTAGAGATTCAGTGAAAGTCTAACATATGGTAGAAGCATAATATTTTTTGTCTAAACTGATTGATGCAGTTAATGTTTGCAAATGAATTTAATGTGCATATACTCGGTAGCAAAGATTATTGCCTTCTTTATTTGGGTTTGACATATATACTTATTGACATACATATTAATTTCTGCTTTGTTGTTCACAGTAAGTCCAGCATCTACATGAGCCAAATAAAACAGTGACATATAGTTTTCACAGTGAGCTGTTTGAATTTTGCATGGGATGGTTGGGGCCAAATCTGGGCTTTTAATCTAGGCTTTAATCTGGAGAGGGGAAAGTGGGGATTTATCCCAATTTTGAGTGGGAAATCAGGCTATTCATTTGTGTATATGTGTGTGTGTGAGGGGGTCTGTTCTCCACAGTAATGGCAGTGTGAGGCTAAGGGAAAAAGTTCAGAAATTATTATTATTATTATTATTATTATTATTATTATTATTATTATTAATTTATATCCCACCCCTCTGCAAAGTAATTGGGACAGTGTACAGAATTAAAATTACCATACAAATAAATACAATATAAATATAAGAACAGCAGTTGTTTTCCTCACTCTACCAAGCAGCTTGTCCACATCCTCAGTACTCACAGATTGCAGCTGATCCAGAATAACTTCATCGATGGAGTCACTGGACACCTCATCTATGGTTTCTATGGTTTCTGTTAAAATATTGGCGTCTTAGTCGGCTCTTATCTGAGAGACTTTATCTGCAAAGAAGTTGTTAAACGCGTCACAGCAGGCCGTTGTCTGGTTAAGTAAGGGATTTTGTGCAGGAGATGCCTGTGTCAGCTCCCTCATAACCCTAAACAGCTCTGCTGGATGGGACTCTGCAGACGCAATAGGTGCAGAGGAGAAAGCTCTCTGCGCTGCACGTATTACCTCCCAATAGGCCCAAGGAACTTATCTGGTGAGTTCTGTCAGATAAGAGTCAGGTCTTCCACCACTTGCACTCTAGTTGTTGTCCAAACTGCTTCATCCTTCTAAACTCTGGTGTATACCATGGCTTATGGTTTGAAGCAGGATGGCAAGGACGCTTGGGAGCAATTGTGTCGATAGCCCTGGTGAGATCGATGTTCCAAGTATCAACCAAGGCATCAACAGGGTCACCAGCATACCCAACCATTAAACCCTCTAAGGCTTTCTGGAATCCAATTGGATCCATTAGCCTTCAAGGGTGAACCATTCTAATGGGTCCACCACCCCCTTTGGGGCAGATATAGGCTCTAAGTTTCATCTTGACCAGGAAATTATCCATCCATGACAGAGCAGAGGTACTGGTAACCTCCGCCCATGGATATTCCTGTTCCGTACTGAAAAACGCATCGAGTGTATGACCAGCACAGTGTGTGGGCCCGACGACCAATTGGGATAGGCCCATGTTAATCATGGTATCTATGAACCCGATCTTCACCTGTTAAACTGGTCTTGAGTGGGATGTTGAAGTCACTCAGAACTAAGATTCTGGGGGACTCCAACAAGAGCTCGGAGACCAGCTGTGTCAGCTTGATTAGGTGGTCGGCAGACTAGCAGAATCCCCAAACTATCCCTGGTCCTCAGGCTAAGGTACATACACTCAAAGTGGACTGTGTTCCGGACAGGTATCCTGGTCAAGATCAGGTTGTTTTTATGAACTAGAGCCACTCCGCCCCCCCCCCGCCCACTTCCCCTCACCTGCTCACTAACAGAGTACCCAGCTGAGAGGGCCTGCACCCATGTAACTGCTCTATCCTCTCCCAGCCAGGTCTTTGTGAAGCAAGCCAAGTTGGTATCCTCATCCAAGAGGAGATCGTGGATGATTTGGGTCTTGTTCTTAACCAACCTGGCATTGCAAAGGAGTAGAGTGAGGTTCTGTGGAATGGTTGGTCTGCTCTCCAAGCCATTCTGGGAAACAGAGGGAACTGAAGGCGGGATAGCTTTCAAACAGCGATCCCATCTTCTTTTGTAACATTCGTTCCTTCTGTTCCAGCCATACCTCCCGTTCCCCAGCACAACTCCAATAGCCGCCCCTGGTTTATTCCCGGCCTCTGGTAAAACAATGGAGTTTAGAGCCACTCAAAGGAAGGAAGGCGATTACAGTTCTGGGCGTATAGAGAAGGCAGTGCCCACCTTCGCAGCCTTCACTCTCCTGCTGCCAGTGCTGCGTTCTGGGATTAGTGTTCCTGGGTCTCCTTAAGTAGCTTTGCTAGTGTTCCTGTGTGTCCTTAAGTAGGCTTGAGCCCAGATCAGTGCTGCTGAAGGTGCTGCTGGGCTGGGAGGAGATTACAGTCCTGGGCATGCAAAGAAAGCACCGCTTACCTTCCCAGCCTTTGCTCTCCTGTTGCCGGTGCCACTTCTGGGGTTGGTGTTCCTGGGCCTCCTTAAGTAGCCTTGCTGGTGTTCCTGGGCCTCCTTAAGTAGCTTTGGGCCCAGAACGGGACCGCTGCAGGTGCTGCTGAGCCAGGAGGAGATGACAGTCCTGGGTGTGCAAAGAAGGCAATGCCCACCTTCCCAGCCTTCACTCTCCTGCTGCCAGTGCCACTTCTTTTCAGAAGCAGCCTAACCACCTCTTCCTTCAAACAAGGTGGAACATCATCTTCCCTGAGGGCTGCATTGATAATGTTCTGAGGAACATCCTCAAGGCATCCCCCCTCCCCCCCCCTCGGGCAGCCAGGGTAGTGGCTCTTAGTTCGGTCTTGACCGGGAAATGATCCGTCCATGACAATGCAGTGGTTTTAACAACCGCCCATGGATATTCCTGTTCTATAATAAAGACTGCATCGAGGGTATGACCTGAGCAATGAGTGGGCCTGACGACCAATTGGGATAAGCCTGTGTTTGTCATGGATTCCATGAACTCCTGAGACGCACCTGTGAGATTTGACAAACTGGTCTCAAGTGGAATATTGAAGTCACCCAAAACTAAAAGTCTGGGTGACTCTAGCAGCAACTCTGGGACCAGCTGTGTCAGCTCAATTAGGGAGACTGTTAGACAATGGGGTGGTCAGTATACAAGCAGAATCCCCAAACTATCCTTGGTCCTCAAGCTTAGGTACATACATTCGAAGTGGGCTGTGTTCTGGACAGGTATCCTGGTTAAGGTCAGGTTGTTCTTATGAACCAGAGCCACTCCATCCCACCCCCGCTCACTTCCCCTTACCTGCTCAGTAACAGAGTACCTGGCTGGGAGGGCCTGTGACCAGGTTAAAGCACTGTCTTCTCCCAGCCAAGTTTCTGTGAAGCAGGCCAGGTCAGCATCCTCATCTATAAGGAGGTCATAGATGATATGCCTTTTATTTTTAACCAATTTGGCATTGCAGAGGAGCAAGGTAAGTTTCTGTGAAATGATTGCTATGCTCTCCAATACATTCTGGACAACAGAGTGAACTGAAGGGTTAGTTTTCAAACATCGATCCCACCTTTTTTTTTTTTTTTGTAGCAATCCTTCACTCTGTTCCCGCCATACCTTCCTTTCCCTCGCACAACCTCAATTCCCACTCCCAGATCATTCCCAGCTGCTACAGGAGGTAATGATACTGGAGGAACATAATAACCTCCCTTCCAGCATTCTCCCAGCATCCCCAATACAGATAGTAATAGTATTTGGGGCGGACTAGGTGTCCAGAGAGCTTCCTTCTGGGCCTCTTCCCAGCCACGCTGGTGCTGTTGTTGCTGCTGCTGCGCTGCTGGGAGAGTAGGAGACAGACAAAAAAAGAAGGCTTCTGCAGAGTCGGCTGGCTGGTAGGTCTTCCTTGAGTGGGGATGGTGAAGTGACTTTTAAGGCCAGCCACTCCTAGCCACATCCCAACTCCCTGATCAGCTTCCCAGCTGCCTTTTGTCTTGGTATAATGGGGGAAGGAAGGTTTCTGCAGAGTCCTCTGACATCCTCCAGCTGGCTGGCTCGTAAGTGTTCCTTCGGTGGGGATAGTGGAGTGACTTTTAAGGCCAGCTATTCTTAGCCACACCCCAACTCCCTGCTCAGTTGTCCCAGCTGCCTTTTGCCCTGGTGTAATGGGATAAGGAAGGCTTTTGCAGAGTCCATTCATACACATGATGAAGGTGGCAGAGAAAATGTTAACCAGATCTGCTATTTATCAGACCAAAGTGTGTTTGAAAGTGAGAACTGTATGAGCAGTTCTCCCAAACTTGCCTTGGTGTGTATAGACAAGTCTGTGGTTGCTGCAGATCTGGTTAACTCAAAGGTGAATTGGATTTTTCTGTCAGTGTAGACATGCCTTGGATAAAAAGTAAACATTGCACTATAGCAACATAGATTTACTTAAATTGGAAAAGGTTAAGTAAAGCCTTCAAGGGGATTTAAGTGAGTCTATTGGTAAAGGTTTTGTTTTTCTGATGAACAAACAGAATGTGCATTTCTTACAAAGCCTTACACAGAATAATATAATCACAGATATGTAGAGATGATATAGACCAGGGACAGGCAACCATTTTGAGACCTGGGCCGGTCTCCCGTAACACGTGTCATGGCCACCATTTTGGAAGTCAAAATGGAGGCTGCAACACGTTTGCACATGCTCAAGAATACTGTGCATGCGCAAACACGTCGTGACTGCCATTTTGACTTCCAAAATGGCGGCCGCGACATACGCCACCGAAAATGTGCCCCGATGGTGGCGCACGGCGGCAGCAATGGCGGCAACCTTCGGCCTGGGATGGTAAGTCCAGGGCCTGGGGCCTTAACTGGCCCCTGGGCCGTAGGTTGCCAGTCCCTGATATAGACCTAATGGTTCATCTAGTTCATTCACTTGCCAATGTGGGAGTTCACAGATAAAGCATCTATGACAAATGGTCACTCAACCTTCTTTAAAAACTTCCAATAAAGGAGGGTATGACATTGTCTATTTCATTGTTCTTACCATCAGGATCCCACCCCCAAAATACTTAGTTAGAATTTTCTTTTTAGTAACAAATAGCTTGAACCCAGGACCTAAACTCAGTTGTTAGATCCAACCAAATTAGACCCATTGAATCAACTGTAATTTATTAATTCAACTCTTGATTTCATCAATTCAGTGATCATATTCTAGCACAGGGACCGGCAACCTATGGCCCAGGCTCCGGTTAAGGCCCTGGTCCCCAGACTTACTGGCCCAGGCTGAAGGTTGCCGCCGTCACACCCTGCCGTGCACCACCGTCGCAGCGCGTTTTTTCTCCTCTATGGCCATGCTCGCCATGCTCGCCATTTTGGAAATCAAAATGGCAGTCGCAACACATTTGCGCATGTGCAGTACTCTTTCGCATGTGCAAACGCGTCACGGCTGCGATTTGGGCTTCCAAAATGGTGGCTGCGACATGCGCCTTGGCGGCTGCAGCCGCACACGCTACGGCGGAGGCTGTGGTAGCGGCTGCGGCAGTAGCATGCATGAGGGGTCACGCGCAGCAGCGGAGGGTGCATGCATGCGCGTGAGCGCACACCGCCATTCCCCCCCCCCCTTGGCCCAGCTCAGACCTGGGCTACGGGAGACCAGCCCAGGTCTCAGAAAGGTTGCCTGCCCCTGTTCTAGCATGTGTGTGTACATGGTCCTTCAAGTTGTTTGACGACTTATGGAAACCCCATGAATTTTGTAGGGTTTTCTTAGGCAAGGAAAACTCAGAGAGTTTTGCCAATTCCTTCCTCTGAAATATAGCCCTTGGTATTTGATATTCATTGGCAGTATCTCAGCCAAATACTAACCAGGACTTACTTTGATTAGCTTCTAGGATCAGATAGGTACATTTGGTACATTTAGGGTTTGAAAGATCAGACTTTTCCGTAAGACCCTCCCTGGGTTTGAAGTTCTTAATGCCCTTATCTTGGCCTCAACTTAATTGGATTCATGTATGTGAGGCCACTTGAACTCTGAAATTCTGCCAAAGAAAGTTAGCCTGGGGTCCTCTTTGTTGCCCTTCTGCCAGTAGGCAAAAATGCTTTCAATTCAAACAGACCTTTGACTTTTAAGATGGCTTTCTGTTGAAGGAGATAATTATTGGTTTGTTCTTGTTGATAATTTTACTGGCAAGTATTTTTAATGGTGCTTTTAATTGCATTTTGTTTATGTTTGAATTGTAACATTGTTAGCTGTCTTGAACACTTTTTCAAAAGAGAGGTGGGATATAAAAGTAATAAATACATTTAACACAGGGATGGAAAATCATGTGGCTTTTCAGAAGTTTTTAGAGTTCAGGTCCTATCAGCCCTCACCAATATGGCCAATGGTGAGAATGCTAGAAGTTGCAATTCAACAAAATTTGTCAGGCCACATGGTTTAAAGGTAAAGGTAGCCCTTTGACATGAATGTCTAGTCATAACCAACTGTAGGGGATGGTGCTCATCTCTGTTACTAAGCCAAAGAGCCAGTGTTGTCCAAAGATTAATCCAATAGTCATGTGGCCAGCATGACAGCACCAAACACTGTTATCTTCCCACCAAAATGGTGCCTATTTATCTGCTTGCATTTGCATGTTTTCAAACTGCTAGGCTGGCAGAAGCTGGGACTAGTGACAGGAGCTCATCCCTTCATGCAGCAGTTGGGCTGCGAACTGCCAACCTTTCTATCTTCCGATCATCAAAACTGGCACCTTAACCACTAAGCTAACAAATCCCTCCTAAAGGAAAATGTGAGAAACTATGCCTTAGGGGCAGAACACATTCTTCACAACAAGAAAGTTTTAGGTTCTGTCATTGACATGTCCAGTAAAAAAGAATATGGAGAACCACTGTCAGTTACAATAAAGAATATTCAGCTGGATCAACAAGATGTCTGACCTGATATAAAGTGGTTTAGAGGTTTAGCAGCAAGTCTGGGAAAAATATTTTTTAAGACTTCAGCTCTCAGAATTTCCTAGCTACCTTGGCCACCGGCTATGATACCTGGGTATTCTGGGAGTTAAAGTGGTTTAAAATGTAACCTCTCCAAGCTCTGTTCTGTCATGATATAATATGCCATTATTTATTGAGGAGCTTTTGGCAGATCATGTGATGTCGTCTTTCCATCTTTAGAAGGATGGGCAGCTATTAGTTACAGTGATATGCATTCTAGCAAAATACATTGAAGATTTGTTGTGTGCCTTTCAAGTTATTTCTGACTTATGGTGATTCTAAGGCAGTACTTCTCAAATAGTGGGGTGCGCCCCCAAGGGGGGGGCACGAGGCTCCATAAAGGGGGGCATGAGGCTCCGTTAAGGGGAGTTTTTTTTAATATTGTGCTCCTTTAAATCCTGTGCTCCTTTAAATCTTTTCAGCTACAGTTAATAAAGCTATTCTTTGTTGTAAATTGATCCACATTTCTTTCTTTTTTAATTCTCATATACGTTAATAAGGATACAATGTTATGCAGAGGTGTACTTATAACAATTTTATAGACAAATGATACTATTTACAGTCACGCGGGGGGCACGAAATGTTTTCTTCTTCTTAGGGGGGGGCATGACAGAAAATAATTGAGAAGCACTGCCCTAAGGTGAACATGGGGTTTCCTTGGCAAGATTTGTTCAAAAGGGGTTTGCCCTTCTGAGGGTGAGAGAGTATGCTTGCCCAAGGTCATCCAATGAGTTTTCATGGCCTACCCAATATTTGAATCCTGGTCTCCTGAGCTGTTGCCCAGAGCTAAAACTACTGCACCATGGCTGGCTTGTCACATTGAAGATAGGAAACACTAAATATCATTTTTTGTTATCAGACTTCTGTCTTATCTGTTCCCCAGTGTCCTAAACATCTGGGTATACTGATAGCTATGCTTGCCTTTGACATTTTTGCAAGTGAAGCCTATGTTAGAACTGAAGCAAAAGGATTTACTTTCAAATTGGAATATAGACTGATAATAGATCTTAAATGTTATCACCAAAAAAGGTGATATACCCAGCAGGCTACTACCTGGAGTTATTTTCCTCCCACTCTGTTGAAATGTTCAATGGAGGTTGAAAAACACTTTTGTTTTTCTGTGTCTCAAGTACCAAGCCTACTTGAGTGCTTATGTCTCATTCTTTAGTTTTGCTAAACACAATATGGAAAAAGGTTATGAAAGGAAAGTGTGCTCTTAAAACAATCAATGTTATCAGACTAAATGAGTGATAGATTTTGCTATTCTTTAAACTCTAGTGTTATAATTGTATAGAATTGATTGCTTGTTGATCACCTTTCAGGACGCTAGAATCTTCTGTGGACCTAGTAACAATGCTATCTCCTTACAAGTGCCAAAGTGAAAACAAGCTAATGTAAGATGGACAGTGGCTTTAACTTCTGTTGACAAAGCAGACACAATAGTACAATGTCACAATTATAATGAAAAAGAATATGTGGATTCTGAATTAATTTCCAACCTGTCTGGTGAGGTAGACATGGGAAAATCTGTCAATTTTGTTCTCACCCACATTAGAATATCTCAGTATTTTAAGATAGAGGAATAGCTCAAATTTCCTCTATCTAAAAAGAGAGAGAGAGAGAGAAGGTGGCAGGGAACCCTAATTCAGCTCTAGCATGGAGTAATCCACATATATCCAAACCACAGCTTTGAAAGAGTTAAAGCAGTAGAATCCTGATTTCTCTTGGATTAATTTGTTAGTTTGAGGTTCTCTCATTTGATTTTTTCCCTACCAGATTTCAAGTTCTTTTCATCTCGCATATGAAGAAATTTTCATGGTATGATGAAGTCCTCCCAAAACGAAACATATAATTCTTATGGATCTGTAAAACAGGACTTGGAGAGTCTGCTTTCTTGTACAGAAAATTCAATTTTCTGCACAGGAACCTTATTTTCTGTGGGAAAAAAATGCAGGTTTCTGGAGGGGTTTTGCTGATGTCATTTAGTGCAAGCTGAATTAAAAGGGCAAAAGTAGTTTGCACTGAATTAACTGAGCAGGGAGAGAGAAGAGCAGGCCCTTCCCAGTAGGTTGAGGCAAAAGTAAACCACTGCAGACTCTCCTAGACAGTGGTATCACTAGGGTTGGTGTCACCTGGTGTGGTAACTCACGGTGTAACACTCTCATTGACTTCCTCCCATACCATAACATATAAAATCCTTAGTATTTTTTTTTGTACTAATGCTACTCATAAATCATGAATCCTGTATATCACTGAATGCGATTGTAATAGTTGTGACATAAATAACTAGGCAGATTAAAATTATACCTTTAAATTACAATATCATGCACAGCATAAATGTATTTACAGGTACATAGTTTCATGAAATTAACATGAAAATTTGATAAGCTGTGAAGTTTTTAAACAAAAATTTAAAAGAATAAATATTTGAATATATATATAAAAAAAAGATTCTGAACCCTAATCCTAAAAGATGGAAAAGAAATTATAAAATGGATATTAATTTTAAAAATCAATTAATCATTTTAATGCTGTATAATTAAAGATTCTGTGCTAATGAAATGGCTGTCAGAAATAGAAAAAAGTCTTTGTCGTGAAAGGTTGAAAGAAGGTTAAAGAAGAAGTTGTTCAAGCACTCTCATGGTCAAGGATTCATGGCCAAACTGGGAGTCAAATCCTGGTCTCCAGTTGTAGTCCAGCACTCAAACCACTACATCACACTCATTTCAATCATACTGGTTTGGAGATAAAACTGACTGAAATCAGTATGACTTCAGTATCTCACTCTTACCAATAAACATGGAAAGGACTTGACCATGAGGGCCAGAAGAGGCTGCCTTCACCACCTCATATAAGTATGTTGGTAGAGACTGAACACCTAGCCAGCATAATGTAGGATCTGAGCCTGTGAAAGAAAGAAGGTCACTAAAGGCCTTTGGTTTTAATATCTATGACCTTATCTGAGGCCGGGAATGCAACAGGGGCGACCATCGGAGTTGCGTTGGGGAATGGGAGGTATGGCTGGACCAGGAGGAACATATGTTACACAAGAAGACAGGATCGCTGTTTGAAAGCTATCCCACCTTCAGTTCCTTCTGTTTCTCAGAATGGCTTGGAGAGCAGACCTACCATTCCACAGAACCTCACTCTGCTCCTCTGCAATGCCAGGTCGGTTAAAAATAAGACTCACATCATCCAGGATCTTTTCCTGGATGAGGATGCCGATGTGGCTTGCTTCACAGAGACCTGGCTGGGAGAGGATAGTGTTGCTATCTGGGTGCAGGCCCTCCCAGCTGGGTACTCTGTCAGTGACCAGGTGAGGAGAAGTGGGAGGGGGGGCGGAGTGGCTCTAGTTCATAAGAACCTCCTGACCTTGACCAGGATACCTGTCCAGAACACGGTCCATTTCAAGTGTATGTACCTTAGCCTGAAGACCAGGGATAGATTGGGGATCCTGCTAGTCTACTGACCACACCGTTGTCTAGCAGACTCCCTGACTGAGCTGACACAACTGGTCTCTGAGCTGTTGTTGGAGACTCCCAGACCAGATCTTGGGGGACTTCAACATCCCACTCGAGACCAGCTTAACTGGCGTGGCTCGGGAGTTCATGAAGACCATGACAAACATAGGCCTATCCCAAATGGTCAATGGACCCACACATTGTGCAGGTCATACACTCGATGCGGTCTTTAGTACAGAACCGGAATATCCGTGGGCGGAGGTGGTAAGTACCTCCGCACTGTCATGGAAGGATCCTTCCTGGTCAAGATGAAACTTAGAGCCAACATCTGCCCCACCGGGGGTAATGGTCCACCCTCGAAGGCTAATGGAGCCAATCGGATTCCAGAGAGCCTTAGAGGGTTTAATGGTGGGGAATGCCAGTGACTCTGTCAATGCTCTGGTCAACACCTGGAACATCAATCTTTCCAGGGCTATTGACACAATCGCTCCCAAGCATCCTTGCCATCCCGCTTCAAACCGAAAGCCTTGGTATACGCTGGAGCTTAGGAGAATGAAGCGGTTTGGCCAACAAATGGAGTACAGGTGATGGAAGACTCAACTCTTATCTGACAGAACTCACCATAGGAACTTTCTTCATTCCTATTGGGAGGCAATACTTGCAGCGAAGAGAGCCTTCTCCTCTGCATGTATTGCGTCTGCAGAGTCCCATCCAGCAGAGCTGTTCAAGGTGGTAAGGGAGATGACGCAGGTATCCCCTGCGCCAAATCCCTTGCTTAACCCGACAATGGCCTGCTGTGACACGTTTAACAACTTTTTCACAGAAAAAATCTCTCAGATAAGAGCCAACTTAGATGCTACCATTAAATCAGAGTCTATAGGCGAGGTGTCCAGCGACTCCGCCGATGTAGTTATACTGGATCAGCTCCAATCCGTGAGTACCGAGGATGTGGACAAGCTGCATGGTAAGTTGAGGAAAGCAACCTGTCCTCTCGATCCTTGCCCATCATGGCTGGCTGCCCGGGGGGGTGGTGGCGCAGAGGAGATTCCTTGTGGATATCATCAACGCAGGGAGGGACATATACCATCTTGTCTGAAGGAAGCAGCTGTTAGGCTGCTCCTAAAGAAACCCTCCCTGGATCCCCTGGAAATGAATAATCATAGGCCAGTGTCCTTGGTTCCATTCTTGAGCAAGGTTATCGAGAGAGCGGTTGCTTTTCAACTCCAAGCGGTCTTGGATGAAACCGATTATCTATACCCATTTCAAACCGGCTCTAGGACAGGCTTTGGGGTTGAGACTGCCATGGTTGCCTTGACCGACAATCTGAGTCTGAGCATCGACAGGGGTAGTGTGACCCTGTTGGTGCTCTTAGACCTCTCATCAGCTTTTGATACAATAGATCACAGCATCCTCTTGGGTCGATGGTCAGGAGCGCCTGTTATCAGCTTCGGCTGATATGCCAGCTGC
>CM034708.1:18809595-18825097 GCA_020142125.1 Phrynosoma platyrhinos | reverse complement strand
CAACACTGGCTCTTCAGCTTAGTAATGGAGATGAGCACCACTCCCTATAGTCAGACACAATTTGACAACCTTGTCAACAGGGAATACCTTTACATTTACCTTACCAAGCAGTGTGGGAAAGGGGGCACACTGCAATCATTTCCATGATATTAGAAAATGAGTGTAAGAACGGAGTCAAATTTGAAAGCTCTCTCTCCAACATTGTGCTTTCAATCTTAAAATATAGTAATCCTGACACTTCACTTGATGAGTATACTGGGCTACAAGAAAACAGAAGACAAAGACAGCCATCAGAGAGAGAAAATAAACACAGAAAATCCACAGCTGCATAATACTTTTGGTAGGAGCAGGCAAAACATTGTAATATTGTGCATGCATTCAAATTTTCCAGAATTTTTCATCTGAAAGGTTTGCACCCTTTTGTGGCATTTTGGCTGATCCTGTTAGATGTAATTCCTCAATTGAGAATATCTTAAGCTATTGCTTATATGTGGTGAAAGAATTTGCTATGCGGAATATAGAAGCTCCATATGAATTCTATATTGCTCATACTAGATATGCAGAAATGCTAACTGTTCTCATTCTCTATAGACCACCCACATTTATTCACTGGTGTGTGTGTGTGTGTCGCATATGAAAGAGAGAGAGAGAGAGGAAAGCAAATGAAACTGCAGAGGTTTCCAGCTGCATGGATGCTTCTTTACAGCTCCCCCTAGTGGCAATAACATAAAACTTTATGGCTTTTCCCCTCAGCATGTTGCCGAACACTTCATTGAGATGGAACGGCATTTTTTTCTCTGTTATTTACCTGGGGTACCTGCACCAAATATCAACCCTCAGTCTTTAAATAGAACTCAGACAAAACATTGTTATAGACTACATCTGCATCAACATTTTTCCTTGTTGCACACATGTTCCTAGGGAACATGAGCAAAAAGGTGTGGGGTTCCTTTGACTACCTACTTGGCCACCATGAGAAGAGAATGCTGGACTAGATAGGACCTTTAGCAGGTTTTTTCTTGTGTTTTCTTTTTGTAAGTCTGTCAAAGAAACTAATCCAGCCCTTTTGCCATTTCCACCTGTTTCCTAGGCATTGTATGGTATGGGCTAATCCAGACAATGAACAGAGCACAGATAATGTGGTCCTTCCTGGTGGTTTCTTACGTCTAGTTCACACATTACAGGGAGAGGGGTGAGTGTGATTGTATGTACGTATGTATGTACATATGACATGCATACATATATACACTCACACCTACTTGGAATAGTGATTTGAGTGTTGGACTATGACTCTGGAAACAGGGTTTGATTCCCTGTTCAGCCATGAAACCCACTGGGTGACTTTGGGCAAGACACATGCTCTCGGCCTCAGGGGAAGGCAAAAACAAACTTAGGGCCTCGGCCGATGGCTTAAAAAGCCATCCTGGAGGCAGGGAAGATGAGGGGCAGCCGCACGCTCGGCGCCCCTTCCTCCTCCTGAGGTTGCCCTTGGAGCCGCCGGCGCTCCGAGGGCAACCTCCCACCTCAGCGTCCGAACACCCCGCATCAGAAAAGTCAGTGAAAGTGCACCACAAGCTTTTGTGGTGCACTTTCACTGACTTGTGAAAGGAGCGCTATTTTAGCGCTCCTTTCAGGGATGGGGAAGGTGTGCCGCAGGATCGAGGCGTGGGGATGCCTCGGTCCTGCGGCGCACCTTCCCAGGGTGGCCCCGTGCCGCCAGTCTGCTTCCCCCTTCTGAACAAATCTTGCTAAGAAAATCCCATGATAGGTTTGCCTTAGGGTTGCCATAAGTTGGAAGGGAAATGAAGAAAATATATTTAGAGTATATAGGTCAGAACTCCATGATTGGTGCAGTTTCTTATGAGCTGGACATTGACTAATCTTGAGTTGCTGCTTAATGTTACTTACTGATGTACTTTGAAAAGCTTTGACAGCTTGTATTTTCATTGTGTTGTACTTTTATCTATAATCAACCTTGGACAAATTAGTGCTTTAAAATAGATGGAGGGGAATATTTGTCTCTAAAAAAGTATTTGGAGTATTAGGTCCCAACCAGCATGACCAGTACTCCAAAAAGCTAGCATTCTAAAGATTCAAAAGAAATCTATGAAATTGATATTAATTTAAAAAATCAATTAATTATTTAAATGCTGTATGATTAAAGTTTCTGTGCTAATGAAAGGGCTGTCAGAAATAGAAAAAAGTCCTTGTCATGAAAGGTTGAAAGAAGATTAAGGAAGAAGTTGTTCAATCACTCTCATGGTCAAGTCCTAACCATTTTTATTGGTAAAACTGAGATGCTGAAGTCAAACTGATTTCAGTTGGATTTATCTCCAAACAAGTATGGTTGAAATGAGTGTGATGTAGTGATGGAATATGACTGGAGACCAGGGTTTTTGACTCCCAGCTTGGCCATGAATTCCACTGGGTAACCTTGGGCAAGTCACATGCTCTCAGCCTCAGGGCAAGGTAATGACAAACCTACTCTGAATGAATCTTGCCAAGAAATGTCCAAGATAGGCTTGCTTTAGTGTCAACATAAAAATCAGAAATGACATGAAGGCACACAACACACACACATAGTTGGAGTGAAACAATCACTCCCACCTTGTGATGAGTTCAATGTAAGAAAATAGCTCATCACATTGCAAAATGGACTGGACAGTTAAGAACCACATATCATTGTATTCTACACATTGCAAACTGTTGAAACGTCTTCACATTTGCAGGGGAGAAAATCACACCACTCAACACCTTACATTTATAGTATAGCATAAATTACCTGCTCTCCTTCCAAGGACTATAATAAACGTGGTGCTATTATTACTGATTGGCACAAGGTTATTTCAATAACATGGGAGAAGTTGAAAATCAAAGGAAATGGATCATGTTCTTTGCCCAGTCTGGGAAAGCAGTAAATTCAGCTGACCTCAGAATGATTTATGTGAGCAGGTATTTCTGTGTGCTAATATTGAGAGGAATGTGTAACAGAGTACATGTTTTGCATGATGGAGGTTTGATCCCTGGCCCCTTTAGGCAAAAGGCTTTTAGTCCTGCAACAAAGGGACTGGACTAAAAATCATGAAGATTTTGATTCAAATCTTACTTCTGCGATGAACTCACTAGGCAAGCCATTCTCACTCAGTTCCCACCATCAGCAACATTCTGGATAAGAATACTGCATTATCAGAAAGGGTTGTATGAAAACAAAGATGGGCAACTGAAGCCTCCTAGACATTAATTGTTGGGATTGTACTGACTAGTTTCAGGCCACCACTTATGGAGGGTCATGAGTGACTATCTATCACTATCACCTGTTCTAAAGACTACAATCAAATGTCTATTAAGCATTTGAAATACTGGAAAAGGTTACCCAAATTTTAAACATTGTAAAGGTTTTCCCTTGACATGAATGTCTAGTCATAACTGCCTGTAGGGGGTGGTGCTCATCTCTGTTACTAAGCCGAAGAGCCAGCATTGTCCAAAGATGACACCATGATCATGTAGCCATCATGACTGCATGGAACGCTGTTACATATTTATCTATTTGCATTTGCACGCTTTCAAACTTCTAGCTTGGCAGAAGTCACTGGAACTAGTGATGGGAGCTCACTCCATCATGCAACACTTGGGTCTTGAGCTGCCAACCTTCCAACCTTATGATCATTAGAATTGGCATCTAATCTCCTTGGCATGACTTGCAGTTAAAGGCATGAAGTGATAACATTGGGAAGCATTTCATTATAGTGTGTTCTATAGCTCCTACACACATGCTAGCCACCTCTTGAAGATACAGGGCCTTTGCAGACTGCCAGAAACAGTGCAAATTGAGTCCACTTTAAGGGTTAGGGTTAGTGCTAGGGAATCATGGAAATTGTTTTTTTTTTTTAAACATTGAGTCTTCTCTGTCAGAGAGCTCTGGTGCCACAATAAAATACAGTTCCCATGATTCCCTAACCCTAACCCTAAAAGTGGACCCAATTTGCTCTATTTCTGGCAGTCTGCAAAGGCCCACAATTATCAAATTAGAGGCATTGTGTATTATAGTGGTTAAAGGGCCACAGATGAAGAAAACTAAAGCTCAAATCTTTGTTTAGCCACAAAACTTAATTGGATGATTTGGAGTAGATCTCATCTATCCTATCTTCCAGGGTTAATGAGGGTAAAGCAGACAGTTCTCTGCACTTTATTCCAGACTCCTTTTAAAGAGGCTCAATAAACATATGCCTTGTAACAACAGCATGTAGGCATAACTCAGATCTCAGGCCATTTTATGTCAATAGGAGCAAAGCAGTTAATTTTCCAAGGATTTTTGAATAATTTGGAAAAGATGTACTAATTATTCACAAGGATGAAGAATATAAAAAGTTTTCTCCCCACTGGGCTAGATTGACAGTCTATGTACATTTTTCAATATTTTTTTTCATCTATAGACTTTTTTGTTTTACCAAAAATAAATGAATATTAACTTGCACAATATCAATATAGTTCTTGTAGAAAAATATCATCTGATCCAAAAACTGTATTTTGCACCTTCTATTTCTTTACCCTTCCATATAAGTGCAAATATCTTCTTAATAACATTGCCTTTATTGTTTAGATGAAGCAACACTTGATATTTCATAAGGGCAAATCTAGTTGTTAAAAATATGAAGAATATAGCCAGGATAAACTTCTTGAAAAATATGATTTAATACATTAAACATCAGTTCTTTCTGCTGGTGTTTCCCAGCCGCCATAGCAGGCAGAGCATCATTATAACTGACATTTACCTCATAACCATGGTATTTCTGTCATAAATTAAGGGAAACTGTTAAACCTGTCAGAATGACAAGAAATAATATATGTATAGATTTTTTGGGGGGGGGGGGTTAAGGTTAAGATAATTTTAAATTTTGTATCTGAAGTGTGTTGATTCAAAATAAGCAATCCATTATTCTGTGCAGGAATAATGTTTATGCATAGCAATATTATTTTCTGTTTAGAAAACACTATGTTCTGTGCAAAACAATGAGGCAAATGTTCTGCGGAATAAATGCCAGAAAACAGCAATGCTTTCAAAGATTTTCTCACAGTGGGAAAATAATTGATAAAACTACTTGCTGTTTCTTTTGAGAAGAAACCTAGGGGCTGTACACATGGGCTAAAAGGCTTCTTTATCATTCTTGCTCAGTATGCAACATGGCTACCAAAAGCAGGACTGCTGGTGTGCTAGGCTGTTTCTTTGGCCTTATTGAAGTATAATTACCTCAACTAATTGAGTGATAACCAGGATTTGTTCCTCACACATACTTCTCAAACTCCGATGCCATCCCCAATGCCTCCATGTTGAATGGGGAGAGCTATAATGGGATTCTAAATTGTTGTATTTTCTTTAAAAAAAAAAAGTGACAATTTTGTTTTTGCCATGTTTTCAGAATTCCACCAACATTCTCCTAGCATCCAAGTTTGGCATCAGGTTGCAATATTTTCCCCCTCCTTCTTGTATGGGTAATTTATGCTTGTTTTGGAACATGGTTTTCCTAATATATGCATGGTATGCATATTTTATGTACATTTTGATTCATTTTCCACATAGACTAAAATATAAAAAATATAGACATTTTTACCCATGCATATTTATTTACATAGTGTTGAGAAGAGAAAATAATTTATCCTAATGATTTCTTCATATTGAAACAAAACTAAAAGGTGTGTGCTATTAGTCTTGTTGACCAAGAATTTGATGAATATGCATTCTTTTAAAATCTTTTATAAATGTGGGTTGCTTTTCTGACACTATTTTCAATTTCCAACAACCAGAATCCTTCAATATCCCCAAACTTGTAGGTTTCTCCCAATAATAATAATAATAATTATCCCACCCCTCTGTGTAACACAATCAGGATGGCTTACAACATTAAAAATACACTTCATATCCCAGAATCCCACCCACCCCTTAAAATACTATTAAACAATGAACAATTTAAAGCACACTTAAAATAAAATGCAAATAAACAAATAACAATAATTGCAGCAGAGTCAGGGGAGCAGGTTGGACTGTCTCTTGATGGCTGGGATATTTATTCAGGAAAGGCCTGATGGAAGGGATCGGTCTTAACAGCGTTTTTAAAGCTGTTCAAGGTGGTAATATGACGGATCTCATCTGGCAGGCCATTCCATAATCTGGAAGCATTTGCCAAAAAGGCCCTCTGGGTGGTTGCAGAGAGCCTAGTTTTTATAGGCTGCAGCAGATTCCTCCCAGAAGACCTACATGTACAGTGGATTCTATGGGAGGATGTGGTCCTGAAGATAGGTTGGACCCTATCATATAGGGCTTTAAAGGTGATGACCAACACCTTGTGCTGGGCCCAGAAACTAATGGGCAGCCAGTGAAGTGATCTTAAAATTGGTGTTATGTGGTCTCTTCTCGTTGTTCCTGAGACCAACCTGGCTGTCATATTCTGTACTAGTTAGAGTTTCCGGACCAAGTACGAGGGTAACTCCATGTCGAGCGCATTACAGAAATTAAGACAAGAGGTTACCAGTGTGTGCACCACAGTTTCAAGGTCCCCAGCTTCCAGGAAAGAGCACAGCTGGTGTATCAGCTGAAGCTGATAACAGGCACTCCTAACCATCACATTTACCTGATTTTTCATCTGGAACGACGGATCCAGGAGCACACCTAGTCTGCAAACACAGTCCTTAGAGGAGAGTGTGAACCCATCCAGGACTGGAGGTTGCAACCCAATACCTGGGTTCGGGGCCACTACTGTAAGTACCTCTATTTTGTCTGAATTCAGTCTCAATCTGTTTTTCCTCATCCAGTCCATTACTGCTTTAGGATAATCATTAAGAGGGGAGGCGCCATCTGAAGTCACAGCTGAGGACTGAGACATGGAGAAATATATCTGGGTGTCATCAGTATACTGATAACACCCCACCTCATGTCTCCAGATGATCTCTCCCAGTGGCTTTATATATATACTTAATACCATCGGTGACAGGATGGTGCCTTGTGGGACACCAGAATTAAGCTCTTTCCTTGTAGAGCAACTGTCCCTGAGCATCACCCTCTGGAATCTGCCCAAGAGGAAGGAACAGAACCATTGCAGTGCAGTACCTCCAATTCTTAACCTTCTCAGGCAACCCAAGAGGATGTCATAATCTATTGTACCAACAGCCACTGAGAGGTCCAGTAGTACCAACAGGGTCACACTATCCCTGTCGATACCCAGACAAAGGTCATCAGCTAAGGTGACCATGGCAGTCTCAACTCCATATCTTGTCCTAAAGCCATTTTGAAATGGATCTGGACAATTGGTTTCCTCCAAGACAACTTGAAGTTGAAGAGCAACCCTCTCTCTGTGTATGAATAGGATTCCCTTTTTTACCTTAATGAATGCCTTTTTCATGAAAATGGTTCTCTGGGTAGAGAAGATGAAGCTCTATTCTCACAGCAAAAATAGGACCAGACACAGACTTTGGAACACTGTTGTTGTTGTGTGCTTTCAAGTAATTTTTGACTTATGGCAACCCTAAGACCTGCAGAGGGAGTTTGCCATTGCCATCCTCTGAGGATGAGAGTGTGTGACTTGCCCAAGGTCACCCACTGGGTTTACATGGCTGAGCTGGACATAAAACCTAGTCTGCAAAGTCATAATCCAATGTCAAACCACTACACCACACTGGCTCTCACTGTGCAACACACCATGAATAACTAATATCAAAAATTAGAACAAAGTTAAAGAAGAACACTAAATCAGTCATCAAGCCAGAACATGACCTGAAGAACATCCCAGGAGAATTTAAAGATAATGTGAAAAATATATTTGCAATATCTTAAGCTTATTTGACAAGAAACCAGATGAACTATGAAGAAAAGCCAGTAGTCAAGGAGGAATGCAGAAAGATGATATCTATAGCCAAAAAGAAAGAGAAGAATCAATGGATGATAGACAAAATGTTTCAATCAGTAAAGGACAGATGAGAAGAATTTTAAAAGAGGGAAGACAGGAACAGACTTCTAATATCCCCAGATCCCCTTTTCATCT
Organism: Phrynosoma platyrhinos; assembly: GCA_020142125.1. Classification (NCBI taxonomy): domain Eukaryota; kingdom Metazoa; phylum Chordata; class Lepidosauria; order Squamata; family Phrynosomatidae; genus Phrynosoma; species Phrynosoma platyrhinos. The sequence goes on along the minus strand of CM034708.1, from coordinate 18,817,064 downwards.
CCTCCTCTGTCTAGCTGGAATTTTTAAAAGGTGCATCAGTACTGGGAAGATGGCAAAGGAGGTGTGGAGAAACAGACATTCAACAACATGTCTGCAGTAAAGAGTAGGAAAGCTTGAACTGGGGAAGAAGAAGATGCCTCCAGAATCCCTTAGTGATTATGTGTAAATATTGAAACAGAAGGAAAGGGAGGGGGGGAAATCAAACAAGTCTGCTTCACCAGCTCCTCCCACCCGAGCATGTTTTGTTTTTTGTTTTTTAAATCATAGATCTGTAAATATGGCCAGCAAAGTGGAAATGATTAGAAAAGTGGAAGCAGGTAAAAGAAAAAAATATCCCTGGATGCATTTTGGAAGAAGCTTTCAAGTGGTCTCTAGAAGATTCAACATGTTTTTGTTTATTCATGCAAAGCTTACCTGACCCTGTTATTTCATTTCACATGTGATGTTGTTAGTTTTGAATAGTTTGTTGAAACACACTGAAGCTAGTGTTCCCCCCTCCTTCCCCCCTTTTTTTCCCTGTTACATTAACCTATGCTTGTTCTTTTGCAAATTACTTCTACCTCTGGTACCAAATTTTCTGTCACAGATGTCAAGTCGAGGAGTACCTCTATTTCATTAACTGAGTTATAGCATTAATTTATAATGTAGATATGCCCCCTACTTTGGGAGAGTAGTTAAGGCTAGGTTATTTAAGAACATGTCCTAACAAAATAAAACAAGGTTGTAACAGCAGAACAAGGTTTAAAATTATGTTATGAACTGTGAAATTTATCTACAGATTAAAGTGTGTGTGTGTGTGTGTGTGTTTTCCAGATACAAAGAGCCTGTCTCTATCTCTCTCTCCAATTTTGCTGCCTGAGATAAAATACAAAATTATACCTAACATTCCTTCAGCAGATGACTGGACTAGCAATTGGATCTCATCAGTACTGGGCATGGGATAGTATCTTCATTTAAAGAATCCTGAAAGGGCTGTGCAGTTCTATATACAGTTCTGTCCTCTAGCAGTAGGAAAAAGACACAGGGTTCAAGAGGAATAATGTGAAAATATGATTGTTATTAGCTTTCTTTATCTCCCATGTGAGCCAGTCATCCACATCTACTGTATGGTAGGTCTGGTTCAGCAGTTGTGTTTCCTTTCTGTTGTTCATTAATAACCTTTCTGTTGTTCATTAGCCAGCTGGCTTTAGTAGGTTTTTAGCAACTGGACTTGGACTCTGGGTGACAAGGGTTAAATCATTATTCAGTCACACTAGTCCTGTAGGTGACCTTGGGCTAGTCACACTCTCTTGGCCACAGAGGACAGCAATTGCAGATCTCCTCTGAACAAACTTTGCCAAGAAAACCCTGTGATAGATTCCCCTGAGGGTCATTATAAATCCCTTGATGGCACACAATAATGACAACAAAACAGTTTTAAACACCCTTAAACCATAGTAAAGTAGGATATGAAGCATAACACACTCCACTGAAAGAACCTCCTGCCACAGAAAGTTAAGAGCCAAAGGCTTGGTTAATTACACAATGGAAAGAGATCAAATGGGGAGACAAAGAAGCTTCCTTTGGGAGAGAGTTCTACAACTTGGGAGCAGCCATCAAGAAGGCTATCTGTTCCATGTCCACATCAAATGCACACATGAGGGTAGTGAGACAGAGAGAAATAAATTCTGTAGCATCTGAAGTGACCAGGACTGAAAACATCATCTTCAGGAAGACAGGCAGTAGCTTCAGATATGGGCCTCTTTCTACAATGGCAATACCCAAACCTGGGGATGTTATACAGCTGTGAGGAAGTGGATAGTGCAGGGAAGAGAGCAGTACATCCCTTGCCTATTGTATGTGCAGCCTTCCCTAATATGAAGTTGTTGTTGTTATTGTTGTTGTAGTTGCTTTTTGCCTTCAAGCCATTTCAGACTTAATGACAACCCTAAGGCAACCCGATCATGGAGTTTTCTTGGCAAGATTTTTTCAGCTGACATTTGCCATTGCCTTCCTCTGAGGCTGACAGTAAGTGACTTGGCCAAGGTCACCAAGTGGGTTTCATGGCCGAGTTGGGAATCAAACCCTGGTCTCTAGTTGTAGTTCAACACTTATATATATTATTATATTTGACTTCAGAGAGATTGTCTAAAATGTATAAAAGGCCTCTTAATGTGAGTTGAAAATGTGAGAAGCAAGTTAGGAATTTAATGTGTATGTGGAAAACTTGTGGGAAGATGAAAAAGTTTTGGAATCAGATACATGATTCAGACAATTCTTAAGATAAAACTTCAGTTAAAACCACTGGGACTGATGGATGATCAGACTGAGATGAAATGTGAAATATAGGACTATTATGGGAAGGTTGCTCTACGTGCAGAAATAAAAAAATACGTCAATTCCAACAAAAGAGGCTGCTTAATGAAATTCATCTTGCTGAAATAGCTACAATTTTAATAAGATAAATAGTCATTGAATAATTTTAGAAAAGATTGGGATCCTTTAATTGTCTTTCTATAGGAGGAAGATAGTAAAGTGTTAACAGTGGCTTTTGAAAATCATTAGGAGTAAATAAGTAGCAGAAGTATAAGATATTTTGAAAGAAGTAAGATTTTCTAACATATATAACAATTGGTAAGAAAGCTGAAAGTCAATGTTTCATTTTTTTTTCTATCTACTTTTTTGCATTTTCTTTAGTTTGGTGAGTTTTTTCCTATTTTATATTCTTTTATTTATTGTAGTTGTAGTTTTATTACATTGGGAATTCTTTACAATAAAAATAGTTTGTTTTTTTAAAGAAAAAGACTAGGATAAACAGCATTCTGTGCACACATGCTGGCCACATGATCACAGAGTAGTCTCTGACAAGGCTGACTCTTTGGCTTAGTAACAGAGATGAGCACCACTCCCTATGGCCGAACACAACTTGACAGCCTTGTCAATGAGGAATGTCTTTAACTTTTTAAAGCTATACCATCAAATATCAAAGTTAGGATTTTGCATGCCATCATATTTCCAATTTCTATGTATGGTTCTGAAAGCTGGACAGTGAAGAAAGCTGATAGGAAGAGAATCAACTCATCCAAAATGTGGTGCTGGAGAAGAATTCTACAAATACCACAGACTGCCAAAAAGAGAAATAAATAGCAAATCAAGCCCAAAGTAAATAGCAAATCAAAAGCAAATCAAGCCCAAACTCTCCCTTGAAATCAAGATGACTAAATTGTTTCATTTTTGAACATGTCAAGAGCAGAATTGGCTCATTAGAAAAGTCAATAATGCTTGGTAAGGTAAAAGGCAGTAGGAAAAGAGGAAGACTGCATTACAAATGAATAGACTCAACCAAGGAAGTCATGGCCTGGAATCTACAAGACCAGAGCAGGGCTGATGATGATAGGGTGGCTTGGATATCTCTCATTCATAGGGTTACCATAAATCAAAGTCAACTTGAGGGAAATTAACCCCACACCAGCTTAATTAGTTACAGCTTTCCTGAGTCTCATGTATAGGCCCTTCAAAGCTGGCACCCTTTTATATCATCCAATTATAACACTATGTTCCCACTTTAACTGCAATATGGCAATATTCTATGGAATCCTGGAGCTTGCAGAGGTCTCTGACTCAGAATTCTAAGTACCCCTCCCTAAACTGTTAATCTCAGGATTTCATAGGATGGAACCATACTGTTCCAAGTGCACTCATAGTGGACTCAAGACTCATGTAGTGTGCAAGAGCCCTTGACTTGGTCACATACCTGGAAATAAGAAGGACTTAATGTGTGACCTTGTGTGTGTGAAGCCTTTACCTTATCACTGGGCAAAAATACAAAAAATGGATTTGAGACACCAATCAAAGCTTAGGAAGACTCATGGGGTGAAGGTAGATTTTTATATTTTAAAGGTAATTTGGCCCCAACAAGCAGTTTAGTGTTGTCACAGCTCAGAAAATGTACTTTTTGGAGACATGCTGGCAAGGGATTCTGGTAGTTATATTAAAAAGCCCCTCCCCTTTTCTGATGCACACACATGATCCTCCTCCCTTCCTGGTGTGCTTCCATTGTTGTGGGTCTATTCCTTGTAAGTTCACCTACTGTCATCTCCCCTTCCCAGTCCTAGTTCTATTGCATCATCTAGCAACATTTTAGCAACATATTTTCTCTTGAAAAAAACCAAAGGTGTGGGAAGAACTGCGGCCAATAAATATGGGCTTGCTATAAATGTCAAACCATTGTGAGAGAAACTTCTCATGTTAGATTTCTGCATCACAGGCAGCTGCTCCCAAGTTTAGAAGCGCTATCCATAAAACAGGTAGCAAGGGCTCCATCACATCAATTGGTGCTGTTTGATTGGTGGAGTAAAGTGCCAATAAATCAACAATCGAGGAGGGATTAGGAACAAAGCTATAACCTCATTGGATAACTGCTTCAGACTTTTAGAACCACCATTTCAGTCCTTAAAATTTTACAGATCTGATTGGTGTTTATAACCATACACTTCAACAGTACTTGAAAGTGCGCTACTAAAAATGACATATGCCTAAAGCTACCAACTTTCCCAAGCCTAAATCCCATGGATGTATACCATACCATATATTGGAATGGTTCAGTTTAGTACCACTTAACTGTTACTGAGAAGTACTAAAAGAAAGCAATTTGTTTGGGGCTTACAGGAAGGCAGCCTGAAAAAGCAATAATAGAAGTTTCCTAGAAAGAATGTATGTGTTTGCAAAGGCTTCCACTTTAAGCACATTTTTTTTAAGCAAATTTTTCTGAAAGGAATGGTTATACTAAAATGTATAGATTGTTTTTATGCTTCTTCAAAGAGACACACTAGGCCATGAGAGAGGCAGGTGGTGTGAGGTGCAAAATACAATAGCATTAATATAATAAAATTAGAGTGACTTTCATGAAAATGCAATATGTTTGAATGGCCATCAACACTGTATGGTAAGAGGAAAATCCTATAATTTTATTGGGTTGATAGCTGGAGATGAATAAATGCTCCATTTTGATTCCAAGTTTGGATTAAGGATTGGATCTTCCCTTTTTCCAAAATATTTGTAGGACAATAATTAGATGGACTCAGGGTGAACACAAGGTTCTGTGGACCTCCTACAAACCATCTTCTAAAAAAGATGCAAATCCTTTTCCATTACAAGTTAGTGTCTTTCACTATTTTTATTAAAATGGTGTGGTGCATTAATAAAAAGTAATAATTTAGTGGTGAGAGCTAGAGTGTTGTAGTGGTAGTGGTTTGATTGGGATTTCGGGAGACCAGAGTTCAAATGGAAAACAACTGGCACAAACTGCTTTATTTTTGCATTCTGGCTACACCCATGGTTAGCCCTCTCTCTGCTCCCTTTCCACAGACAGTTAAATATTTTTTTTTAAAAAAAATTATTTTGACTTATACAGTCCTTTGGCTATTAGCTTGTTGTAGAAGTGTCTTTCAATTGGGTGTGCCATTGATTTAATCTTTTCACTGTGCTTTAAATATGTTTTTAAACATTTTACACCAATGCTTTAAATGAATTGTTTGCTCAGTGGTTTTATTCATTTTTGTATTATATATTGTTATAGCTATATTTTTTGTTTTAACTTCCCATGTAAGCCACTCTGGGTCTCATGTTGGAAGAAAGGTGGGACATTAAATAAATAAATAAATAAATAAATAAATAAATATTTCAGGAAGATGTTTTTTTCAATATATACAGTCAGACCTCCATTTTTGCAGGGGATCTGTTCTGGACCACCACCACCCCACAAAAATGGAGACTTGTCAATATTCAAGCCCTATGGGCTTGAGTGGGGTGCGCCTCTGTGGGGGCACATGGCCACATGTCCATAGAGGTGCACCCCATTGATCTTGATGGAGGTTGCCCCTCTGTGAATATTCAAAACTGTGGATCTCAAGTCCATGAGAATGGAGGGGCAACTGTATCTGTGTCTGGGAATCTGGACACAAATTTGCAAAGAATGATTCTTGGGTGGATGGGTGTGGGTGTAGGTAGGTAGGATTAATCTTCATCTAGAGCTATGTTCGATTAATAGATGGAGGTGTTTTATGATTCATTATTTCTGTACACAGAGGATAATTTTAAAGACTCTCATAAAAAGAACTGTCAAAGATTGAAAGGCTTTTGGGGTGATTAATCATAGGGCTTTTGCCTATTAATCAATGGAATGGTTGATTAAAACACTCAATTTTTTTTCAGGTTGCCAACACCTAATCCAAGGGAGAGTTTGGTAACTTAATTTGTTATGCAGTATATGAAAATGGAATGGGGTAATTGGGTCATTTTAACAGTACTTGGTGACTCTGTATGTGATACTTCCTTGAGATGGCCATGTATTTTTTCCCCTGTGAAAGAACATCTTTCTTCTAAACAACATTCAAGAGTAACTGTGTTGGCCATATAGCAAATCCAAAACCAACCAAATATGATACCTTTACTGGGGCAACCAAAATGCACAATTACATGTTGCAAGCTTTCAAAGACACACTTGCTTCTTCAACACGCAAACAGAAGAAAAAAATTGAAGATGTTAGTCATAGGCTTTTATTTTCTGTTTCTGGTCTTAGTTCAGATGGTGTGTGTGTGTGGGAGGGGGCTATCTACATACTGGCACCTTGCCCTTTGGCCATCCTAAAGAGACAACCAGCCCACTGGGATCTTGCTATTTGAGGCTTCTGCCTCCAACAAAAGTAAAGCAATTTCTCTAATATTGGGACTGGATTGGTCTGCTTTACTTCTACACCACCCAAAGTTTTCCTGATACAAAACATGAAGAGTTCTTGAGATATTCAGTGTTTTCTACCTACATAACAGCCTGTAGCTTCACAAAGGAAGAAGACATGTTGGATTCCAAAAGAAGCAACTTCTTTGAGTTGCAAATGGACACTAAAGGCCTAAGCAGACTGCCAGAAATAGTGCACATTAAATTGAGGCACTGCCCTGGCTCAGTGCTAGGGAATCATGGGAACTATAATTTATTGTGGCACCAGAGCTCTCTGACAGAGAAGGCTCAATGTCTCAGAAAAAAATACAATTCTCATGATTCCCTAGCACTGAGCCAGGGCAGTGCCTCAATTTAATGTGCACTATTTCTGTCAGTCTGCAAAGGCCCTAAATTTCCTTGACTTTAAGAATCTCTAAGTGACCACATGACCAAAGGGGGAATTCCCAGCCTGCAAATAACCCCCCCCCATCTGAACTAAGACCAGAAATAGAAAATTCAGGCCTATGACTAACATTTTCAGGTTTTTTTTCTGCTGTTTGCCTGATAAAGAAGCCAGTGTGACTTCAAAGGCTTGCTACAAGTAATTGTGCATTTTGGTTGGTCCAATAAAGGTATCATTGTTTGGATGTTATTGGATTTGCATATTTCTTTTAGTTATTGGACTCTCTAAATATATTTATTTTCTCAGTATTCTACATCATCTCCTTATGTATATACACTGAGCCTCTGGTTTCTGCTGGATTTGGTTCAG
>CM034708.1:18795502-18809495 GCA_020142125.1 Phrynosoma platyrhinos | reverse complement strand
AGGTGAATGCAACAGTCAGGAGTGCCTGCTATCAGCTTCGGCTGATACACTAGCTGTGCCCTTTCCTGGAAAATAGGGATCTCAAAACTGTGGTACATGCTCTGGTAACCTCACGTCTGGACTTCTGTAATGCACTCTACATGTGGCTACCCTTGTGCTTAACTTGGAAACTTCAATTAGCCCAAAATATGGCAGCCAGGTTACTTACTGGTACATCTAGGAGACAGCACATTACACCAGTGCTGAAATCTTTCCACTGGCTGCCCATTAGTTTCCAAGCACAGTACAAGGTGTTGGTTATCACCTTTAAAGCCCTACATGGCTTGGGTCCTCCTCCTTCCCTATGAACCCCCCCCCCCCGAGCACTTTGGTCCTCTGGGAGGAACCTGCTGCAGCCCATAAAAACCAGGCTGTTGGCAACCTCCCAGAGGACCTTCTCTGCCTCCGTTCCCAGATTATGGAATGGCCTGCCAGATGAGATCTGTCTCATTACTACTCTTGACTGCTTTAAAAAAGCAGTAAAATCGGGTCTTTTCTGGCAGGCCTTCCCTGAATAACATTCCGGCCCAAAAGGAAGTATAAGGAGAAGACAATGATTCCGGCTCTCTAACTGCCTCTGCCAAGCTGCTATTTGTATGACTGTACCATATTTTTTTTATCTTGTATTTTAATTTTGTAATAGTTTAATATATTTTTAAGGGGCAGGTGGGTTAGGGAAGGGATTGTTAGATTTGTTTTAATTTGTGATGTTGTTTTAATTTGCTGTACGCCACCACAATTGAGCTGCAGAGGGATGGGATAAAAATAAAAATTATTATTATTATTATTGATACCAAAAATCTGTAGATGTTCAAATCTCATTAAATGCAATGGCATAATAAAATGGTGTTTCTTATATACAATTGCAAAATAAAGGTTTGCTTTTTGGAATTTATATATTTTAACCTCAATGTTATCCTTTTGGCTTCCAAGGAGATTTCAGGCTTGATCTGTTCTTGGACACATTTCTTTGTCTTTTTGGCTGTCCATGGTATCCTCAGCACTCTTTTCCAGCACCACATCTCAAATGCATTGATTTTCCTCCTATCCGCTTTTCTCACTGTCCAGCTCTTGCAACTGTACCTGGTAATAGGGAAAATGATGGCTTGTATGATTCTAACTTTCATGTTTTGTTGTATATTTTTACATTTCAGGAAGTTTTCTAGCTCTTTCATAGCTGCTTTTCCCATAGCTAGTCTTCTTATTTTTTGGCTGCAGTCCTTATTCTGATCAATGTTCGACCCAAGGTATGGGACCACTTTAATATTTCAGTTACTTCATTGTTTAGGTTGTAGCTGTGTAGATCTTCCATAGTAATTATTTTTGTTTTCTTTATGTTGAGTAGGAAGCCTGCCTTTGTATGCGTATAAGTGTGCGCACACACACACACACACACACATATACACATATACATGGACACATACAAAGAAAGAGAGAGGAGAGACCACCTTAACCCTCAAAAGCCACATCCAGCAAAGGAAGTCTGTTCAGCTGCCCACACTAGGTGGGTAATATTTTCAGCCACATCCCACTAGTGAGTGAGACTGTGACAATAAATTGCAAAGGGATTCAGCTTCTGATTGTCACAGCCTCCCACAGTGGTGGGAAGGGGCTGGAAGCATTATTCTATAAACATTATGCACCCTGATTTGCAGCTGAACTGACATATGTCTGATGTGGCTGCTGACTGTTAAGGGGCACTGGAGGCATTTATGTAGTCTTACAATAAGACTGGGGATGCAGTGGCTCAAGTGGTTAAGATGCTGACTCTGTTGACTGTAAGATTGTCACGTGGGCAGTTCGAGGCCTGCGTGCTGTATGATGAGTCAAGCTCCTGTCACAAGTCCTAGTTTCTGCCAACCTAGCAGTTCGAAAGCATGCAAATGCAAGTAGACAAATAGGTACCACTTTAGTGGGAAGGTAAACAGTGTTCTATACAATAATGCTAGCCACATAATCCCAGAGTAGTCCTTGGACAACGCTGGCTGTTTGATTTAATAAAGGAGATAAGCACTGCCCCCTATGGTCGGACACGACTTGACAACCTTGTCAATGGGAAATACCTTTACCTTTCCTTTACAATAAGACTACATATGTTTATGAAAATGAAGCAGTTACAGATCCACAACTCTAGGTTATGAATCCATAACTGCAATACAGAATGCCAATCTCTATTTTTATTTATTAAAATATTTATATCTTGCCCTTTATCCAATGATATCAGAGAGAGGTAGAATAAAACCACTATGACAAGTTTAAATCAGTATAAATTGTTAAAATGATATTTTTTAAAAAAGCTAAAAAAAATGTAAACAATTAACCAATGAAAATACAAATTTAAAAAGTAAAACTGTTTAAAAATGAAGCAAAACATGTACTTGAAATGGCTTTAATAGACAAATTAGTACTTGCTCCATCCAGATGTTATGGGATTGGAGTTCCCACTAGCCCTAGCAAGTATGGGCAATGGTATGGAAAGCTGGCAACTGCAGTCCAATACATAATTTCCACCCCTGCCTTAATAGCACACCCTTCAACTGTCCCAACTTGGCAAGGATAAATCTCTGATTAATTCTGTCATCCCACTTTTTCAGCTGCTTTAAAAATGTCCCAGTTTTTCTTTCTTCCACCTCTCCCTTTTCCCTCAGCTTATTTCAATTCATGCAAACTGAGTTCAAAACACAAAAGTAGTTGGCACTCCGTAGAATAGGAATAGAATCTTGACCTCCCCAGTAGGATCACACAAGCAAACTGCTGCAGCTTTCCCTAGCTTGTGTGTTTTGCCATCTTGGCCACACTTGGATGCTGCTTGTCCACATTCCTCCTCATTTTCACCTGTGAAATACAGTAAACAATCCCATCATGAGGTTTTAAAAAAAGCTAAATATCAGTTACATGAGAAAGGGGAGAGAATTTTCGTCAGGAATGCAGTACCATCAGACAGGAGATCTTAAACCGTACCACCCCAGCCATAGCACTTGTGAAGTTCATTCCTGCCCCCTCTCCAGCAATTAGCAATAAGAATAAATCCCTTATTTAATACACCTAAATATAAAGCACATGGGTTGAGAAATGGTTTATTCAGGGTATGGTGAACATAATGAGATTGGATCCTGGGGTTTTCAGTGGAATGAAGGTGGAGGGTGGAACAGGATTTAATTTCATTCCCAGAATATTATTTGCTGTAATCCTGTCTCCCCCCTGCCTCCCTCCCTGTGTATGTGTATGTATATGTGTTATACAAACACACACACAGACACACAAGCACACATAATTTCTCTAATCATCTATGGTATGTCTGTCTGTCTGTTTCTCTCTCTCTCTCTGTGTGTGTGTGTATTGGAAGCTCTGCTGTTGTTGTTCATTGGCAACTTCCATTTTCCATCCTTCAGCACAGCAGTCCCAAGGATAATCACAATGAACCATATATATAAATCCTTAATATAGCATATGCTAACAAGAACAACTGGTTTCTTGAGTTGTCTGGCTCAAGCTTCACAATCCTTCACAATGTCACAGACCTAGAATTATTCTGGGGAACAATTAAAGAGCCTTGGTGGCACAGTGGTTAAATGCCTGCACTGCAGCCACTCACTCATAGACCGCAAGGTTGCGAGTTCAGTACTAGCCGGGGCTCAGGCTAGACTCAGGACTGCATCCTTCCAAGGTTGCTAAAATAAGTACCCAACTGTTGGGGGGCAATGAGCTCGACATCCCATAGCACGATATGAAGTGGTATATAAATGAAGCTGCTTTGCTTTAAAGGGAAAATGTGTCTACTACTACTACTACTACTACAAAAAAAAAAAAAAAAAAAAAAAAAAAAAAAAAAAAGCCAGAGGAGGTTATTTGGGAGTGGGTGGTTGGACAGGAATCCCAGTAAAAGTAGACATTTTCTGGTGCGCAGGAAGAGTAAGGGTAAGAAAGAGAAATCAGAGATGTTCTCAGAAAAATGTCTTTGCAGAATTTTCAGCTCATATCTAGATTGTATTCACATCCCTGAGAGATAAAACTCTAGAGACTAATTCTCCAGGGAACTGGCCCTGCTCCTAGTATTAATTTTCACAACCTTATCTAATAGTCTGTGATTTAATTTCTCTCATTTGTATCTCTCACCCTCCACACACACAACCTCTTTCATTCATCTTGCGTAGTTCATTGCTTTAAGGAGCTGTAAGACTAGCTTCAGCTCTTCTGTGTATATCACTACACACTCATAGATCGATTGTGTTGTATATTGTGTTGTGGATGGCTAATGAAACATATGGTGCAATCCAGAGAAATTGCCCAAGGTTGTAATTCTAAGATTGTGTAACTGGAAGTAAGGGGCTATGCAGACTGGCCTAAAGGGCCAGCCTGGGGGTGGAGTTGGGGCAGGGCAGCTGCATGCCAGCCACCCCAGCTCAATCCCAATGCCGCCCTGACACTGTGTGCCTGTCCACATGGTACATGGCATCAGGATGCTCTCCTGGCACAGTGTGTACACACACTGCCCCAAAAGGGTGCAGAAGAGCCGCAGCGCTGGCTCTTAGGGTGGCCTTTTGCCACCTCTAAAAGGAGCAGCATTTTGCCCCTCTTTTGGGGACAGCAAAAGGGAGGATCGGGGCCATGGCATGTGATTGCTGCAGCCCCGATCTGCCGTTGCCAGGGTCTGTAAAGGCCATAAGTCACACAGAAATAGTGCAAATTGAGTCCACTTTTAGGGTTAGGGTTAGTGCTAGGGAATCATGGGAATTGTTTTTTTTTCTGAGACATTGAGCCTTCTCTGTCAGAGAGCTCTGGTGCCACAATAAAATACAGTTCCCATGATTCCCTAACCCTAACCCTAACCCTAAAAGTGGACTCAATTTGCACTATTTCTAGCAGTCTGCAACCCCCCCCCCCCCCCCGAGTAACCAGGGTTATGATCACATTGCAGGGAAATCCAATAGTAAGCAAATATTCAGTCTCGTCATGCTGGTTTCATTCAGTGGATTCATTACATTGGCGCTTATTCCAAAACCACTAGTTCATGGTTAGAAATGTTGTCTTTTGAAAAGAACAATACAAACACAGAATCAGAGTTGTATGGGATGGATACCATAAGGGGCATCTGGTCCAGCAGGAATATACAACCAAGGGTGGATCTACACTGCAGGAATAATGCAGTTTGACACAAACTTAAGTGCTGTGGCACCATCCCATGGAATCCTAGGATTTGTAGTTTTACAAGGTTTTTAGCCTTCTCTATTAAAGGGTGCTGGTGCCTCACAAAACAACAAATTCCAGCATTCTGTAAGAAGAAGCCCAAACATTTAAAGTGGTATCAAACTGCATTATTCCTAGATGCATCCAAAACCAACCTTGAAAAATGTAAATCCAGCCTCTGGTTAAAGACTTTCAAAGATGGAGAATCCATCACTTTTTGAGGCAGTCTATTCCACTACTGAATACATGTTACAGAAAATAATTATATTGGACATGTAGTGGCTGATGCTATCATTTTCTGGACAAGAAAAAAAGTATATTGTGTGCATGTCTATAATGGAATGTTTAAAAAAGGTTAAATTGAATATGTAAAGGGCTGTGTGTTAGCCTTGCCTTCTTCATTTTTCCATGTTTAGAGCATTCCAGTACAAAGAAGGGATTCTCCTAAATGTATGGTTTTATTTCTCTTGCCCATAAAATCCCATCATGTGTCACCACTAGTCCATATTTCTGAAATATATGAAGAGTGATAATGGAGTAGGTGGGACTACTACATACTGCTCCTTGTGTGTCCGACTGTGGAGAGAAGGAAGAATTTGGCCAGCCTTAGCAACATCCAATGGGGATGAAGCAGGTGTCAGCCAATCGGATTCAAGCTGGGAGTGTATAAAAGGCTAGGTAGAATCTATTGGTGGGGGTTAGAGTTTAGAGTGAGAGTTTAGCTTACAGTTAGAGTTGGGGATGTAGTGTTAGACCAGGGGTAGGCAACCTTTCCCCTTTAAGGGCCAAGGGACTTCAGCTCCCAGAAGCCTCAGCCATCTTGGCCAATAGTCCCATGTTGGCCAATAGCTCCTTGGATTCTGGGAGCTGAAGTCCCTTGGCCCTTAAAGGGAAAAGGTTGCCTACTCCTGTGTTAGACTGAGGGATATATGTGGCCTTGGTGGCTATTTTAAGACAGGTTTTAGAAAGTACCCTGAAGGCAGGACTGTGTGTGGATCCTGGGGAAAATTAAACACTGTTCTGGAAAGAGAAGTGTTCAAAGTACAAGGCAAAGTACAATTCACAGACAAGTGTATTAAAACCAAGTGTGCTGAAGTTAATGTAACTAACTAAAGACCTATACAGACTGCCAGAAATAATTCAGCTTGAGGCCACTTTAACTGTCCCTGGCTCTGTGCTAGGGAATCATGGGCATTGTAGTTTTTTCTGAGACATTGAGCCTTCTCTGTCAGAGAGCTCTGGTGCCACAATAAACTACAGTTCCTATGATCCCTTAGCACTGAGCCAGGGCAGTTAACTACAGTTCCTATGATCCCTTAGCACTGGCCAGGGGTAGGCAACCTTTCCCCTTTAAGGGCTGAGGGACTTCAGCTCCCAGAAGCCTCAGCCATGTTGGCCAATAGTCCCATGTTGGCCAATAGCTCCTGGGATTCTGGGAGCTGAAGTCCCTTGGCCCTTAAAGGGGAAAGGTTGCCTACGGCAGTCTGTATAGGCCTTAAGTGGAACAAGCAAAGTAAATTCTGAAGTATTAAACATTTACAACCTTCTCATGACAATGATACTTTGTGTTAATAAACTTTCAAATAACATCTTTACTCATTGGTTTTTTTGTGGATTTTTTGGGCTCAACAATCTTTATTCATTGTTTCAACAAAGTCTTGCCTGGAACTTTATGGCAGAAACACACTACCAAATTTTTAATGGAAAGTTTGGGTTAAGCCCCTAAGAAAGGTCTAATAGAGACACAGTTTTGCACGTGAGGTGAAAGGTAGAATAGTAAAACACATTGTGTTGTAAAAAAAGAAATTATTTCATAGAAAGGTAAAAATGCAACTAATTAAAATATATAAGGAAAATTTACAGATTGAAAAGATGTCAATAATAGAGATTAATCATAAACAACTAACATGTACAGGTATATATGTAACTTCATATATGAGATGGAAAGATGAGGTGTAAAAGAGCGCTTATAAAAAATAAATGACAACAAATAGTCTAATAAATATACTAATTTATTTACACAATTTAATAAAACAACATTTCAACAGTAATATTATAGGATTACAAACAGGGAAAGATTTACACAAGTAGATCAACAATATAAAAAATTCAAAGATTTTCAAACAAATATCAAGACAAAATCAATTAAAAAGAGGACACGAGTGTACAAAGATAATCCAACAAAGTAAGTGAGAAGTCAGTATGCTTGATGAGATGTAAGATTGAAAGGTATAAATTAGAAGAAGGTATGAAAGAAATTGGTATGGAATAGATATAGTGAGAAAGTAAAAGAAAGTAGTTGAGGGTAAGAGTAGGTTGGGAAGGATATTAAGGAAGGGAAGAAATTATAGGGAAGGATAGGGTAGAGAGGTTAGGAAAATGGAAGAAAGAAAGAAAGGTGGAAATAGATAGGAGGGTAATGAAGGTGGAATAAGGATGGAAAGATGATAGGATGAAGATAGTACTGTAAGAAAGATATGAGAATGGATAAATCAGTTTGATTTAAAATGTATGAATTCATAGAATGGATATAGATGTGTATGTTGGATAAATGTTGTGTTCCTTTATCTATTGGTTTGGGTTTTTTTCTTTTTTGTCTTTAAGTTTGTGTATATTTTTGATTGACATGTTTTTGTTGTTAAATGTTGTTTGGAGATATTTTAAAAGTTGCAACAATATTTTTTATATATATATTTTTTAAAAAAGTAAAAACAGTAAGGTGAAAGGGTGTGATTCTTCACAAAATTGGTGACAGCAGTGGGATTAAAAGGCCCATGGTGCTACCAACTCTTTTTTCTTTTCTTTTTTCTCTTTTGAACACCTGAATATGTCTTGTGATGAATTCATTTACTTACTTACTCCTATCTAGTGGTAGGCATACATCTTTCTACTCAGTTCAAAATTAATGTTGGTACAGGAAGACTGGCAAATAAATTCTATGACCCATTTTCTTTGGTTTGAATTACAATCCAAGAGTGGTGCATTCCTTCCTTTGGAATTAAAACAGCAGTGTCTGGAGTGCCAGAGATGTTGGGGAAAGTGTTTCACTCCAGGACATCTAATCAAAGCATTTTGAAAAAGTTCATATCCCAAGCCTTCATGTAGTAAAATATCTCTATTACATCTATATCTCATGGTTTGAAGTCAAGAAAAGTACCTGAAAGGATCTAGGGTCCAGTATCAATAGCAGACAATTTGAGTAGCAGCATATTCTAAAAGGAAATGCTTATCAGTTTTTATTCACCCTGAAGTGAATGTCGATAGAATACACTTATTCTTCAGCACTCCAACTCTGAGAGTTGTAACAAATAAAGCTTCCCTGAAATTCCATGCATGTTTACAATTGATGTTCCAGTTGGATGTAGTTAAGAATTTATTGTTTTAATTTATTTGACAAAGGGTAGGTACAAATAAATTTATTTAATTCTTTTTGGTCAGTTTGTCCCCATGGGATATTAGCCTACCACCCTTTGTGAAGGCACCTCTGTTTTGCTAATCCAGTGTACTAAAGACATTTTAGCAACGTGTCAGAATGAATCAAATCACTTCTGCAATGCCCTGTTCCTTTTCAGCCATTCTAAGCTCTTCCTTCTGAGTCTTTCTATTTGTTCAACCAGAACGCCTTCTTGAATACACGTTCCATTATATCATGGAGTCCTTAATCCAGCTTTTCTTTCCCTTTACCTATTCTCAGGTGAGCTTTGCATACCCTTACAGAGTGCTGTACCATTTTGTTGGCGTCCTGTGCAAATATTAATCTCATGTGTAATTACTGGCTGGTAGGCCACTGAAAATGTGAATACTTAGCCCTCTAAGTAATCACCTCTTCTTAAATTGCTTCATTACCATGAGGATGTCAAGGGGGAAATAGTATGCAACTTCTAGAGGGACAGAAATAATACAAAAAATACAAATGCACAGTACATTGCTATTAAGCGCATGCAGCATGTTATATACCAGAGAGAATTGCTACACACAGGACTGAGAATACAATATACTATATTTGAACATTCCTGCTTATCGATATGATTCAATCTGTTTTGCTCATGAAAAGGGAAAAAGAAAAATGCAAAACTCTGAAGTGATGGCTTTTGGCAACTAGACATTCTGCTCAGCCTGCCTTCCCCACCTTTCCAGTTTTTGTACTAGGTGTTGACCATATGCTATCAAAAGCTTTAAGAGATGTCATCATTTCCTGCAGAATCACAATGCATGAATAAAAGCATGAGGTCATGTACTCTACAGTTATGTATTAAAGTCTTTTATCATAGGTCCTTACAAGATACTTTCAAGTCAAGTCTCAAGTCAAATCTCACCTCTTGAAGTTATCTTTAATGGGGAAAAAGGTGGTGGCATGCATTTCTCAAAGGGGAAGGGCTAATATGCTAGGCAATGGGGTTGAGGTCTCTTTGGAAGCCTTTCCCAGCCTTTTCCGCACATCAGAGGAACCTTCTAAAACTTTTCAAATGCTTTATGCTAATCCTTCTCCCTCAAGCCCACTGCCTAGTGCATTCATTCTTCCCTTCTGAGAAAGGTGGCCTGTGCTTTGGGGGTGGTCTTGCCTGATGCTTGAAGTGAATGTTGCCAGCAAGTTGGTTGCTTAAAATATACAAGTTGTGAGTTGAGATAGTGCGTCATTTATTGCCAAGTTGAGTCATTCAAACAACCTGAGTCTGAGTCAATCAACTTAAATCTATATCACTAGTACACTTACTCCTCTTCTTATGCCCCAGTGCATGATGGCCCTGCTTCCTATTGGTCACTTTGTTCTGAGCATCTCTAGCTGGACTAGAGATGACCAAAGAGGAGTTCTACTTGTGTGCAAGTGAATGCAGACACCATTCTTCATTGCTCATCACCACTCAACATTGGGATGTGAGGAATGATATGTATGGGAGGGGGGCAGTGTAAGCACATGCAGAGACACTCCTTATATCTATTTGTATTTATGCACCTTGTTAAGGTTTACTACCTCAACAGATCTACAGAGTACAAATGATAATAGCAAGCAAGCAAAACCAAAGATACCTTTCTGAAAACAGAGAACTAGTACTGTCGGTAATGTACTAGACTTTTTCCCTCATGGACAAGATTATTTTCAGTCATCTCTTTTTAAAATAATAATAATAATAATAATAATAATAATAATAATAATAATAATAATAAATCTGTTAGAATTCTGGCACTTGATCCATTCAGGTCCCAGCCAGACCAGATCTGAGGATTGGCAATATGAAACAAAACCATTGATGCAGAAAAATTGCAGTTTATTGATTACACACAGGATTCAGGAAGAAAAAACAAGTAAAAAAAAAGGCTCATCATAGTTCTTTTCAGCTGATAAAAGCTGTGTCTAAACTTATCCAATTCTGTATTTGGATTTCCAAAATGCAAAGAACACACCCTACAGACTTCCCATTTCTCTAGGGTGACAGCACATGTTATCCATTCTCTAGAATGAGATCAGAGATATACACTTTTTATACAGCCTTATATAGCTATTTCTCATTCTCTAGAAGTTGCCTGAAAAAATCTAGGGCTGACAGATAATTTGTCTTTCTCTTTCAAAACAGGTCCCATCTGCCTAGCAAGGGCGAGGGAGCTCTTGGCCTTTCTGTAAGTCAGAGAAAACCTTCCTTATCTAGGATGGGTGTGGTAAGTTGGTGGACCCAAATAATTGCAAGCTTCTATATCTTTGAAATATATTGCTTGGTATCTGTTATCCTGTGTGAAAGGACTACAGTTGCCCCTCTGTTCTGGAACTGTTCTAGAATCCCCCTGCAAATATTCAAGTCCCATAGGCTTGAATGGGGGCATGTACCCATGGGTGTCCATAGGTATGCACCCCATTTTATTCCCCTCTGTTTCCCATCCATGAATGGATGAGGAACGTCGATTTAAAGTCCATGAAAATGGAGGGGCAACTGTACTTGATAAACTACAAGCTAAGCTATCATGTTTCTACACATTCAGAATTCTTCACTAAAATCCTCACCATTCTTCAAGTTACAAGCCTCACTGCAGACATATTCAGAAATTACACTCTCCACCTGAATATAATTCTGAAGTGGCATGGTCTGTTACCCAGGATCCTACCAGCTCCTTCTAGTTCCTGTGCAGAGTTGATCAGGACTGTAGCATGCTAGTACATACTAAATGCTAAACTAGATTGACACTGATTGTTGAAGAGAAATGAGAAAAAATGCCAAAGTTTAACTGGAACTTTGGGACAAGGTGTGCTGAAAGAAAGTATCCCTGTTCATCACATTTTAATTCCTTTCTCTCCTCTGTCTCGTGTGAAAAATAGGACTGAAATCACTTCACTCTTTATTTTTTTCCAACACATGCTTACTCTTTATTTTATTCCTCCAAAATTCACCTTGCTTGTATCATTCAGAGGTAGCTGTGTTCACCATTTAGCAAATTCAAACAAAAATCCATCAGTGATACCTTTATTAGCCAACCAAAATGCACAATATAATTGTTGCAAACTTTCGAAGCTCCATGGGCTTCTTCAGCAGGCAAGATATTACAAACCAAACAGGAGAAAAACAACTGGAGATGTTAGTCATATGCCTACATGTGGTTTCAGTCTTTAGTTAAGATGGTATACTGTGGGGAGGATATCTTTGGCTGTCAGGCTCCTCCTTCTTCTGGGCATCTGGCTATAGGGAGATTTTCCAAGTCCAGGAAATTTAAAATCCATTTGCATATAAACAGGGGTCCCTCTTTTGCAGTCCAATATGTCTCTATTCCAGTGAGGCCACAGTGAGACTTCTTGAGGAATCCATTGTTCTCTTCCACAAAGAGGCCTGTTGCCAGCAATTAGCAAAAATCTCCCTATAGCCACATGGCTAGAAGGAGGAGGAGCCTGCCTACAAACGATATCTTCCCCATCATTTTCCATCTATATAGGCTGAAACCTAATTCACCCCCCACCCCACTCCCAGCTTGCTGCTCACATTGCAGATTTTTTTTGGTACTAAGTACCTCTTTACTTGGCCAAGCTTTTTAGTCTTAGCATTTTGAGCACTTCTTAAATCATTTATATTAATGACATTTTATTGATGATGGTTTATGCCAGGGGTAGGCAACCTTTTTGAGCCAGGGGCCGGGTTGCTGTCTCTCAGACAATTGGGGGGCCGAAGCACCAATAATATATAAATAAAAATTAAAATTAAAAAATATTTTTTTAAAAAATATATGCATGCACACTGTCTCAGCCCCAGAAAAGCCATGGCAAAACCCCTGTGGAGATTTTGCCAAGAAAACCCCAAGAACAAGTAATAACAACAATAATCAATATCATCATGGCAGGCGGCGGCAGGCGGTGGCAGGACCAGCCTGGGGCCGGTCCAAAGGCCTCAAGGGGCCGCATCCGGCCCCCGGGCCTTAGGTTGCCTACCCCTGGTTTATGCTGTTGTTGATATTGGCATTTAGCCAGAATATTGTTGGTGACCTACACTGTATTAAATACTGTTATGCAGAAAATTTCATTTTCTAGGAGAGTGTGCATTGGGTAAGGTTACCCCAATCAGGGATGTATGAGTACCATAAACATTGTGAAATGGGAGAGGTTGTGCCATTGCCTCTAGCTGTACAATCTGTTGAACACCAGTGCACCCCAGTCCAATTGCAGCATAGCATAACTCTAGTCTATCTGCAGTTTTGGTTGCCTTGGTAGATGGCCTACATCAGTAACTAGGCCAAGGGAGTATGTCCCTGTAGGCTCAGATAGACTTTTCAGTGACTTTTGGTGCCATCTACGGTATCCTTTTGGGCTATCTCTCTAGGATTGTATTTGGAAGCAGTTTTTCAGTGGTTCCAGACCTTGTTGAAGAGGCAGAATCAGAAGATGGGGCTGGGAGATGCTATTTGGCACCACCTCTACTTGGTGCACCACTAATTGCTGGCAGTAGGTTGCTGGATGCATCATCCTTCAGCAGCCCACTTGCCAGTATTGCAGAATTCCTTCCCTCAGAGCAGTTGGTTGGATTTTAAGGTGGGTTTCAGGGATCAGATTGGGACATAGATAACAGTTATGGCACCTTGGCTACATGTCTGATGCAAGATCTCAGGCCATGTTTATTAAACCATCAAAATATATCATTAAACACTACTGAATATAGCATGGAGACAGTCAACTTGGATTAATTTATGATATAGTGAAATGAATCAAAATTGTTTTCTGTCAAATTTCCCCATTGCTCTGCAGGAAAAGATAATATCTGCCACTGTAAAAATAAAAATAAAAAGTCAATGTCTAGTTGGACTGTCTCTATGTGCCTTAGAAAGAGTGACTAAGATTACAGGAAGCTCTCCAAAAATATATCAGATCAGTCTACACACATTGTGATGAGATCTTGCAACCACTGAAAAACTGCTTCCAAATACAATCCTATTACAATGGTCCGCCCTTGAAGGCTAATGGATCCAATTGGCTTCCAGAAAGCCTTAGAGGGTTTAATGGTGAGTAATGCCGGTGATTCTGCCGAAGCTTTGGTTAATACGTGGAACACCGATCTTACCAAGGCTATCGACACGATCGTTCCCAAGCGTCCTTTCCAGCCCGCTTTGAATTGCAAACCATGGTATACAGAAGATCTCAGAAGGATGAAGCGGGTTGGACAACGACTAGAGTGCGAATGGCGAAAGACTCGTCTCTTATCCGACAGAACTCGCCTTAGGAAGCACCTTGACTCCTATAAGGAGGCTTTATATGCAGCGTAGAAATCTTTCTGTTCTGCACGTATTGCGTCTGCAGAGT
>CM034708.1:18783920-18795402 GCA_020142125.1 Phrynosoma platyrhinos | reverse complement strand
GATTGTTTTAACTATTGTATTTTAACTGCTGTAAGCCGCCCCGATTGCTATGCAGAGGGGCAGGTTAAAACTTATTATTATTATTATTATTATTATTATTATTATTATAAAATTCATGTCATATTCAACCAAAAAGTATGATATCAGCTAAGGCACTAGCCAAGCAGCAGTGACAAGATGAAACAATACAGTATGAATGCTTCTGTTTGGGGTGAAGGGGCAGAAATGGGGGAAGGGAGTGGTGGTAGGGAATCTGCTCCAATTTTCAGTATGAAATGTAAAGGGACTATCTAATCTACTGAAACAGTTTTGGAAAAAGTGTTCACTACCTTGGATAGCTCCTTTATATTTTGACTAAAACCCTGGAAAAAAATGGACCACCTCTTTTGTATTGGAGCCCTCACTCCCCAGTAATGGAAATGAATACAGGATAAGTGGGAATTGCTACAAAATGTTGTGAAGTTATCCTCATCTGTTTGTAGAAGGTCTCCCACTTAAGATTTCAGCCAGTCAACCATCTACAGTGGAGAAATAATCCAATCTGACACTACTTTAAATGCCATGACTTAATGTTATGGAATTCTTAGAATTGTAGTTTGTTTTGGCACCAGAGCTCTCTGACAGAGAAGGCTAAATATCTCACAAAACTACAGCTCCCAGGATCCCATAGCATTGAGCCATTGTAGTTAAAGTGTGTCAAAATGGATTATTTCTGCAGTGTGGAGACAGCAAAGGCCTTCTTCCTAGATACCACAAAACACTGTATGAACTGCTGAGTACTTAAGCATCATTGAGCTTGACTGCTGAGCATACCTAAACATCTCTAAGCCTGTGTTGTCTTTGTCATTATTGAGAATTTTGTCTCCACAGCATTTATTTATTTATTTTGAAAATTAGATATTCAATACTTCTTCACACCTTGGAATTTCCAATTTTGTTGAGAGCTCCTTCTTTTTCCCTCCATTTTTGGTTATGCTCCATTCCATTACTGACACTCATCATCTAAGTCTGCTGTTAAGAGAAATGTTCATTTCACTGATTACCATCACTATCACCTCTATAATTATATTTTGAAAACAGAGAGAAAGTAGCTTTTTCAGGAAATGGATCCTAAATCTGAGGACATATTCTCCAAAGAAAATGGATTTGGATTAATTACTCTTGCTGGCAAATCATTTGGAACTAATGCAACTGACTTGTGGTATATTAATTTTAGTGTTCTTCTTTTGCATTTGGAATGAGTTCCATTAGGATACAAAAGTGCAAGACCTTGCATTGCTCAGATTTGGGTAAATATAGTTTTAATTTAGTAATAACTTACCTATTGAGCTTGACATTTTTTATTTTATAGTCAGAATTGTGACTGCTTCATTATTCCTCCCCATCCCAGGACAGAACTGGACTGATTCATGGCACTGGGTATTTGCCAAGTCAAAGAAAAATGCTGAGTTAGCTCTTATATGGAAGAAAGCTAAAGACTAGGTTAGCACTGAAATCATAAGCACAATTGACCCAATCCAGCAATCTTTGTAGTAAAATGCACTATGTACAAAACATTCTAGGTACTTCATATAACTACAGCCTCAGCCAGGATTTTGTATATGCAGCCATGGTAGATATAGTGGTACCAAACAGTTACAACTGTGTAGCATATAGGGATGGAATTCTTTGCTATTTTATTTTAGTTGAATTTCTAATTTCAGCAAATGTCTTCCTATTTCAAGAAAATCTGCAGTTTTTGAGAACTATTCACAGTTTGAGACCTTTTTTTTTGTGCAAAATCTGTGCATTCTGGTTGCACAGATTTGTGTGCGTTGTGTACCAGAAACAATTCTTGTGTAGAAAATGCTGTTTTCTGCATGTGCACACACACACACACACACACACACACACACACACACACATACACACCATGGGTGTTTTGTGCAGAATAGGATTTTTGTCAGTCTAGGATTCCCCACATCAGACTGTCTCTGTTTTTCCCCCTGGAGACTTTCCTTTTCTATTTCCCATGCACTTGGAATTTAAATGTTAAAAAGTCATGATGGGATTGCTGATCATGCCATCAAAACAGGAAATCATGTGGCCCACCAGATGTTGTTGTGCAACAACTCCCATAATCCTTCATCATTGGCTGTGGACGCTAATGTTTTTCAACTCCCTTTCAAACATTTTCAAACATACTTTCCATCTCTAGCAAATAATTGAAACACTCAGCACAAAAGTCAGAATCATACAAGCTATTGTATTCCATATTACCATATACAGATGTGAGAGGTGGACAGTCAAGAAAGAAGATAGGAGGAAAATCAATGGATTTGAGATGTGGTGCTGGAGAAGAATGCTGAAGAGTCCAGGGACAGCCCAAAGGACAAACAAATGGGTCCTGGAGCAGATCAAGCCAGAAATATCCCTAGAAACCAAGATGACAAGACTTAGACTGTCTTACTTTGGACACATCATGAGAAGGCATAAAGACAATAATGTTAGGAAAGGTGGAGAGAAGTAGAAAGAGAGGAAAACCACATGCTAAATGGATGGACTTTATTAAAGAGACCACGAATATGAGTTTGCAGGAGCTGGGAAGAGCAGTAGAGGACATGGGGGTCTGGAGAGGTCTCATCCGTAGGGTTGCCATGGGTCAAGATCAACACAAAGGCAATTAACAACAACAATAAATACTACTTTTAGCCCCAGTAAGACACTACCCTTCCACCTTCAATGCTGCCACCACAGATATCTTGCAGTTAACAGACCATTAGAACAACTTTTTAAATACAGTTTAAAACAGTGCTGATGGATATTCAAATCAACAGTATAAAAATAATGAAATCAAATTGGTAGTTATAGAGTACAAATTCGATAGCACAGGAAGACATTGTCTGACATTTGAGATCCCAACATTCTCGCATTGTAGCAACTTAAAAACTTCAATTGAGCATTTAGAAAATATTATGCCTCCAAAGTAAGAAGCAGCCACAGTTACTATGGAAACGTGAACACAGAAAATATAAGAGTTCTTGGTGTAAATTATTTTCAGCATCTCACTCTTTGCAAACTAAAAATTGAGGGACTAAAGGAAAATTTAGCTGAGGGTAGCAGAATTCTTTATTGAGGGATAATACTCTCCTTTTACCTCTATAATGCCACTGGGTAGATAGTCGGTATTTTTGATGGGACTGGAACACACCTTTTCCAGAAGGGTGAATTTGCATTCTAAGCTCTTATCTGCCTCCCTCCTTCAGCATCATCACTAGCAGGTCCTTACATTTTCTAGAAAATAAATGCAAATCTAGTAAGAACAACTGTGATCCCAGAATGCAATGTCTGCTCTGCATGATAAGAGTTCAACAGTTATGTCTGTCTGTCTGTCTATCTATCTATCCATCTATCCATCCTTCCATTTGAACATCCATCTTTTAGTCATATTTCTATTACATCTTTCATCTGAAATGTGGTCCTGGTTGGACAATTCTACAGGTAACTTGGACTGCCAAAATGATCAATGAATGGAAATCTGAGCTCTCCTAGAGTCAGCATATTTGACCTTGAGCTATCATACGTCAGCCATATCATGAGATGATATGTTTCATTAGGAAAGATTATAATGGTTGATAAAGTAGGAGGGAGGGAAACAAGGTGAATACTGAATTACAGATGGATAGACTCAATCAAAGAAGTCACAGTCCTGACTTTGCAGTGCTGCTGAGGACAGTGTTAGCACACCCTGCATCCCTACACTGTACATTGTATATAGGGCTCCCACAATTTCATATTTTTGTATCTAGAACCAGGCATGTTCTTAAGAGGTCACAATGGCCTTTGGAACCCCAGGAGACTTTCCCAAAGGAAGGACACATAGAACTGAAGATATATGAAGGACCAAGGTAATACTATAATAATAATAATAATAATAATAATAATAATAATAATAATAATAATAATAATAATAATAATAATACCCTGCCCCTCTGCGTAGCTGGATAGGTGTGCTGATGACTCCTTCCTCCTCCAGGCTCTCTGCATATCCTCTTACACTAGGAGCCAAAGAGGTCTCACTGAACCAAGACTAATATACCAGTATCTCCTGCCTGCCCCCTGCTGTGTTTCCAGCCAACTTACTTGTCCATCTACCCTGGGGTTATCCTAAATTCAATCACTGTTTTGTCAGTCCAAAGTTAAAACCATCACTTTTTCCAGAATCCCATTTTTGGTTCTGTGAGAAGACCATTGGGTCTATGTTACATGGCAAGATATCACCAAGTACTCTTTGATACTAGAAATCAGATATAAATATCAGCCCCAAACTTAGCCATGTACATATTGTGTCTTCCACTCACTTCATTTCCCTCAGACACTGTCTGAGCCACCCTCCATTTTCTGTGGCCTCCTCTTCAGGTCAGGTAAATATCATCCCTTTACCAACCTAAATAAGTGCTATCCAATTTCCATACCTCTATTTTGGTTAGCTCTGAATGGTGTGTCTGTTTGAACTACCATATGCTTCATTGCACTCTTGCATATTTCTAAATAAAAAGACAAACTTATTTTATGTATCAAATCTGGATTCCTCCATCAACTAGTACTGGTGGTACTTAGTGTGTAGGTGGAAACAACCCTCAAATTACCCATCCTTTTGCAAGCATACTTTCAGCTAAGCAAGTCCTCAAATTCTAAAGACACTGACACCATTGATGGGGACCCCCCAGTCCCCCACCTTTTGGGGTAACAATAGGGTGTGTTGGAGGTCTCTTGTTCACAGGGACACCATAAGTTGAAACTGACCTGATGGTAATTAACAACATATCACATATTTCTTCCATTTCATTACATGGCTCTCTTTCATCTCATCTCATTGTCACAATAAGCATACAAAATGCAAGAGGCTCAATGACAGTGGCATTTTCTGGATCAGCAAGTGAGTTCTATGGCACATGGAAGACTTGAATCTTGACCTCTTGAGTCCTACTTTAGAATTCTTATCTACTACAACACAGTGGTGAGTTTCAGTAGGTTATTGATACAACTACTCATTGAATCTTTCTCCCCTGACGTATGTCCTTTAAAAAAGCATCCACTTTAAGTGTACTTGGCATTTCAGCTTGAGTCTGAGTAAAAGGATTTGTCAAAGGTGCAGCTTGATGGTAAGCTTACTGGAGGGGAGCCATGTGACATCCATCCAAAAGTGCACAGTGCCTGCAGCCATGGCAGCATAGCCAGAGGTCAGCAGATGGTATTGTTTGTTCTCCTCCTACATCACAGGTGGAGTATGTCTGAAGGAAAGCTGAATTGTACCTTTTGAGAATATGTCATCAGAGGATGCAATGCTGCAGATTTTGCTTCATATAAACTAGGGGTGTAATCCTCAGTTGTCTAGTTCTCATGTGCAAGAACAGGAAAAAGTCAACATTGTTCTCCTTACTTGAGAAATGCATTTTTGTTTTGTTTTGCTTTGTTGGTGTGTGTTTCTATGCCAGCAATCATTTGCACATTTGAAACTGAGTTTTGTTAAATTCAAAAAATAAAAATAAAAATAAGAATATCTGCTGTTTGGATATTTAAAAAAACAAAAACAAAAACAAAAAAACAGAAGCATTGACTTTACATATTTTTCGTAAATCAACTAGGCCTTTTGTGCTCTCTCTCTCTCTCTCTGGTTCTCTTCACAAAGGAAAAAGGTTGCAGTGAGACATTTTATGCAAAATGTAAAAAAATCAACCAAAAGAAAGCACTCACTGTTTTAGTCTCATGCTGGATGTGAGAAATCTCATGGGACTTCTGCATTTCTCAGTGGGCTTTCTCAGTATGTTGAGATGGACTGCCTTTGCAAGTGTGAGAAAATTAACCATTTTCCTTCACATTCCTAAAAGGAATGCAAAGCTGTCCTTCCATTTTGTCCTACATTTATTTTTATATCTCACATTCTTCTTGTTGAATTTGTGGAGAAATGAATTTACAACCACCTGCACTAAAAATAAAATAAAATAGGTACAGCTGTTTCCAGTAAAGAAATAGTGATTTTTATGTATGTGCCTGATGTGGTGCAAACGGGATGTGGGGGACAATGAAACAAACAGGGGACAGCATGAATAAAGTACCAATACAGTAAAATGCACAGAAAGTCATAGTGCATCCACATTGTATAAATAATGCAGTTTGAGACCAAATGCTATAGCTCCATCCAATGGAATTCTGGGATTTGTAGCTTTATATGAGAGCCAGCGTGGCATAATGGTTTGAGTGTTGGACTATGACTCTGGAGACAAGGGTTTGATTCCCAGCTCAGCCATGTAAAACCATTGGGTGACCTTGAGCAAGTCATAATCTTTCAGCCTCAGGGGAAGGCAATGGCAAACCTCCTCTGAATAAATCTTGCTAAGAAAACCCATGATAGAGTCACTGTAAGTCAGAAATGACATCAAGATACATAACAAACAAACAAAACAAAAACAAAAACAACAAACAAAGGTCTTTATCCTTCTCTGCTAGAGAGTGTTGGTGCCTCACGAAGCTACAAATCACAGATTCTGTAGGATGGAGCCATGGCAGTTAAAGTGGTGTCAAATTGCATTATTTCTACCATATAGCCCTGGGTCTGTCAAAGTTGTCAGAATGAAAACTGGAGATAGCTTCTGTACCTTTAATGGTTATGTAGAAGAGAGAATTCCAGCAGATGTTGCTTGTCACACAACCAGGTAACAAGCAATACCTGCTGAAATTCCATCTTCAGTATAAGACCTCTTCATTTCCAAGCTGGAAATTCTAGTCTGTATGAATTACTTGGGATCCCCCCATTGCATTAAAAAAGGAAAGGAAAGGAAATAATTTTCATTCCAGCTATGATATTGTTAGGCGTGGTAACGCAGCGTGTGGAGACCATGTAACGTGAAGCACCAGGATCCAGACTTCTCAGATGAAGCAGGCTGCTTGTCAGCTGGAGAAACTCCTCTCTCTTTCCAGATAGAGCACAGAGACTCCACAGACAGATGTTTCACGAATGAGGCTTTAATTTTTGTTGCTCTATATACAGATATGTACAGCATACACCAACGCAACTCCAACAGCAAAAACAGCAATCCACCACCCAACAACCCACACGTGTGTCCAAAGGCTTGTAGTTTATATAGCCTATGTTCCAAATCGCTTTCTGGTCCTACCTCTTCCTGCTGGACACCTGTCACTCACCTGAGTGACACTGCAGTTTCACAGCACTTTTGCAGCAGTTTCTGTGCTTTTCAGCACCAAGTGACTACACCCTTAATTTCATGTCCTGTTACATCTGCAGGAGGCTGCATGACTCAGCTGTGGCCAAATGCTGTGTGATCATGGCTGCTGCACTTTCCCACAATGTACATTTTCCCTTGGGACTCAATCCTAACAGATATTTACATATATGGGTAAAGCTATAGTGAAACAGAATCTAAATCCAACTGCTGGTCGCAGCTAGTCATTGAACTAAAAGAAAGGGTTCTTATGTAGTCTACATTGATTCACCTGATGCATTCTGGTTAGGGCTACTGCTTGGAGTTAGGATAAAATTCTCATCTATCCTGTACTTAGAAGTAAGTCTAAGCAACACTTTCAATTGATTCCATTTCTAATTATTCATTTTAGACACATTCAAGCAGTACTAGGTCAAAAGCATAAACATATCTGTTGTAGCTTGATATTGCCAACTGTGATCATTTTTTCTATTCAGATCTTATAATACCTATGTTTAGAAACTAGCCATGCATGCATTACATATATAATGGTATCTTGTGGAAATCTGACATAGGGTTTGCATTAATTTTGAAATATCATATTAATAAATATAGGAATTATTTTAAATTTAGTATTCCCTAATACATAAAATTTTAAAAGTCAAAACTCATGATAATGAAAACTGTCATATAATTATAGTTTCCACAATTTGAATTGTTTTCCCCCCCTCAGTTCTGCAGCCTCTGGCCATATTCACTTATTAATTTATTTTGATTTCTGGCCTTACTCTGAAGTTTCAGGCTGAGTAACAATACCTCATACAAACACTGATTAATATATCATCTAACAGCCAGTATACCAGCTGCCTTCACCCTGGCCTCAGAAGGAGAAAAGGAGCAGGCACAGTTCGACATTTGTAGCCCAGAGACAAATGAAGAGCCCTCCCTCCATTGCAATTGCCATTGCCCTGGTCTCAGAGGAAGAGAAAGAGAGGCAGACACAGCTCCACCATGCTTAGTCCAGAGACAGATGAAGGGCCCTCCTTCATTCTAACTGCCATCACCCTGGTCTCAGAAGGAGAGAATAAGAGGAGGTTTCTGATGGATTAATCCCCTCCTTCACTGCCATCCCCTTTCCTTGTGTGTTATGTCTTTAAACTGTAAACTTGTAATTTGTCTAATTACAAATTTGTAAGCCACTCTGAGAGCATTTCTGAAGAATGGGGTATAAATGCAATAAATAAAATAAAATAAGTATGGTGTAGTGGTTTGAGTGTTGGACTAAGACTCCAGGTAACCAGGGTTTGAATTCTCTCTTGGTCCACTGGGTGGCCTTGGGCAAGTCCTAATTCCTTAGTCTTACAGGACAACAATGGCAAACCTCCTCAGGATGAATCTTGCCAGTTGGGCCACCATAAACCAGAGTCACAACAACAACAGCAGTAGCAACAGCAACATCATCTAATAGCTGCTCTGATTCAATGGCACTTAAGTAGGCATAGATTTGCACATTCAATGGAGCTTAAATGGGCATAGATTTTCAGCCTCTAAAGTGTTATATGCATCAAAACAATGTATTTACCAGACACTTCTCCGATGCAAAGAAAAGGGATACTACTTTTTTCCATACATTCAACCCACACATAGGAAAGTGGGGCACTGGACAATGGGTTGCTGCTACTGCACTCCATTGAGGTGGAGGGAATGCCTTTTGATGAATGTAATATTTATAAATCCAAAATCACCCAGATCTCTTTCTATTTTTAATTAATGTGGCATTTTTAAATTTGATTGTGTTTAATTCTTTTTTAAGGGGATGGGAGGGTGGGATTATGGGATGAGGGATTGATTTTTAACTTTGTTTGTTTTAAATTTGTTGTTCCCCACCCCGATTGCCACGCAGAGGGGCGGGTTATAAATAAAAAATTATTATTATTATTATTATTATTATTATTATTATTATTATTATTATTATTATTATTTCACACTACACAGTTATAGCACTGAGATTCCATTTTAACTGCTTGCTTCCATCTGCGAAAATGCTGGGATTTGCAGTTTAGGGTGGGCTATTCCAAATTCTCAGCTGAACTGTTCCAATGCTTTAGCAGACTACAAACCACAGAATTTCAAAAGATGTTGCCTTGTTAAAGTGAAATCAATGAGATATATACTTATAGTATAAAAAGCCCCCTGATCTCTTTGTCCCAGACAAATGTGTAAGAAGAGGATATAATTAGGGGTGTGCATTGACTACAAGATATTATTCAGACCCCAGTTTTATGATGTGATGAAAACCTTAATTTGGTATAGATGAATCAAGAGGTCACCAACATGAGTCTGGATTTGGATTTCTATTCGAATCCTATCTCTTTGCTCCTCCCCTTGGTTATCATTGGAATCACGAAATGGCATTTTCACTGTTTTCTGCAATCCCACCAAAACTCTTTTAAATTTCTTGCTGTTGAGAGAAAGTACTAGTAAAACAAAAGATAATAACATTGAGCAAAGCAAAAGCAGTTTCATTTATATAGCGCTTCCTATCATGCTATGGGATGTCTACGCGGTTTACAACTGTGAGCTGATTGCCCCCTAAAAGCTGGGTACTTATTTTAGCAACCTCGGAAGGATGCAGGTCTGAGTCTAGCCTGAGCCCTGGCTAGTACTGAACTCTCAACCTTGTGGTCTATGAGTGAGTGGCTGCAGTACAGGCATTTAACCACTGCACCACCAGGGCTCTCAACAACCTTTCTTAGAAACTGGGGTGAGTGGGAGGGATAAGAGAAAATAACAAGAAAAAGGTCTGAAAATGTTAAGTTGAAACTGGCATTAGAAACTATTGCTTCACAGGGATTGGATGCTATTTCTACCAATCACAAAACTATACCCCCTCCTGTCCCTACCCTGTCTCCCTGTTGTGAGCCTTCAAGTTATTTCTGACTTATGACAATCCTAAGGTGACCATCACATGGTTTTTGTGGCTAAAAGTATGTAATTCACCCAAGATCACCCAGTGGGTTTACATGGCTGATGGGGAATGAAACCCTGATCTCCAGAGCCATAGTCCAGTGTCCAAACCACTGCACCATGCTCCAGCTGTTTCCATACTATACTGTTTTTCTTACATTTAAAGCTTCTGGAGAAATGTAAACATCTTATAGTCCCACTGAATTGCTGTGTCCCTCCAATTAAAACTCCAGTTCATCATGACTCTTCAGGAGAATTCAGAATCAGATTCAATTGACCTTAAATGAGCTCTATTTTGATTCATTTCAGATAGTTCCTGATGCTACCCAAAGCAGCTCCACTTGTTTCAAGATTTATCCATACCCAGAACACACTTCCAGCTTCTGCACTTTACAAATGGTTCTGTTGCAGTTCTTGACTTTAAAAAGGTAAAGAAATTATATTTTAAAATATTCATTTTGCAGCAGAAATACATTGAGACTTTTAAATCTAATTTTCAGTGCATTTTTGAAAGCCACAGATCAATGCAGAAATGAATGGGAACATTTTAGGTGAACACATGCCAAACTTACAAGGTTCAGAAGCAGATGGATGCATTTTTCTGTATAAATCCTCTCCACAACCTTGCCACTGTTATTACTTGCACTGTTTTTCCCCACAGTGTAGCCTGCTGGAAGCTTGCTGATGTAACTTCTGCTCTTCCTTGTGTTTTTGGCTCCCTTTTCTCTCACGCAAGCTGCTTATTTCTACATAGACACAAGTAATATAAATGTATTTTATTTTTTTGTATAGAATTCGTCCTTATGGGATAAAATCTCTGAGTTCACTTGCACTTCTGGGCTGTTTTGAGAGACAATTCTGTGGCTGCACTACTGGGTGATATTTAGCAAGGGAAAAATATTTAGCAAGGGACTGTGTACACTCCAGTTGCTGGTGTGTGACAGTTACAGTTCTGGTTAATTCTTTGTCTTTTCACTTTTTCAGCTGTTTTTAAAATGTCCCAATTTCTCTTTCTCCTCCCAATGTCACCCTTTGTCCTCAGCTTACTTCAGTCTGCTGTCTGAATTCAAAGTGCAAAATTAGACTGTATTAATTTAATTCTTCAGGAGGGAAAAGGAAAGTAAGGGGTAGGCTCTTGCCTTTCCCAGTAGCCTCAAACAAAAGCAAACTCTTGCAGCTTTTTCTAGCTTCTGTGTTCTTCCTTGTTAATAACTTTTGCTGTTTTGTCTACTTTCCAGTGTTGCATGGCCACATGTGTCCAGGGCCCTTATCACACGTGGCCCACAAAGTGATAACAAAGTGAAATAAGAATA
>CM034708.1:18750960-18767555 GCA_020142125.1 Phrynosoma platyrhinos | reverse complement strand
GGGTATTAAATAAAAATTATTATTAAAATAAATTATTATTAAGTTCCTTGGATGGCCTTAGGCAATTTGCTGTGTGCACCTGTTAACAGCAGTTACTCTCTGTAGCTTTTGCTAATCACCTCCTGTGATAGCCCTCAGCTTGTTTCATTATAAAATACTTTCTTTTAATGGGACCCATTATCATCAATAATAGCTATGCTATGATTAGGGAAGTTTGCCACCTAGTGCCTGAAGTGGTATGGCAGGTTGGAGACAGATTAAAACTGATCAAAATTGATCAGTACATTTTCCAGCAACCTTCTTGTTTAGAACCAAGTCTTATAAAGTTGAGCTGCCAAATCCTTAAGTTGTAAGGGGCACCTTGTTCACAAGAAGGCTATTATTCCCAAGAATTTTCCCTATGAGATTGCAGTTGTCACCCATGCTTTCACCTACTAATGTTTATGATGGCTAATGGAAATCCCTCCACATCTCCTGACTCAACAGCTAGGTTTGTCCTATTTGGGAGGGTATTCTCTCCCCCACAACTCTGCTCAGGATTTAGGGTCTGCATGTGGTTGGGTGTTTTTGTTTGTTTGTTTGTTTTGGTCTTTGATGTTTTCTGGTCCAGGATTCCACAGTTTCAGTTGAGAAGAACACTTCTTATTTTACCAGCCTCTCAATTGTTTGGGTGCCATGAAGAGGGAAGAATCATGGAATGTACTACAGGCCCTCTGGGTAAATGACTATCTCAGCTTGCTTTTATCTCTGAGCAATATTAATGCTTTGTGTATTTCTTTATGTTCTTTCTTTTCAGTCTTCCTTATTTCTTCCCTCAGTAATTTTTTTCTTCCTCTAACCCAGTGTTCATTCAGTCTCTCTCTCTTAGCACCCTTCTCAATCCCATGAAAAAGTTCTTCCTTTATGTAAACTGTGGAGTGCAATTTTAGTTTCTCAGGGTGTTAACCCTTATAAAGGGAAACAAAAATATGCAAGTATGAAAGTTAAACTTGTTAAGAGTTCAGCTTCATCAGCAAAAATGGCAAAAGTGTGGGTCAGACTATTTATTCTACATCTGCCTTCCTAAAGAATAAAGAATAAAGACTTACTCTAAAAAAATGTCAAACATGCAGTTCAAAAAAACCAACAACAAATGATAATGACTTTAATGCATAAATACATAATGAACTAAATCCTATCCTAACTGATGATGGTTTGGGTACAGCAGGAAGAGATTGTTTACGTCATTCAGAGGAGACTGTTACTCCATCTTAGGGCCTCAGCAGATGGCTAATAGAGCCGTCCTTGAGGCAAGGAAGAGGAGGGGCAGCTGCACACTTGGCGCCCCTTCCTCCTCCCGAGGTTGCCCTTGGAGCTGCTGGCCCTCCGCATGGCCAGCGCTCCAGGGGCAACCTCCCGCAGCAGCGTCCGGACACGCTGCGGCGGAAAAGTCAGCGAAAGTGTGCTGCAAGCTTTTGACTTGTGAAAGGAGTGCTATTTCAGGTTCGGAGAAGGTGTGCCGCAGGATCGAGGCATGGGGTCCCACGGCACACCTTCCCAGGGCGGCCCCGTGCTGCCAGTCTGCTTCCCCCCTTAGACTGAGAAGAGACAATTACTGTACTGATATGAGACTATTTAGAATCTTGAGAGAGAGTCTGCTAAACAGCCTCCATGAGTGAGTGACCAAAGTCATATGTTTAAATTACTTAGATAGAGGGAAGTCCCTGTCTATCTATGGAGGGAAGGGAGAATGTAATACATAAAATTTCCAACAACAACAAAAAAGTGAAGACTTCATAGACCATGGAGAGGAAAGTACCACATGCAGTCATCCAGAGGCCCCATGGAGAAATGAATCTACTAAGCCTGCCCCCAGCTACAACTGTCAGAGTTACGGAAAGTCTGGCTTACTACAGTACATGATGCTACTGCAGGCTGCAAGCAGAAATTAGTAAAACTATTTAAAATATGGAATAGAGGATAAACCAAATGAATTGGACTAATTTTTATGGCAAACAGATGAAAAGAAAATATCAAAAATTTACAAATTACTATTGAATAGAGATATGGAACAAGAAGTAATTAAATAATATATGGTAAAATGGGCAAGAGATATAGGCTATAGTATAGCATTAGAAAACTGGGGAAATGCCTGGGAAAAGACAAATAAATTCACAGTAGCGCAAAACTTAAAGGAAAACCATCTGAAGATATCTAATAGATGGTATTATACTCCTTTAAAACTAAAAAAGATTTATAAAATAAAAAAAATGATAAGTGTTGGAAAAGTCAAGAAAAAACAGGTTCAATATTCGACATGTAGTGGAAATGCCATAAAATTAAAAATTTCTGGAGAGAAATACATCTAACAATACAGAAAATATTTAAAATAAAATTTCCAATGAAACCAGAACTCTATTTACTTAATATGACCTCTGTGCTCAATTTTGAAGACAAAAACAAATTTTGGCATATTTTAATCTACCTAATAACTGCAGCCAGAATACTGATTGCGAAATTGAAAGATTCCCCAACAAAAGAGGATTGGATGCTCAAACTAAGTGAGATTAGAGAATTAGATAGATTAACATATATGGTAAATAATAGAAATATAAAGTAGAAGAAGAATGGCAACTAATTTTAATATATTGGGAAGAAAGTTGGGGAATAAATAAGAAACTATTAGAAAATTAGGTGGCAATCAAAGGTGAGACAAAATAAAGAGGGAAAGAATTGTGAAATCAAGAGCCAAAAAATAAGAAAAAGAGATAAAAGATGGAATACATGTTTATGGGGAAAGAAAAAAATATTAATTTTATATTAACATATATAGGAAAATTAAGAAAATAAAAATATGCCTTTGGGATATAAAGGAAACTTAAAAAAGAGAAAAATCATGTGAGAAGAATCAAAGAAGAAATCTACATAAACAAAGATAGAAGGAAGAAAGAAGATGTAAAGAAGGGAAAATACAGATATATTAACATTTATATGTATTATAGTTAAATCAATGTAATTTATATGTTTATTGTTGTACGTTGTGGTTGTATGCTATGTTCGTTGTTGTATGTTGTACATTGTTAATGACAATAAAGACTAAGTAAACCATAAAATATGGAAATGCCTTCCAGATTTCTGCTCTGGAGAGCCAGTCAGCTCTCCATAATTGTGCTAGCTAATAGAAGACGAACACAGCACTCCGTCAATTTCATTTCATCTCACTTTTCTCCCATCTTTCTCCCAGAATGAGTGCTAGAATGGTAGGAGGTGACTATAAAGTGAGAACAATTATACCATCCTAAACACATATAATCTCATCTGATTTTGAAAGTTAAAGAGGGCCGGGCCTGATTAGTACTAAATACTGAATACTACTTAAATAGAAAAAAAAATATCAGTGATATCCCTGCAGAGCCATGGTTGCAGTGTTGCCAGTCAGAGTTACAAATACTAAACTAGATGTGTCATTGATCTGACTCCTATATTACTGGGTCTTCTTATGTTCCTATGACTGGGCATAACTATATTTTCTAAGGAACTTTCAGCCTGTTCTCCCCTCCTCACCATCAAATAGTTTTCATTGGAACTTTTCAAATGGTAGTATAGAACAATGAAAACATTAAAAAAACAGAAGGATGTTGGGGTTATGTTATTTTTAAATATATGTAGAAAAGTCCTATGTGAGGCTAGACAGCTGTGATGAGTTCAGGAGCCCCAGAATCTTCAAAAATGCCCACTCAAATTTTGGAGGTGGCCACAAGACCATATCCATAATGTCCAACTGTCCCAATTTGGCAGGACTGCTCCCATTTACTCCTCTGTTATCCCATTTTTTTAGCAGGTTTGGGAAAAAAACCTGTTTTCTCCCTCCTTCCCCCTCTTTCTATCTTGGTCCATAGCATATGTTGGTTGCTGAAAACTGAGTTCAAAGTGCAAAAGTTGTTTGTTTTCAATCAACAGAAGTGAAAAGAGAACTGGAGGAAGCAAAATCTGGTCCTTCTCAGGAGGCTGAGACAA
Organism: Phrynosoma platyrhinos; assembly: GCA_020142125.1. Taxonomy (NCBI): domain Eukaryota; kingdom Metazoa; phylum Chordata; class Lepidosauria; order Squamata; family Phrynosomatidae; genus Phrynosoma; species Phrynosoma platyrhinos. Next base: position 18,763,559 of record CM034708.1, on the reverse strand, counting down.
AAGCAAACTGTTGCAGACTCTCCTAGCTTGCATGTGCTTCCTTATTAATAGCTTTCCACAACTTGACCACATTCAATTATTGGGTGGCCACATGTGCTCCAGTTTTCATCTGGAAAATGCACTAGCTGTCAGTGTTGGAGAGAAAAAAATGGTATTTTATTATGTCATGCAGTACAAAGACAGATAGGGGATACAGCATATTTAAAAAACCTCTTTAGGAGGGTTTCAGGCTACAATATTTTTACCTACCCTTTCCTATACTCCAGATTGGGTGTTGTGGGGGGTCTAGAGAGGTCTAGGTTCAACAAAACAGCTTTTGCAGGGCAGATGTGGCCCCAGGGTTTTACTTTGCCCACCCTTGCCCTATTTGCTCCAAACATATTAAGGTAGTGCAAATAAGGACAAGTACAGAACTACACCCAGATATATTACTGAATATGCTGATATAAAACACTTTTATTTTAGTCCTTTGTTTCTTCTCTTTTGGCAAGCTGTTCCTGTCACCCACTCTATTTGTCAAAAGACCTGTGAATATAACATACTCCCTTTAGAGTAAAAAGTGAGATATTTCTAAAACATTCCAAGCCATTTTTGTGCAACCTACTGTACAAAACTGGTGTGAATTTAGGATAGAAAAGGAAGCAGATTTTAAGTGCTTTCAAGAAGGGTGAAAGAACCAGGCTAAAGGAAGAATCATTGCTGGGAGGGAGCAGGTGTTGAGGAGGTAGGATGGACCAAACAATTCTTAACAGCAAGAAAGATGCACATACATACACACACAGACACACACGCACACAAAGGGGCTTAGTTGTAATACACAACAGAAATGGAGAATCCCACCCAGAAGAGTTAGACCTCAAGGAAGACACTTACTTCGAGGTTTCTAATTGACAATTTTGACAATTCATATGTTTTGCATTTAGCATTTGCAATAAGTGCCAATTTTTTGTAACATGCATGTATTATAATGAACACATTAAAAAACAAACAAACCTCAGTTCTCAGTCTGGCATAATCAAAGTTTCTTGACAGCTGAGATTTATTTTAAAATACAGATGTGCTTGTAAAGGAGGAGGGAAAGAACCTAGCTGAACCACCAAATTCATATTGGTGGTTCCCACAAGTGAAAAACCCATTGAATTAATTGTGAAATGGTGAGTCAACATTGTAAATCCTATAGGTTCAATGTGTCTAGTCTGCCTGAGGCTATCAATGGGATTTAGGCCTTATAGTGTGATTATGGCCCCAATCAGCTTAATGAGTTCCTCCCAAGTCTTGCCATAACTTGGCAGCTATGAGTGTTTAATATTTAATGAGTAATTATGAATAATAATTATAGAAATGATTTCTCAAGCCATCTGAGATTCCAAAATGCATTGTTTGTCCTAACTAGTAAAGCTGGCTGATGACAAGATCGCACCCACATTTGATTCTTCTGTACATAAACCAACTGGACTAATTCTTGAAACTTACTTCAATGCTAGCAAGGGAACAGCACCCCACTATACTTGGGACAGCAGACTATAAATTAGAAGTACAAGTGGTGATGTCTCCCATGTCATTGTGGAAATGAATACACTATGGGATTTAGTCTGAAGGTAATGATGTTTGGGACCTTGGATATCTCCTTTCATGTTTGGACCAAAACTCCCCTGACATGAAGCCACCAGCCAGGGCAGGTGGTGAAGAGCTTGGTTTTTCAGTACCCATTTTCACCACCATCTGCTCCTGGGAGAATCTGTTTTAGTGTGATAATCTATCTTACTTTAGTTTAATGCTATATCTTATGGTGTATTTAGTTGCATTCATTTTTATGATCATGATGTAATAAGCCCTCTTGGGTCCTAGTATTGGGAGGAATGATGCAGGAGATAAATAGGTGCTGGATTAAACAAACAAATTACAAAGGGCCCTCCACATTCACTGGGGTTAGGGGTACAGGATGCCTGTGAAGGTGGAAAAAAACTAAAAAAAATGTCCACTATTTGTTTACCTGAGATAACAGCTCTCTAGGAATCTCTAGGTCCTCCAGGGCACTTCTGTGATCAACATTTCCCAGAAAATAACCATAGAATAATGCTGGAGGACCTACAAATGCCTAGAAAGTGTTTTGTCTAGGAATTTTTAGGTTCTCCAGCATGACTCTGGTCAACCTCCAGCAGAATTGCCCTGGAGGACCTAGAGATTCCTAGAGAGACCATATTAATTGCATCTATGATTAATTAAGTCCGCAAAGCTGCAAATGCAGAGGGATGACTGTAACTGTTTGATTTTGCCAAATTGTAGAGGCAACTTTCCTATCTACTATATAGAGGGCATCCTTGTGCCTTTAACCCTTGACTTAACCCATTGACACTCCTACATAATCCTATCTCACCTTAGGAGTTTGTACTAGATAACTTCCATGTTCCCATGTCAGTGGGGCAGCAAAACCATTGTGGTTTTAGTTTAAATGTTAGAGAATGCATCAAAATAACTTAACATGATCCCTAAAATAGGCACAAAATCTTGGATAATGTCTTTAACATTTAGATTTGAACCTGGAGCAGATTCACCACCTCACTGTTGTAATCTTAGCTTTTAACTGAAAGTAGAGGGTCCTCTGGTGGTCTTCTGGCAAAATGACTTCAAATGGTTCTCCTGGAAGAAATGTCTTTCCTAACATCTGTGGACATACTTGTAATGTTGAGATGCTGCAGCAATTGTTCTTAGGTAAGACTGGTTTGGGGATAAGAAAAAGCAAGCAGCTTCACAACAGGCCACCTCAGTGGTGAAGCCTATTGAACACTGATCTCAGCAGCTGCCTGAGAAATGCTGCATGTTGCCATTGGTCCTGAGACACAGCTTATGATAGCCATACTATAAGGCTTCATTTGATCAGTTAATTGCCTGTAATGAGCCTTTTGTCTGATTAATAGGAACAATTTCTACATTTGAACTATGAGGATCCTTGCCTTGATCTAGCAAGGGCAGAATTCAAAGGTGATTTGTACCTTTAATACCTGTGAGAACAGAAAAAAGTTAGCAGATGCAGCTTCTAGTTTCTTGGTAATGAGACAAGCGGCAACTTTATAAAAAATGCAGATGCTCAGGCCTCTTTTGTATCTAGTCACCATAGTGATCATTCTAGAAACAGAAAGGGGAAATACATTCTTTGAGGCAGGAAGCCCATTTGGTTTAGGAATAACTTCCTGATGGTAACAGCTATTTGACAATGGAATGGGCTACCTTAGAACATAGTGGACTCCTTTGCTAGAGGTTTTAAATGGGATTTAATGTTCATATCTTAGGGAATGCTTTAGTTGTGGATTCGTGTACTGTCAAAGAGTTGCAGTAAAATAACTTGGGATTAGTTTCTGGGCATGGTACAAATGTTGGTTATTACCGTCTGGACAGCCGGCTGGATGAGAGGGTGACACTAACAAAGTAAGAGAAAGAGAAGGCTGGGACTGTCACACATGGAGAAACTTATGCACTTTCCTTAGATTACCCAAACAGACATTCCACGTTTTTTAAAATAATCCGTACAACATCTCTTTTAGATAGATTGATATTATCATTTCCATTTCACCAAAGAAGTGGAACTGTGGAGACTGTGAGGGATGTTCCCCTACTTCATTATGTAACTAAAATTCAAACAGAAGGTATCCTGTTCATAAGACCATGCTTTAGCCACTCTATGACACCAGCTTGGCTATAGAGGAAATGTATAACAGTCATCACATAGCTTTCAGAATCTCTGTTATGAATATTTTGGATAAAATACATGAGGGAAAATGTATTGCACAGAACATTGGTTAGATTCTCTATCTCTGTCAGCATTGTTATTCCAATGGGATTAGCAGCAGAAGTAAAGGTGGTGGCAAGGAAAGGAAGAAAAAGCAGCAAGAAGAGTCTGCCTATTTCTGGAATGCCAGGCTACCAAAGTCTTCAGTGGCCGGTCTTCTCCTTCCACCAGTCCTGCCTCCCTGTGCACATGGTAAAGAGTTAACATCACTTACATAATAATAATAAATTAATAATAATTTTTTATTTATAGCCCACCCCTCTGCGTGGCAATCGGAGCGGGGTACAACAAGTTTAAAAACAGAACAGAGTTAAAATACATAATGGACTAATGCTAATGGTGTGCTATTGTGGCATCCTAGCCACTGATTTAATGTAAAAAGATTATCACATTAATTATAAAACTGGCTTACCTGATCCAGTTTAAAATTTAAAATTTAAAGTGGGTGGCATCCTGATATTATCATTGAATATAATAATAATAATAATAATAATAATAATAATAATAATAATAATAATTTATTTATATCCCACCCCTCTGAGAGCAATCGGGGCGGCTAACATATTAAAATACAAAATACAATCAAGACCCCTGTACCCACCCCCCCTTAAAAAGTATTAAAGTTAAAACATTTTAATTAAAACACAGAATAGATAAAACCACAATTATTATAATTAACTCACAGTCGAGAAAGGAAAGTGGAAGCGGTGAACATCACGTTGGGAGGGAGAGGACTAAAGAAATTCTCTAAGGCCGGGACACTATTCTGGAAAGGCCTGCTGGAAGAGATCTGTCTTTACAGCCTTTTTAAAACTCTTTTAGAGATGTAATTAGATGGATCTCATCCAGCAGGTCATTCCATAATCGAAAAAGCCCTCTGGGATGTTGCAGTCAGCCTAGATTTTATTGGCTGAAGCAGATTCCTCCCAGAGGACCGGAGTGCGTGGGGAGGATTGTATGGGAGAAGGCAGTCATGAGGATAGGTTGGACCCAAGTCATTTAAAGGTAATAACCAATACTTTATACTGGGCCTGGAAACTAATAGGCAGCCAGTGGAGGGACTTAAATACCGGAGTTATATGGTCCCTCCTAGATGTTCCTGAAACAACTTTGGCTGCTATGTTTTGTACTAACTGAAGTTTCTGGACCAAGCACAAGGGAAGCCCCATGTAGAGCACATTACAGAAATCCAGACGGGAGGTTACCAGTGTGTGCACAACAGTCTCAAGATCCCTTACTTCCAGAAAAAGGCGCAGCTGGCATATCAGCCAAAGCTGATAACAGGCATTCCTGACGATCGCATTCACCTGATTCATCATCAGGAGCGACGAGTTGAGGAGCACTCCCAGACTGCAAACACAGTCCTTCATGGAGAGTGTGACCCCATCCAGGCCACCGAAATCACCGCCTGGATCCATCCTGGGTTCATCCCTGCTCTCAGGGGCTTCTTAGCACAGACTCTTTTTGAAGTGGGAATTCAAAGCAAAATGAAATAGACTGAGGTCCAAAACACACAGCAGAAATTATCCAGTTCAAGACTGCTTTAACTGCCCTGGCTCAGTGTTGGTAATTGTAGTTTATTGTGGCACCAGAGCTATCTGATAGAGAAGACTAATGGCCTTTGAAGACTGCCAGAAATAGTGCAAATTGAGTCCACTTTAAGGGTTAGGGTTAGTGCTAGGGAATCATGCACATTGGTTTTTTTCTGAGACATTAAGCCTTCTCTGTCAGAGAGCTCTGGTGCCACAATAAAATACAGTTCCCATGATTCCCTAACCCTAACCCTAACCCTTAAAGTGGAGTCAATTTGCACTATTTCTAGCAGTCTGCAAAGGCCCTATATGACTCACAAAACTACAGTTCCCAGAATTCCTTAATATTAAGTCAAGGCAGTTGAAGTGGTCTCAAACTGGATTATTTCTGCAGTATGTTTTGGACCTGAGTCTACAAAAGCTAACAACTTTTAGTCTCAAATGTATTACACACATTTGCACACTGACATTTTCACACTAAGGAGCTTATCACACAGTTAATTGAATCGCCTTACCTGATTTGGTTTAATTTTAAATCCGGTGGCATCCAGACCCTATCACAAGGGTTTTGCTGCTGAAATCACCATCCGGATCCATCCCAGGTCCATCTCCACTCCCAGTGCTCCGATAGCCATTTTCTCAAGCTGGAAAACTTACAACTTTGAAAAAAAAAATCTGTGCTGAGTGGCCCTGGGAGCAGGGATGGACCAGGGCTGCGTTTGGACAGCAAATTTGGTGGCAAAATCCTTGTGATAATATCAAGATGCTGCCCAATTTAAATTTTAAGCTGGATCAGGTAAGGCAATTTAATTAATGGTGCAATAAGCTTCTAACACATGTCTTTGATTTCAGTCCTTGAACTAGTTCTTGATGTGATTCCATACAGGTGTTCTCTTTGGGGCATGGCTATAAAGGCTGTCATGACACATGCTTGCACTTCACATGGTAGAACTATGAGTACAGTAGCATTGTTTCTCAGCTACCCTACTCATGCCAATTGTTGCAGGTTGACCTGGTTCATGTTACTTCCTCCACCTAGCTGTGTCCAATTTGGCTTATTCGGTGTTGAAGATTTCAGATCGTATAACCTTGGCCTGAGTCTATTATTACTCCTCCAATTGACCTTTTTGCTGCTGCTGCAGCTGTTCTTTGTGGTGTTTTTTTTTTCAATTATATGCACTCCTTTTCTTTTTTGCATTTCTGTTCTGGCCTAATGGTTTGGGAATCTATAACCTAGAACCAAGCTGGACAGTAATTGCCACCCCTTGGAACCAATTAACTATGGAACAACTGCTCAGCTTCAGTAAAAGGTCAGCAGCTGCAAGCATCATAAGCCCCAATTTTGACTCCTGTGTTGCCAAGAAAATGCTCATTATTGTGTGTTTTTACTGCTGTGTTACTTACTTTGGTGGACATATGATTGAATCTTCTCTTTTTTTTCCTGATGATTGTCAGGATGATAGAACACCAAGCAAATTGAAACTCTGCAAATTGAAACTCTTAGAATCCATATTTTGTATCTTCTGCTTTCAGGTCATCATGTGAGGAAAGAGTCAACCATTAAATGGCATGGTGTTTGTTTAAAATACCCACAGACGGCAGCTGTCGTCTGTAGCTGCTGGCTGATTGATCTTCCACCATGGGTCATGATCCACAAAGGTTGCAACCTGACCTAAGATGTGTGACATCAGTGACACTACTAAGATTCCCTGCTTTTTTGTGACATTGGAAAAGAAAAGAAGACTGTACAGTAGAATCATTTCATATAGTTTGAGTTTTTCAATGAAACCATTAATCATGCTGTATAATGTCATAAAGGATAGAATCATAGAATCATAGAGTTGGAAGAGACCACAAGGGATAGTATATTTGATATTCTAAACTCTCTTATGACAATTTTTTTGAAAGCAGGAAAATGTGTTTAGGCATGTTCTTGGAAAGATCCTCACTCACCTACACTATGGAGATGGTTTCAACATTTCTGGGATTTGGCATAAATAGACTAGTGACAGATGCTTTTCATAGAAGAATGAATTGGCTCTCATCAGCGAAGTAAGCTAGAAAATAAATTGATATATTGTATTTGGCACTGGAAGTAGCATGGTGGTTATATTAGGGAAGATAGGACTCTAATGGTGTTTGTTTTTAAAACGCATAGTATTTTTTAAAGATGAAAGATGGAAGAAGAAGAAAAAGTTGTGTGTGGTCAGAGAATACTTGGTTCATTATGATATTTCCTTTTGTCTAATACAGAGGTTGGCAAAGTATGGTTCTTGAAATGTTATTGGACTGCAACTCCTAGCACTCCTCACCTTGGTTATGTCAATGAGCTGGTGGGAATTGATCTGTGGGGAGGATATGGCTTGGGCTGGTAAGAAACGGACTTTTGTGAGGTCAATATGTATTGTGACTCTCTTCAGTCCTTATCAGTTGATTTTATTCTAGTTTCATTTGAAGTTTCATTTATTTTGGGGTAAGCTGCCATGAAATCCATAGTGTAGTATGTCCCCTCCCCCCCCCCCAGGGCTGGGCATTTAGACAATTCAGTGAAAGTTTTTTCACCAGACCTCCACCTCCCCTTTTCCTTCTCTCTTTTGCTGTTCTCTCACTTGCAGTCCCTTTCTTACCTTAATTCTACTTTCCCCTAGAGACAACATGACAATTTCCATGGCATTTTTTTTGTAAATTCCACAGTCTATTCCAAAAGCCAGTGGTTTAAATAATGAATTGATCAATGACAGGTTGAATAATTAAACAGTCTCAATTATTAATGTTGGTGACAATTAATTAATTTCTCTATTTGAAACATTTAATATTATCAAATTAATTTTCATGCCTCATGTTCCACTCACTGGCTGCTTCTTCCTTTGCTATTACTTTCTGTATTTCATTCTTGATGTGCATGTGTGTGGTAGGAGGACTTTACGATTGATAAAACAGTGGCAGAAAACATAAAGAATCCTTGTCAAAATTATGTTAAAAAGTGCCCTTGAAGGTATAGTTTGAAAGTAGCAAAAAGCCATTATTCATTGCATCAATAAGGTAGTGTGACTCTTATTTATAATGGTTAGAATCCTGAATGGGAATTATGTCTAAGTGGACTTTTTACATAGTGGGATTTAGAATTAGTTAGTGTTGTAACATCCATATCCAGTAGAGGGCTGCTGTTACATTACTACATAGCCAAGCTGGCAGTGCTTGATGCACGTTGTGCAGAAGTATGCATCATTCCCAGTGTGCATTAGGCACTCTTGCTGGTGTCCCAATACACATCTCCACAGTTCACTAACAGAGTTTCTCTGCTACTAAAGTTATGTTAAGCAGAGTGCCTCTGCTACTAAAGTTATGTTAAGCAAAAGGTGATATAGGATTCCGGTTAATATGCAATTTCTTAATTAATCCTTGGCAACTGATGCTGCTGTTCTCTTATGATAATATGTTATTTGTTTTACTTGATTTGTTGTTTTAAATTGTAATTTGATTTAATGATTTTTTAAGGGGGGGAGGGTAGTATGGGGATGTTTTATGTATTATGTATGTGTTTTTATTGTTGTTAGCCACCCCGATTGGTTTCAAAGGGGCGGGATTAAATAAATGTTATTTATTATTATTATTATTATTATTATTATTATTATTATTATTATTATTGAAATACAATTTTCTTGTATCCTCACCTCAGGACCTAACTAGTTACAGTTTAAATATGTTACTTATAACTCACTAATCCTGAGTTTCTGTGATAATAATAATAATAATAATAATAATAATAATAATAATAATAAATTTTATTTGTAACCCGCCCCTCTGCAGAGCAATCGGGGCGGCGTACAACAAGTTAAAATACAACAATTAAAATCGAAATTCTTATTCCCTCCACCCACTACCCTCCCCCTTAAAACAGTATTAAACCTAATGAGATTAAAATCTACATACAACAAATATAAAATATTAACAAAAACAACAACAAGATGCCTCCCTCGGTAGAGAGACCAGGGATAAAGTGGCTCCAATCTACAAATTCCTATGGAAAGTTATTCTGGCAAGGCCTGCCGGAAAAGCTCTGTCTTGACTGCTTTCTTGAAAGAAGTAAGTGATGTGATAAGACGTGTCTGATCCGGCAGGCCATTCCACAGTTTAGGGACAGTGATTGAAAATGCCCTTTGGGAAGTCTGCATAAGCCTCGCTTTTGGTTGTAAAAGCAGATAGGACAGAGTGGATCTACTGGAATGACTCTATTATTCTATCAGTATTTTAGCAAGAAGGGTCAACAGCATATGTTTCAAATGATTTAGTGAACAACCTTTTAAAAATAACTTTCTAAATTGTACCTCCATCCCTTTCATGGAATTATCACTGACAGCAATTTTTCTTGGTAGAATTTTTCACAAGTATAAATAAGGCCTTCAGGTTAGATTTACAGACCTGTATCGAATCCCACTTCATAGTCACCCCTCTGAGACTGTATTAAGGAGTTAGGATATAGCCCTTTCTCTGAATTCCCTTCTCTTCAAGAATTGCTTACCACAATACAATCTGTATGTTCTGGCAACATTTACTGTATAATGTTACCTCCTCATTATAGCATGTAAAAGTGACACAACAGTTGCCAAGGATTAATTAAGGAATTGCATTACTCGTTGTGATCCGCAGTTTTACACCAAGAAAGAGTTGTGACAGAGCTGAAGCTGGAAAACAACCATTTCAGTGTACAAATTGAAACTGCAATACTCATTTGCATTTTCAGGCAAACTCCCTTGCTTCTGATAAGGCTCCTCCACTTGTAATTGAAACTGGGAATATTATGAGTGGATTTTATAGTGTGCATGAGAATAGTGTTGTTCTCTAGTAGATGAGAAAAAGAAGTTTTAAGAAGAACACAAACACATTTTATTTGTTTCTCCATGCAAACAAAATTGGATTTTTTTAATTTCCAGGAAGAATTGTGAACCAATTAAAACACTCTTAATAAAAACAGAACTTTCTCTTCAAGCATTAGCAGATGCAAATTGCAATGGATAAGCCACTTACTGCTTGAGATCATCTATCTGTCTGTCTATCTATCTTGTAGACACTCACTCTAAACAGCTGAGATATAGGTACTTAATCTCCTTCATCAGAACTGACCTCTGTGTGTGTGCCTTCAGGTCACCTGTTGATTTATAGTAATTCCATTAATCTCCTCAGGTTTTCAGATAAGAAATACTCAGTAGTGATTTTGCCAGTTCCTTCCCCTGAAATAATGCTACAGCATCTGGTATTTGTTGGTGGTTTCCCATCCAAGAACTAATGAGGACTGATCTTACTTAGCTTCCAAGATCAGACAAATGCTTTTAGGGCATTTATGCTCATAACTGATCTACCTAGGATTTAAGATCAGCCAAGTAAGGTCAGCAGGTGGTCTGAAGAGATACAATGTGGTGCAGGCTTTCCCAATGGTGCCATCTCATATGATCATAGAATTAGAGTTGGAACACACTCCAAATTATCAATATACTTCTTGAATGGGTGCAGAAAACTGAACATAGTATTCCAGGTGAGCTCTGGCCTAAGTAGAATAGAGTGACACTACTACTTCCCTTGATCTAGACACTATACTCCTATTGATGCAGCCTAGAATTGCATGAACATTTTTTACTGCAACATCACATTGAGCTTGTAATTACTTCAGATTTATCTCTGCTGGAAAGTGTCCAGATAACAGTGACCAAGATGATCAAAGGTCTGCAAAGAAAACACTCTGAGGAACACCTTAGGCAGCTTGGCATGTTTAGCTTAGGAAAGAAAGATGAAAGATGGCATAATAGCCATCTTTAAATATCTTATATTATGTAGAAAATACATAATAAGTATGTGCATGGGAGCCCTGGTGGTGCAGTAGTTACATGCCAGTACTGCAGCCTCTCACAGCCACAAAGGTTATGAGTTTGATCCTGCAGGGCTCCAGAGTCCACCTAGCCTTTCATCTTTTTGTAGGTCGGTAAAATGTGTATCCAGCTTATTGGGGGAAGTTGAGTTATTGCAAACTGCTTAAGGAGTACTAGTTCACTTATAAATGGTATAGAAATGTACTTGCGATTGCGATTGCTATTGCTATAGAGAAGATGGTGAAAGCTTATTTTCCCCTTCTGCAGATATTAGAACATGAACAAATAGATTTAAATTACAAGAAAAATAGATTCCACCAAACATTAGGAATAACATATTGATTGTAAGAGCTGTTTGAAAAAGGAATACACTCATTCAGGGAGTAGTGAATTCTCCTTCTTTGGAGGATTTTAATTAGAGCTGGATGGTCATCACTCAAGAGTGCTTTAGTTGTGTATTCTTGCATGGCAGTAGATTGAACTAGATGGCTCTTGAAATCCCTTCCAACTCTATGATTCTATAGCCCTTTGTCCTGTTCAGCACTTAAAAAAAGCTAATTTTTGGACTACAGTTTCCAGTTACTAGATGATTCTGTATAATGTACTTATGCACACACACACACACACACACACACTTTTCCAAGCTCTCATCCAGATACTAACATATGAGAACTGGTTGCAGTTAATCACTGCTATATGCTCAGTCTTGTCCTTTACTATTTCTTCACGTGTTTCAAATAGAGTTGACCCTTTTCTACTATTCATTTGCTCAGTTTTTTATCCCATCTTTCCTCCAACAATCTCTGAGAGACAGAGAGACATATGTATCTATTTCTTTCATCCCCACAACAACTTTGTAAAATAGGCTAGTCAGATCTCAGAGGTAGGATGGTCATCTTTCAGGAGAATTTTAGTTGTGTATTCCTGCATGTCAGGGAGTTAGACTAAATAGTGCTGGAGGTACCTTCCAGATTCATTACTCCATGGTTCTGAGATCAATGAGTGCCCCAGGGTGTTTCTAGATGCTGGTTTGCAGTGTATTTCCAGGAAAGAAACAGTTGTAACCAGTGGACATAAATATGATGCCAGTTGCTGGCACATTGCCAGCCCCCGCATAAGATCGCTTAAGGAGCATTACTTGATACCACCTCAAAGAAAAATGTAGATGCAGTGACTCCAGTACTATCACTTTATTTCCCTTTAAATGTTTTTTTTTTCTTTTTAAAAACCATCTTTGGCCAATAAAGAAACATCAGCTTTCAAAGCTTGCATGATGTATTTTGTGCCTTTTTGCATAGCCTAATAAAGATATGAAAGATGCAACTGCAAAGGCAGGTCTGATTCCTAACATAAAAGAAAATAATAGCAACAGAAGAAATACACAAATTCAATCTAGACAATGAGGAAAATGAAATA
>CM034708.1:18736164-18748425 GCA_020142125.1 Phrynosoma platyrhinos | reverse complement strand
ACGCCCTGGTCTGCATCCCCCCTAAGATGCTAAAAATATTAGAGGGTAGGATTTAGCATATAAGACACCTCCTTTAAAGTTCATATTAAAACCTGGGTCCACAAAACAGTGGTAGCACTAATATGAGAACCATCATCTTCCCCTCAAGGGCACAGAGCCCTTGGATGAGCTTCTATGCCAGTGGCCCCTTCACACTTCCCTGACCAGCTGCTCATGTACCCCATGTTCCTAGTTCCATCTCTCTTTTCATACTCAAAAACACATAAAAATAATAATACACATAAATACAATAATTTGGGCTTCCTTTCATTCATTTCTTCACTCATTCTACAATAGTTTGTGTCTTTCAAACCAAGCATACATTGACCAAAAGTCGGGTGGTGACATATGCATGTGTGTGTCCTTTTTGGACATTGCAAAGGAGGTATTATTGTGACATGTGACATAATGGAAATTTGGCCTGAAAGCAGTGTGGCTCTGGCACTATAGCACAACATTTAGTGTAGCCCTCAGAATGGTTTAATATCTGCTATGAAGGAGTCTAAGAGCCTGTACAGACTGGCCAAAAGGGCCAGCCTGGGGGTGGAGGCGGGGCATGGTGACCACATGCCGGCCGCCCTGACTCCGCCCCAATGCCGCCACCATGTTACACACCCCATCGCATAGTGTGCAGCATTAGGGCACTCCCTTGGTGCAATGTACCAAGGGCCACAGTGTGCAGTTGCCATGGCCCCAATCCGGTGCTCCCGGGGCATCACAGAGCCACCCCTTAGGGGCTGTCTGTAGAGCCCCCAAGTTCTCATGTAAACTTTGGGGTTACAAAGGGGTTTTCAGTGAGAGATAGCTCCATCTACTGTTTACTGTAATTCTGCCAGCGAATGCCCAGCTCTCACCTTATATGTTTTATTGTAAAAACTCAATAAAAATTTAATTAGAAAAAAAAGTCCTGCTCCATGTTAGTAACATTCAGAAATCCATAACTCCTTCCAAAATCCAAAGAGTATAACCCAAGGGATATTAGATTGTCAGAACAATTACAGTGCATTTTCACCCATTAAAATCTGTTGCCAAAGGGTGGGGGGGGGGGAGAAGATTTGGACATTTCTGTTGGTTGTGAGCCATGGAAGATTTTTCAGCCAGAATTCATTAATACTTTTCAGCAACACAAGGCAGAAATACTAACATGCTGAACAAATCTACTCTTGGATCATTGCACTTCTTTGAAATGCCTAATCTTGATGGGTCCTTAATCCCACAGTGAATATATTGTATGTGGAGGAATCCAACATCCATCATGTGAGGTGTTGAAGGCAATAGATTTCCATCCTGAATTTCTGTCTTAGCCACTTGAAATGAGTGCATTAGAAATGCTTCATTTAAGAGTCAATAAAAATTTGTTTTCTAATGTATTGGTTTCAGGTAAAATGGCTTGAAAACAAATCTCCAGAAACACTGTGCTCCTCACTTGCCTTTATTGGATTAGTTGACTAGTTATGTTAAAAAGAACAACATCTTTGCAGTACAAAGCCATTGTTAATGTCAGTGATATATTGACTGGAACCCTTCGTCTTGTAAAGGAAAACTGTCAGAGATTCTCTCCAAACAGAATAAATCATTGGTTAAGTTGGAAGTTTCAGTGACCTATCTGTAGTCTGTATTGCTGTACTGATACTCTTCAGTGCCAAGGGTGCCCATCTTTCCCCTGTTATGATCTTCATATATATCTGTTCTTTCCCCATGCAAGGAAATTCAACAAGACTGGAAAATAAATACTGTGTTTCTTTATTCACAGAACATGCTCTAAAGCAGATCCAAAGAACTTTAGACCAACCAACATTCTTAATGTTGCTTCTAAACTATATTTTAAATACTATGTTAATTGGAGTCTTAGCCTATATAAAATTCAAACAGCTAAAGAGCAGGCAGGATTCATAAAATACTCCAAAACACTCCACAAGAAGAGCTATTTGTCGATTTTGTAGACTTCAGATCTGCCTTCAACTCTATGGACAGAGGTCATCTGTAGCAAAAAAAAAGTTCACTGTCACTGAATTGATGAAATGATTTTGCATTTAATATAAATGTTTCAATCCAAGCCTGCCAGAAGAAATCCATCTTGACGGCTTTTTTAAAGCCATCTAAGTTGGCTATTTGACAGATCTCCTCTGGCAAGGCATTCCAGAGTCTGGGAGCGGTAGCAGAAAATGTACTCTGGGAGGTTGCCACCAACTTAGTTCTCATCGATTGAAGCAGCTTCCTCCCAGAGAACCTAAGGGTGCGGGGCGGATTATACGGAAGGAGGCAATTCCCTAAGTAGGTTGGACCCAGGCCACGCAAGGCTTTAAAGGCCATCACTAACACCTTATACTGTGCTCAGAAACCAGTGAAGAGATTTTAGAATAGGTGCAATATGATCACTCCTTGATGTTCCGGTGATCAACCTGGCTGCCATATTTTGTACTAGTTGTAGTTTCCAAGTTAGTTATAAGTGTAGCCCCATGTAGAGTGCATTTCAGAAGTCAACTCATGAGGTTAGCAGCACACGTACTACAGTTTCAAGGTCCCTTACTTCCAGGAAAGGGTGCAGCTGGAGTCTCAGCCGAAGCTGATAACAGGCACTCCTGACTGTTGCATTCACCTGATCTATCATGTGAAGTGATGAGTCCAGGAGCACCCCCAGACTGCAAACACAGTCCTTAGCAGAGAGTGTGACCCCACCCAGGACTGGAGGTTGCAACCCAATGCCTGGTTTGGGGATCCCTAACATAAGTACCTCCATTTTATTCGGATTCAGCTTGAGTCAGTTTTTTCCTCATCCAGTCCATTACCACTTCAAGACATTGATTGAGGGGAGAACTGCCATCTGCCATCATAGCAGCTGACCGAGACATGGAGAAGTATATTTGGGTGTCATCAGCATATTGATAACACCCATGTCTCCTGATGATCTCTCCCAGTGGCTTCATATAGATATTAAACAATATTGGGGACAGGATGGCACCCAGTGGAATGCCTCATTTTAGCTCCACTTTTGAGGAGCAGCTGTCCCCGAGTGACACCCTTTGGAACCTGCCCGAGGGGAAGGAACAGAACCACTGGAGTACAGTGCCTCCGATTCCTAACTCTCTCAGGCGTTGCAAGAGGATGTCATGATCTATCATGACAAAAGCCACTGAGAGGTCCAGAAGCACCAACTGGGTCACACTGCCCCTGTCAGTGCTCAGATGCAGGTCATCTACCAGAGCGACCATGGCAGACTCCACCTCATATCCAGGTCTGAAGCTAGTTTGAAATGGATCCAGAAAATCGGTTTCATCCAAGATCACTTGGAGTTGGAGGGCGATGGCTCACTTGATCACCTTACTCACAAATGGTAAATGAGAGATTGGTCTATAATTTTTCAAGTCCAGGGGGTCCAGGGAAGGTTTCTTCAGGAGTGGTCTAATGATCGCCTCTTTTAAACTTGATGGAACAATTCCTTCCCTAAGGGATGCATTGATGACTGTCTTAAGAAAAGCCATCAATGCATCTCCCCCCGGACGACCAGCCAAGATGGGCAGGGATCAAGGGAGCACATTGTCCCCTTCACTTTTCCAAGGATCTTGTCCATGTCATCAGTAGAGGTCTCAATGGAAGCCTCCCTAGCTTTTCAATTTGAGGCTCCTTAAGTTGTAAGTTGTGTATATGCCATAGTCTCTTCTGTACTTTCAAAGCTGGTGTATTGCTAGTAAATGCAATGAAACATACTATCTTATACTAGTTCTGAAAGTAAGGGGGGTTGCAGACTGCCAGAAATAGTGCAAATTGAGTCCACTTTTAGGGTTAGGGTTAGTGCTAGGGAATCATGGGAATTGTTTTTTTTTCCTGAGACATTGAGCTTTCTCTGTCAGAGAGCTCTGGTGCCACAATAAACTACAGTTCCCATGATTCCGTAACCCTAACCCTAACCCTAAAAGTGGACTCAATTTGCACTATTTCTGGCAGTCTGCAACCCCCCTAAGTCTCCACTGCCAATCAAGTTTCCTATTATACATGAGGTATGGGGGAAGGGGGCAATACCATTTTGTTTTTTTGCCTTAGGCAGCAAAATTTTTTGAGCTGGCTCTGCCTCTCTTCCTTTGCTTCTTTCTTCTCTAGTGGCTGAAAATGGGCTCATATTATTGCTAGTGCAAAAACAGGAGAATTGAGTAACTGCTGGGGCCTTGTAGATCTGTAATAGGATGAAATCCTGCATTAAACAATTTTGTCATGTTTCCTGCACTGTCATCAGAGTGAGAAGTGGAAATTGCTCCTTTGGAGAGCACCCACCAGAAAGCTCTCTGTTGCTGACAGCTATTACAGGCAGCTGAATGACATATCTTGTGATATAGAGTAGTGACAGCCATTGGGTAAGATGGCTTTAAAAGAGGATGATTGATCGCATTTCTTGAGATCTATTAATGATTGTTAGCCATAGAGTATAATCTTAACTGGTGAAAATGACTAAGAGCCAGCTGAGCCAACCTAGGCCAACTGAAGCTGCAATGAATGAAAATTATGTCCAGTCTGGGGTTCTTGGAAATAATTTAGGATTATTGGATTACGACTCTGGAGACCAGGGTTTGATTCCCAGTTTGGCCATGAAACCCATTGGGTGACCTTGGGCAAGTCACATGCTCTTAGCCTCAGAGGAAGGCAATGGAAAACTTCTTCTGAGCCAATCTTGCCAAGAAAACCTCACAACAAGCTCTCCTTTGCTATAACTGAGCTTTTTCCTTGCCATACCCTTTTCCCATCATGCCTTCTTTTTGGATCTTCTGCTAAAATCTTAGGCTGCAGAGCAGTTCTGTTGGCAGCAGGGATTTAATTCTTTGCTATTTTTCTTCTCAACTGAAGCAAGGAGCAAGTTTAGCAATTTTGCTTTCATTGTGAAAAAGTCTTCAAGACCTGTGCAGTTTTTGAAGACTATTTGCAATTTGATATTTACTCTGCCAAATTAAAATCAGTGATGTCACTAGGGTTTGTGTCACCCAGTGCAGTAACTCATGGTATCACTCCCCCAAAAGAGGATGTCTGGTCACACTGTCTCAGCCACCAGAAAACCCCACTATAGGTTTGCCTTAGGTCACTGTTAGTTTGAAAAGACTTGAAGGCACACAACAACAACTACCTTCTCCTGTTGAATGGGTCTATGACTCACCCGTTAAAGCCACAGAACTCTTTGTACATCAGTTTTCCTCAGAAAACTCTTTCCCAGAGCAAAATATGTATTTAAATTCTCTTTTTCTCTTCTTTAAACAACCCACCCATTCCCACAAGGCTTTTGTGGTAATTTCATATTGTTGTTTTGTGCTTTCCAGTCCTTTCCAACTTATAGCAACCCTAAGGCCTCCTTTTCCAGGACATGTCCTACATTTCTGCCTTCTGTCCAGAAGGTATCTCAAAATGCCCTCTCTTTTGAGCATGAATAAGAAGCATGAATTTATATTTATATTAAATGTTTTTAGCATAACTTTTACATTAAGTTTTATATTAAGTGGCCTAATATAAATGGCTTTTTAAAGTGGTTTTTAATCCAGCATCCTCCATTTTTCAGTGCCTTGAGCTCTTTTGTGACAACCAGGCATCCTCCTTTTCCAGGACACATAACAAGCCTCAAACCTCAGACATCTTGTTTTAAAGGGCAACAGGAGGGAGGAGGAGGAAGAAGAGGAGGAAGAGGAGGAGGGCAGAGGTTGTCTTTTGCCAGATGGAAGCTGGTGAAAATTTGTATCCTCATTGCCTTTCCTCACAGGCAGCACAAGAACTGGTGTGGGGTTGTCCAGACTTACAAAAGTCAAGATGAAATCACAGCCAGCCTAAGACCTGGCTTTTAATGCTGGCTCAGCCACTGGGTGACCTTGGGCAAGTCACACTCTCTCAGCCTCAGTGGGCAGCCATGGAAATCCGTCCAAGAAACTTAGCAAGGAACCCCCATGATAGGCTTGCCTCTTAGGGCCAGCATCAGTTAGAAATTACTTTTAAAGGCGCACAACAACAACAATGATCCATGGCAAGGATGGGCGGAGCTGGGGAGCACCAGGTGTCACCACCTCTTGGATGTCACCTGGTGTGATCCACACATCCAGGACCCCCTAGTGACGCTACTGGTTAAAATATATGTGATTGGTTTGTGGAAAAAATGTGTTTTCTATGTAAAATCAGTACCCAGGTATCCAAGTATCCAGTTCTTCTCACCAGTGGTTCTCATCACATAAGGAACACAATGTTTTGACAACCTTATCTGAATATTTTTGTATATTCTCCCCATCCCTAGAACTTTATAAGTCTTTGAGGAAATGGTTCTCCTAATCCCCTACAGCCAGCTCATATTTGAATTTGAACTACACTGCCCAGCTTTACCTTCAGATTTCAGTTATTGACAGCTGAGGAGGAATAAAATAATAGGAGAAGGGAGTATAATATTGGATTTGATAAACAATGGTCTTATCTGATAGTGCTCTGCTGTGCACTCATCAAAGTTATTTAGAGTAAGGGTTGTCCCATCCTTTACCAGTGTGGAAAAGAAGAGTGAGATCTCAGATCTTGGCACTGTTTTAAATCACACATTACATCAGTGAACACCCTGGAGTATTTGGGAATATTTTCTGCATTTTTATTGTTTGTTCTGATTCACCGTTTTGGGACTAATATGTGGACTGGAACACAGTTATCCTTTGTAGTGTGCACCTCTCAGAATTTTGTGCAGCATTTCTTGATTCAAACTTTGTGCTTAATGTATAGTAGGGAATGTTGCATGTGAAAATGCACATGAGATACACACACACACACACACACACACACACAATTTTGATTTTTTTTTAAAAAAAAATCACCACAAACTCATTTGGATATTGGAAAGAATGGACTTGGGACTGAGTACATTGAAAACTGATTCAGAATAAGCCATCAATTCCAAGTTCTCCTGAGATCCAGGCTTACATTCTCAATGAGCCTTGCAAATGGTTCTGTGACTTTGAGTCACTCACTGCTTCTCACCCTTATCTAAGTGAGATATAAATGGAAATAAGCAAAAGTACAATAACATGACTACTTGGGTTTCTCCTGCAGTGTCAAACCAGATCTCATGGCCTTTACCAGCCTTCTAGCTGCCTTCTTGCCAGCCATTCCTTCTACTTTCTAAAGGCTTTCTAAATACTTGTATTTTGTTTAAATCTACTTTAGAGACTCCTTTCAGCTCTTGATGCCCTGGAGTATTTATAAATACCATTCTGCTTCTTGCCAAGGCTATTCTTCAATTTCTATTACAAGAGATAGTGGCCACCTTATCATTTGGAACCTCCATCTTTGTCTTGCGAGAAAAGCAAGAGCTTAATCAGCTTCCCAAGTAATCACACATTTTAATTTACTTTAAGCTAAAAACTTCCTTTAGCAGGGAAATTACATGGATAAAATCTCAATTAGATTAAAGCAACAAGGTCTTTTGTTTCACTAATTTCATTATAGTCTGCATTATTGTTACATATTTTATAGGCTTTCTAATTAGTTGCTATTGCCTCATTCGTATGTCTGTATGCACCTCTGGCTATGTGTGTTTGCCACATTTGAATACATGCATGTTATATGCACATGCAGTATGAAGATAAGGAGATAATCTAATTTTTAGCTCCACAGGATGGTTTTAGTTCGACAGTACTGTGTGGTTACCATTTTATATATTCTATGAGAGAAAGCCAACATGGTGTAGTGGTTTAAGTGCTGACCACAATCTGAATCCTTCTTTGGCCAGGAAACCCACTGGGTGACCTTGGATAAGTCACTCTTTCTTGACCTTAGAGGAAGGCAATGACACACACACACACACCCATAAGATGGCAAAAAAAAAAATCAAATGTAGGAGAAACAGACTGATAGATTTGTTCATTCAGGCCAAGGGTCTGAAGTACCTATACCTTAAAAGGTATATCTGCCTTTAGACTTTTATAAATTCAGACAAAGTTGTGGGGCTGAATTAGATTATCTTTACTCTCCCCAAACTCAATAGGCTCCCCATCATTGACTACAATATAGCAGGAATATCCAACATTGTCCTTTCATACTGGGAAGAACCTTGTTGGTTATTTCAACTAGAGGAGACTCAATCCATCCATTGTTGAATGGTGACTCAATATTCAGGTAAACCCTACTGATTTTAGTCAGAACTTATAATAGGATATAATAGATCCTATTATAGGGCTGAATAGTTATTTGGCTGAATAACCTAATAATTTATTGATTTTGGCTGCTCCTGATATCTAAGAAATCTATTTCAATTTATTTTTGTTATGAATTTACCAAAATATGCAACTGTATTCACAAGAGAAATGGAGATAATATTAAATTTAAGAAGAATGAAGAAGAAAGATAGAGTGACAGATTTATTCTATTTATAAGTAGTTTAGATAGTATTATTGGGACTTCCAATGATGGTTGCTATGCTAATAGCTTGTTCTTGGAGTATCATTCTTACAAAGCTGAAACCAACACCATTTCATATGACAATTTTCTGTTATCAGCCATAGTATACCTCTTTCATCAGACATAAGGCTTGTTCCCAATGAACTTTCTGGATGGCATGAAGAGGAGTGAAGAAAAGGGAAAGCATCATAGGGCATAAAAATGGGACTTACTCAGCTCTGTCCTTTTGGTGTATCTAAAAAGAATCAGGAACTTTTATAAACTAAGCTTATGCTCTTCCACTCAATTTTGGCTCCACATGTATACCTCCTTGATACTTAGTTTTATTATTGCCAAAAGGAAACTACAAAGGTCCTGCTATCATGGTAGTTTATTCCATCTGTTCCTATGGGTGTGTGTGTGGAGAAGATCTGGCTTCTAATTCTTCTTTCTCTTCCTTTTCTACCTGAAGTTTCTGATATCATGAGGATGTTTAAAGAGAAGACTGGAACCAGGCATTGGAAATGAGGCTTCAGGTGAGGGCACATCCATAGTTCTCAGCTCAAACACTGCCCAGAAATATATCTGAGGAGAAAATGTATATAAAATAACATATTGGAGAGATGGAATGTGTACAATTTAAAGGCATTTTTACTGAGGTTTTTTTTTTTTTTTAGTTAAAATGGCAGAACAGACCTATCTTTGAACATATCCAAATCTGACATGGAATGGAAATTGATTGATCCAACATTCATTGTTACCTGTCTTTCATGGTATGGCTTAATCTATCTGGATTCTCATTTTTAATTTTCACACTGAATACATTTGTTTCAACTTAATCCCCTTCAAAATCTAATGTAAATTAGCAGGCTATATTCTACCACTAGTGATATAAGATTTTAAGCTGTTCATATTGCTGAGGTGATGCATGACTTTGCTGAGGTGATGCAAAGCTATCTCCCCTTCTTCTTCTTCTCTCCTTCATTCTGAATATATCTTATTGAAGAGTCAAAGTCTAGTCTGTTTCCTGTGGGAAAAATATCACTCAGCATTCTACACTTGAATTTATAGAAGCAATAACTCAAGCGAGCCAATGTTTCAATTAAAGATGTCATGTCATATCAAAGCATCCCTTTGCCTCTTCATTCAGTTACCAAAGTTTTGGCCTCAGCGGATGTGTGCCAGAGTTATGATTCATTTTTCCACATCATTAATATCTGTGATTTAGACCACAGATTTGCACACGTAGTACACATGTGAGAAAGATGTTTTTCTCAGCCTAAGAATGTAAGTAAGAGGCTTGCTGATTTGGACCAAAGACCTATTTAAGCCTATTTGGACCAAAGACCTATTTAAGCCAGCATTCTGTTCTCCATAGGAAGTACACAAGCATGATATGAGAGCAATAGCACTCATATTCTCTGATCATGTTCCCCAATGACTAACATTGAGATGATTGATGCTTCTGATCTCACTATTATTACATATCTTCACTTAGATCAGCTATGTTTCTGGAGATTCTGGGAGTGGTGTAGTCCAAGGTTGGGTCTGTGACTGCTTCCAGTGTTCTGGATCAAAGCTGACCCCCCCCCCACATTACTTGAGCATTCTAGTTACTCCCTTTGAGGTTGAAAATGAGATGTCCAGCATTAATCACCTGGCTGGGCACCTTTCTGTGATCTCAGAGAGAGCATCTTGCATCACTGCCACTGGCAGCAAGTGGCACAGTGGGACATTGTGTAAACAACCACCTGGTGTCACTCTGCAGTGTTACAGATTTTCCTGGAAGATCTGGAGCAAATAGTGAGGGTTTTTTTTTCTTTGGTTTGTTTGTGTGTTTTTTTTTAAAAAAAACTGGATTAAGGCAGGGGTGGCCTGGATATGGTGTGGAACTGGCCTTCCCATGTGAAGACAGTGCACACTCAAATCACGCTTTTGGCCCTGCATTGTATAGACAGGGCAATGTTAGGGTGGAGGAAAATGGTCCATATAGCCATGCCCTAAAACTGATGTTTC
The DNA here is from genome assembly GCA_020142125.1 of Phrynosoma platyrhinos. Classification (NCBI taxonomy): domain Eukaryota; kingdom Metazoa; phylum Chordata; class Lepidosauria; order Squamata; family Phrynosomatidae; genus Phrynosoma; species Phrynosoma platyrhinos. The sequence continues at coordinate 18,737,994 of CM034708.1, read as the reverse complement.
TAAGCTCTTGTGTATCGCCGTCATGACAGAAGACATTAGCTAAGATCCTTGGACTACACTGCTCCCAGTATCTCCCAGGAACATGGCTGTTGTAAGTGTAGATAGAGGTCAGAAGCATTATTCACAAGAATGCTACTCATTGGGGAACATGGTTAGATAGTATGCTTACTACTGTGTGTAGTTCCACATATTCAGCTCTACATCACCTGACTCCACAACAGCTGTCAGGCCCTGGAATAGCCCCCTGCTGTTGTCTCTTGCCAGTGGGAATGGGAAAGTATGCAGACCATAGAAAAGTAAGTGTCTTCAGCTTGGGGGAGGGGTGCATTCACAAATGAAATACACTCAACCTTTCTTTCCACCAGCATCCCAGAGCAGCTAGATCTTCATGGTCTGAACTGCAACACTACCCCTATCCAATGGAAAGTGCCAGCAGCAGGTGCCCTGGTGGCTGACAACTTTAGGAGCTCAAAAGCATGCAAATGCAAGTAGATAAATAAGTACCACTTCGGTGATAAGGTACAGTATTCAGTGCGGTCATGCTGGTCACATGGCCACCAGATTTGTCTTCGGAGAACACTGGATCTTTGGCTTAGTAATGAAGATGAACACCACCCCCTACAGTCAGTTTCGAGTAGATATCCCTGTTAAGGGACTACCTTTACCTTTAGCCATATAAAAGGAAGCTTACATGAATGTAACCTACACTTAGAATAATAGAATCATAGAGTTAGAAGAAACCACAAGGGCCATACAGTCCAACCTGCTGCCATGTAGGAATGCAGAATCAAAGCATCCCCAACAGATAGTTGTCCACCCTCTCTTTAAAAACCTCCAAAAAATAAGATTCCACCACACTCCAAGGGAGTGTGTTCCATGGTCAAAGGGCTCTTACTGTCAAGAAGTTCTTCTTAATGTTGAGATATGTACTTGTGTGTAAGTCACAAACATGATACCTGCCATTGCCTGCTTTGTCTCATTCCTTGGAAATTATTCTGCTGAAGACCATAGAGACCTGCTGCAAGCTGGAGCTACAGTATTGTATAAAATAGCCACTAGCCTCTTTTCAGAGTAAGTCAGGTTCATATACCCACATATTTCATTGTTGGTACAATTGCTCTAGTATCTGTCCAACTCTCCATTATACATTACCAAAGCAAACTGAATGATTGAACTGTACATATAGGGAGTACAAAATATTGGAGATAAATTCCAGAGGGAAAAAAAGGAAATCCTTTTCCCAATCTGAAGGATTCAGTATGGTTTTACTATGCATATGCTATGATTTTGGTAAAAGTGAGAATTCCATTAATTGTAGCTTTCTCTATCTAGTTTCATACTGGAGACAAATCATATGTGGTAGAATTATTCTCTTCAATGCAATTTTTAAATACACAGGAACTTTTTCAAGTTCTGGCTCAGGGAACCCTATTTCAAGCAAGTGGTAGGAGCACTGCATTGAAACCTGAATTACACACATTTAGCTCCTTTGAAAGTAAAGAAAGCAAGTCCATAAAAGTAGTAGTGAACTGCAGCATATGGTTTTAAAAGCATGGCTTATACATGTGAAAGCGTAACAGCCCTTTACAGATCATTTTTAGAGACAGGTCTAGTTTGAAAGCTTTAATCTTGAATACTTTATCCTATAATCACTACCACTTTTATCTTCATGCTATTTGAACATGTACCAAAAGTGTAGTTTCAGACTCATGTGCTTGACTGGTCCAGAATCAACCATTCAGACATCAGAATAGTTGGCACATTTCTGAAGTAAATTCCACTAAATGAAAATTGTTACCTAACATTCAAGTGTACAAAATAAACCAAACT
>CM034708.1:18708381-18736064 GCA_020142125.1 Phrynosoma platyrhinos | reverse complement strand
AAAACAGTACATTTTTACACAGGTATATGCAATTTAACTCTCTCTCTGTCTCTCTCACACACCTTTGCATTCCAGCAAAATAGGAGATTATTGTTTACTGATATTAGTGTTCATTGAAAGATCAAGCTATCAGATGTTCTGCTCTTCAGATAGGATAATCAGTCCACAGTAAGTCACATCTGGAGATGTGATGAGATCAGAATCGGGGAAAGACAAAAACCAGAATGCACTCCAATGTATATCTAACAATGAATATAAGGGCTAAACCTTAGCAAGAACTAAATCAATACATATGTATATAACATTGTATTGTGTCAATTATTTCTATGTATCAACAAGGAATTGCAGATAAACCTTGAATTTTTAGGTGCTAATATAAAAGGAGAGTCATGGGACACAAGGAAATGCCCTTTTGGTAACAGAATACAATAAATTCACTGGACAAGATATCTAGGCTGAGAGACATAAATTACAATCAGATAAATTCAAAGTAGAAGCTTAATTTCTATTAGTGATATAAAATGCACATCATTTCTATTAGTGACACAAAAAACAATTCCTGATGTAGGACATAATAATGAAGTGTAATATAGTAACTATCCATGAAATTCACTATATTAGAATATCTAATATAGCAAATGTTATTGAATACCTACAGGAGAACACACAACATAGATGTAGAAACCAGTATAAGGCCTTGCTACAAACCCAGTTCCCTTATTGTTTGTTCAGGAAGTGTAATCACAGACCCTAATGACATCACCTACAATATTAGAGGGACTTTCACTTGATCATGCTCTAATGTGATTTATGCCATACTATGTCAGCAATGCCCTTCAGCACTCTACATTGGATCTAAATGAGACATTAGAAATGGGAATATACAAATAATGGTTGCAGAAAAGCTCAATCTCCCCTGGCATTCCATCTCAGACTTCAGAACAGTGGTCCTTGAACAAAAGAACTAAAAAAAAGATTGGAAGGAGAAATAGCAGAATTGCAATGTATTCACACACTACAATCCATCAGTAATAGATTGAACAGAGATAATGGTTTCCTGGCACACTACATACATTTCAACACTATCTAACCCTCATCTTCATGAATCACATCCCCTTTCTGGTTCCCACACTACATTCCAATAGTCGTTCATATGATTATCTACTCTCCTTGGTTTTATGCAACAACTTCCTTCCTGCCTTTGTTACCCAACAACCATAGTTAAAACTGAACTTGTCACCAGAAGGTGTTGAATTTGATTTGACATTGTCATGCACAACTGGCTTATATAGGTCTGTCTCTGGATTTTCCATTCCAAAAATGCATCTGAGGAACTAGGGTCAAGTCTATGAAAGGTCATGGTAACAACTTCTTTTGTTCGGTTGTCTCAAAGGTGCTACATGCTCAATTTTCATATCATTTAGAGTATCGTTGAAAATTGAGTGGCCCTCCAGAAGTTGTTCAATTGCAACTCCAACATTCCTCATCATGGGCTATACTTCTTAAAACTTTTCCTCCAAAGTTTATTGGATTGCAATCCCATCAGCCCTAGTAAGCATAGCCAATGGTAAAAGATAATAAGAGTTGAAATTCAGCAATATCTGAAAAGCTACAGTTCCCCACCCCATATTTAGAGAGATAAGTCAAGATTAATCTATTAACCTAAGCCATAGCTACCACTAATTACATTTTTTTTCAGATTCAGACATAACAAGTAAACACGGTTGACTGAAAATTGAAGCACAATCTTCTGATCTCTTCATGGGCACATCAGAGAAAGAGAAAGGAAAGCACCCATTGCTTGGCAATGTTACATTGGACCTTATCCCACGGGGCCAAAAGCAGCAAGAATCGGCTAAGAATCAGGCACTATAGCGCTATAGTTTTCCGGGTGATCCCACGACGTCGCTCGGAATCGGCTAAGAATCAGGCGCTATAGCGCTATAGTTTTCCGGGTGATCCCACGACGTCGCTCAGAATACAACAAGAAACCGCTCGGAATGCAGCATCATTCGGGTTCTTTTGTATTCCTGTTTTCATCGGGCATTGCAATAGCGCTAGCTTATCCATAGCGCTATTATAGCGCTAGCGCCATATTATACTAGCGCTATAGTACTGCAATGATGCTCATACGGTTTCTTGCCACTTTTGAGAGCAGCGTGGGATAAGGTCCTGTGACTCCTAGAATCCTCCAGTTGGAGTTGTAATCCAGGTTCTACCATGCATGTTCTGAGGCTTATTCTCCTAATGCTACATCATATTTTAGTCAACCAGGCTATGTTCTCACAGTGTTTGAATATAGCTGATTTCCACCAAGAATGTACCATAGAATCAGTGGCTGGCACAAAGAGTTGTTTCACAAAATATTTATTTTTAAGTATAACTAAAACCTGCTTCACATGAGCAAATGAGCTAATTGTTCAGTAGATGCATTTAGTTTCTTGAGCATTCCATTTACACTATGCTGGCTTTTCCAATGGCAATGAAGGTAGGAAGGTTAGAAATGAGCCTCCACTGCAGAATCAATGTTTTTGTGACCACCATAATGTTAGCACAGAGGTACAGTTTGCCACTTGACACTTTGCCTGTTGTAAATAGCATTTTTCCCCTGGCAAGAAAGTGATAGTCCTGCCCTCTTAGTAGCTCTCCTTCCTATCCTCTTTCCTAGAATCAATACAAACAATTGAAGGAATAGTACTGCTATTTCTGCTAGACCTTTAAAGCCAAATGATATGACTTTTGAAGTGCCTTTTCTTCTAAACACTTCAAATAAACAAGCTAGGATGATTCTTTCCAGATCTAGGTGGCACAAGTCTTTTTTCTGCACTGCAAAATACCAAAGAGGCTATTCTGCTTACTCTCTCAATATTATTGTTCCTGGAGATGTTTCAGAATCCTATCACAGCAGTCTCTTCTGGTAGTATCACAGCAAGAGGATATCTCATAAAGTGTCTGCCTATAGGGAAGCACAGTCACCCCTTCAAGTCTACCGACTTAAATCCATGGACTTGATGATCTGTGGAGGGGCAACCACCATTGAAGCGAATGGGGCTTACATAAACATGAGTCTCCTAACTTGCAGGGTGGTCCAGAACAGATCCCCCACAAGTTAGGAGGGGTGACTGTATTCCTCAGCAGCCAAAGCCTCCTCAGTAGTCCCCTAAAAATGAGAATCCTGCTCCTGGGAATACCTTCTGCTGAAGTAGATCCAAGTGAGCCTAAAATGGGTTCTAGACATCTCATCTACAAAATTCTCAGTTCTGTGATGAGTGACAGGCTGTAAATAATGCCAGTGAGTTGAAATTTGTCAGCAACTCTTTTAAATTGTGCTTCTTACCTCCTACCTTCTGACTGCTGCCAACATCTGTTACTAAATAATGTGTGATGGGTTACTAGTGTTCTGAAAATTTGTCTTCCACTGCATGCAGTATCCTATTAAATGAAACCAGGCAGGGAAATTCATGTCATTACTATGCCTAGTGTTCCACTAAACATTTCTTGTTCCTTTTTCTAACTATTTTCATTCAACTGAAAAGAAAAGGGCATGGTTCTAAATAGCACAATTAGTTTCAGACACCTAAGGGAGATTTGGACTCATGTTTCTCAAACAAAAGTCCTTTGTGCCACAAGGCATCATGCAAGCTGAATTTTAAATACAGTTTGTGGGAAATGATTATTCAAAGTTGGAAGTGGGAAAAGCAACAATTTCAGTAGGCATGCTCAAATTAGCTCTTTAGATCATGTCCAAGGATGTCAATAATGAAGACCAATCTAGATTTGAAATTAAATGGTGTGAAATGGCACAAATGTGTACTTGCACAAATGGCAGTTTAAGAAGAGAACTATTCTCAAGAACATTGCATGGGAGGAAAGGGTTAAGACATCCCACCATCAGTGCTGTTATGTAGGGTTGCCAGAGTGAAAACTGGAGAGGATGGGCCTTTACAGACTGCCAGAAATAATGCAACTTGAGTTCACTTTAACTGCCCTGGCTCAGTGCTAGGAATCATGGGGACTGTAGTTTATTGTGGCACCAGAGGTCTCTGACAGAGAAAGCTGTGTCTCAGAAAAACTACAATTCCCATGATTCCTAGCACTGAGTCAGGGCACTTAAAGTGGACTCAATTTGCATTATTTTTGGCAGTCTGTAAAGGCCCAATGTCTACACCTTTAATGGTTGTACAGAAGATGGAATTTCAGTAGTTGTTTCTTTTTACCTGGTTGCATGACAAACATCATCTGATGAAATTCCTTGATTTACACAATCATTAAATGTACAGGAGCCTTCTCCACTTTCCATCTGACAGCACTACAAAACTCATCAGCTGATGCAACCTGCATATTAATTGCAAAGTAGCCTGGTCCCAAGCTGCCCATCATCATCATCATCATCATCATCATCATCATCACCACCACCACCACCACCACAACCAGGTATATCTCTTCTGGAGAAATAATGCAATTTGGCACCACTTTAAGTGCTGCAGCTCCATCCTATGGAATCATTGAATTTATAGTTTTACAAGGTCATTAGCCTTCTCTGCAAGTGAATATTGGTTCTTCAAAAAAACTACAAATTTGAGGTTTTAGTAGGATGGAACTATGAACATTAAAGTGGTATCAAAACTGCATTATTTTTAGAGTGTAGATGCAATCATCATCATCATCATCATCATCTTTCTCTCCAAATTGGGATGCAAGGCAGCTCACAATTTTAAAAACAGTACGGCTAAAAACATATAAAAATTAACATTCAAATGGAATCAAACTCTTGTCAATATTAAAATGATTTAAAACTATTCTTAAAGAAGAAAAAACATTCAAAGATAAAAAGCAATTAAAATAGTTCAGTTTAAAATAATACAGCACCTTCAGCCTATTCTTTGAAAACTTTCCATTTTAAAAGCTTGTCAGAATAAAAAGGACATTTGTCTGAAGAAAGACAATAGGGAGGGGACCATTCTGGCTCTCGGGCAAGGGAGGTCCAAATCCTGGGGGAAGCTATCATGAAGACTCTTTCTTGCGTGAAAGCCAACCATGCTTGTGATGGTGGTGGGTCTAAAATAAGGGCCTCTTTTTCTGATTTCAGGACCCAGCTTATAGGGAAATGCAAACAGTCTACCAGATAGCTTGGATATGAGCTATCAGATAGCTTGGATAGTGTTTTATAGGTCATAATCAGCACTATAAATTGTGTTGTTACATGCAGTTTAAAGAAATGTTACATGCAGTTTAACTCTAAGGCAGTGGGTCATAAACTTTTCTTTACTAGTATGGAAACTGATCTAGTAGCACCTTTGAGACTAATAACTGAAAAAAGGAAGCTAGTAGCAAGAGCTTTCATAATCTTGAGCCTACTTCCTGAGATGCATTTTAGATGCATGCTTCTTTACCAGGGGCATCCTTTAAATACATTTTGTTGCTGTGGACTTCCAAGATTTAACTCAAGATTTTAAAACCAAAATCATCACCATCATCATCATCTGAATACTGGACCATTAACAATTACATCATTTGTTAAACCTTCCCTCAGAGGTTCCAGAGTGGGAGGAAAGACTTTTATTCTGCTTCCTTCCACCACTTTGTTTTTGGGCTGGATTGAATGGTAACAGAAAGGCCCAGACAGAGACAAATAGACACTTTGTTTTAATTTGCTTTGATTTCTGTCACATGGCTCTCCACTGCTCAGGTGGGTTGAGAAGCCTTCATGCCTTTGCAGACTGCCTGTGAGGACATTGTGGCCACCTGGGATCAATGGACCACAGGTTAAGAACCTGATTTTATGGCATTTAAAAAAAAATTTAAGCCAGGGGTGTCCAAAGTGTGGACCCGGATTAATATGTAGTCCTCTAAGAAAATTTTAGTGGCCTTTGATCAATTGAACTTGGGGTGAATTGTCACTCCTGAATGCCTTTAGGAGGAGAAATTGATCTTTCAACTAAGTTGCAGCCCACATCACACATTCAACTCAAAAAACAAATACATATTTTTTAAAAGCCAGAACTGGGCCATCTCCTGATGTTTGAGGGCATACTTAGAAGTTTGTATTGCTATGTTATTATTTTATTAATTTTTATCGCACTTCTCTCCCAACAATGGGATTCAAGGAGTTTACAATATATTAAAAATGATAAAGATTAAAAACTATACAAAAACATCAATAAAAACTATAATTATAAAAAAGTTATTTAAAAGTCAAACCATTTATAAAAGGAAAACAATTTAAATCCATTAAAAGACAATGTTGTTGTTGTTGTGTGCCTTCAAGTCATTTCCTACTTATGGCAACCCTAAGGCAAACCTTTCATGGGATTTTCTTGGGAAGATTTGTTCAAAAGAGGTTTGCCATTGCCTTCTTCTAAGGCTGACACAATGTGACTTGCCCAAGGCCACCCAGCTGATTCCATGGCAGAGTGAGGAATCAAACCCTCGTCTCCAGAATTGTAGTTCAACACTCAACTCTGGGGAGATGCAGACGGGTGGCCATGGGTTGCCCTGGGAAGTGGCGGATTGGGGCTGAGGCCACCCCATGCCCCAGCCCCAATCCTCCCTTTTGCCGCCTGGGAAAGGAGCGCTAAAATAGCTCTCCTTCCACAAGCCACGAAAGAGGCATGTGGTTCTTCTGCACCTCTTCTAGCTCAGCATGTCTGGACACTGAGCCGGAAGGACGTCAATGGAGCGCCCACCGTGTGCAACGATGGGCACTCCGCTGACATCCTTGGAAAGGGTTTGGGGCACCCAGTGTGAGGCTGCACCTCCCCTTCCTTGCCTCCAAGACAGTGCAAAGCACTGTGTGCAAAGGGGGATAGTTAGCATATGCATGGTTATAGATACTTTAAGGTGTATACTACATGATCACACACATAGATACTTTAAGGTGTATACTACATGATCACACATATAGATGCACACACATTTAATTTGAAAAATGTAATCTTTTTCTACAACATTATGATGTTTATTCCCCCCAAAATATATCTAGTACTGGAAGAAAACTTTGTTCCACTAGTCTGGATGGTGTAACATTTTAAATGCTTTTAAAACTTCACTAAAATCTGGGTTTTAAAATAAATAGGTTTTTTAATCTTGAGTGACCACTGAGTTTAGAAATGAACTAGGAGCCTGTGTGGTCAGTGTCTTGTGAAACACAATTTTCAGTCCTGCTAGCAGCCTCATAGTTATATGCTGGAGTAAGTGCAGCTTCTGAAATGTCTTCAAATGCTGTCTTCAAAGGCTTCCCATATATGATGCACAGAGAAGAAATAATATTTAATGTGTTACATCATTGTTAGTGACATGCCATGCTGATACTCCAAATTTATGCAAGCAATCTAGAAGGAAAAATCTCTTACCCATCAAAACCATACAATGGTTGTACAGCTAATACAATTAATATATACAGTATGAAGAAACAGTCTCCAGTGAACGATCACATATCAATCCATTCTAAACTGGAATATAAAGAGTTTGCATTCTGATCTTCTTTGAGGATACAAAAAAGTAAATCCATCTGGTGTTTGTGGGTTGCTAGTTTGTGGGTGGTGGGTATTGTATTACTATATATCAAACATCTTTCCTTTTATATATTTTGTTCCATAAAGTATTGAAAAAATTCAGAAAAAAGCCAGCATGTATTTGGTACATTCAGAAAAAAAAACAGCATGCATTTGGTATAACACTTTATAGTCTCACAAGACTCAAATGTGACTGGATTGTACACACAAATGATGTGTTTCCAGTGGGAATATATTGTAATCAGAACTTGAAAAAATCTTATTTGGGGGGAGGGTTATAGTTCCTAGACTCCCCTGCTTAGTGCAGCTACTGACTATGCTGGTGCAGGATTGTAGGACCTCTTGTCCAAAAATGATATGTTTCCCAAGCTCTGGTTGTAGTCATCTTTTGAGAAAATGGAAATGAGATCTTTGCAAGAACATGAGTCAAAGTTCCGCAACCTTCCCAGATCAGCATGTAAGATACTAAAATATCTCTAAACAGATTTGAGAAGGGCAAAAAAGAGATCCTATTTCAAAACACTCAGTATTAGTTTTAGCTATCCATTCATTACATTTTCCAAATTACAATATTTTCATGTGCTCTTTCATCCAGGCCAAAAAGGAAAAGGAAAAAAAAATCAAAGAATATGCCTGAATTTCTGCCAAGAGTTGACTCACACACTCATATGACAATGTAATTACTGTCAAATAGAATATTCCACTACAAATGTGTAGTTAGATGTGTTTTAAGTTTTACTACATTCTGTTGTGGACTTTCTGACCATTGTCCTTCATTATGTAATTATTGTTGACTTTGAGAAGTATTTTTTTTAAAATTTCTGAAGTAGCTTTAAAGCAAATGTCTTGAAGACGACTTTCTGTTTTTATGTGAGGGTACAGTTTGAGGCAATGGCTAAAGTGAACTATCATACAGCTAAATTAAAATGAGAACAGACCTGAGCAAATATTAAAATGAAGAAAAATGACAATGTATTTAGAAAAAAATGATATGTATGAGGGAAGAAATCATGTATAAAATAAAAGGGAAGGTTTAAACTGAAGAGGTAGAAAGACCGGTTTCCAAAGTGCCTCCTTTCCACATCCATTAATGAAGATGATGGACTTCACACATAATGAGCTCATATAATGAATTTTCACTGGTTGTAACTCATTCTTATTAGGAGCCAAGCACCTTTACTCTGGAACACTCATTCATTTTATAATTAATAATGAGACACATTTTCAATTGATGTCCCATTTTTGAAGTCAGCATGGCAAGGCCCTTAGCCACTGTTGGTGCTTGCTGAGTCCTTGATTATTTGAACTCCTTGCTCCATTTTTCTTGTTGCTTTAAAATGAACTTCTCTTCACAGTGGCAGACTGTGCAGATCTTCCTCTGAAGATCTTAAGACACAGGCAGGTTGCTAGAATGAAGACACTCTTCAGGACATTTGGGATCCAAGTTATTTAGGCCTTTAAGGTAAGCACTAGTATTTTGAATTGGGTTTGGTGAGAGCAGGCAGAAAGTGTAGGTACATCTTTCAAAATAGGTGCAGTATAATTCCATCTGGCAGTAGCAGTTTAAATGCTGGCTGCCACATTCTGCTTTAATTGAAGCTTGCAGATTCAAGGTTAGTGCTACATACAGCAATCTCATGGTGAGATTATCAGATTAGAGATCACTGTCCAGACATCATGGGAGAATCAGCCAGGTTTTGTAAAAGGCACTTCATGCTTCCATAGCTTCCAATGACAATGCTGGCTTTAACAGCTGCTTATCTGTTTGTTCAGGGGAAATGCAGACTAGCCAAAACAGGTTGTACCTCCATATCCCAGATGTGAGAACTATGTACTCAGTGCCTGCATTTGGACAGCTTCTGTTTATTGGACCTCACCTTGCCAATTTATACAGGGCTTGCATGTGCACTGATTTACCTGATTCCAAATGACTTAAGAAAAAAAATTGTGTCATCAGCATATTGGTGACACTTTACTATAAACACCCTGACACCACTCAGTGACTTCATATAGATATTAAAAACCTGGGAGAATAATATGGTTCACTGGGGACTCCTAAGGTTTTAAAAAAGAATGTAATGGAGTTGAACAGAAATCTCCCCTCACACATGGTAGTTTCTAAGAAGAACCTATAGGTAGAAGCAGAACCATTGTGTTCCTTATTTCCATTTCACTGAGTCAAGTGAGCAAGATATCATAAATGGTGCTGAAAACCACTGAAAGAGCAAGAAAGTGTCACATTCCTACATCCTTCTCCCAAGAAATAGCATCCATTAATGCAGCCATCATTGCCCTAGTGCCAAAGCCATATTGAAATGGTCCAAGATTATCTGAAAGATTGTTATGAGTTGTGCTCGATAAGTATGAATATTAGATTTTGATGCATAAGGAAGGAAGCTGTCTGTTGCCTGAGTCTACAAGGGTAGGGCAAGAGAGCTGGGATTACTTGGAGAAGTCAAGCCTGCTGACAAGGAAATTGCTAAATTGCTTGAGATCAATCAGTACTTGACTGTCTTAACTCCATTAAATGGAGACCTGCCCATCTGCCTGTGACTGGTATACACTCCATTGTGAAGTATTCTCCAGCTACCAGTGATGCTGGGCAATCCTATCTAGATTTGAAACAAGGTAAATGTCTAAAACTGATTGGCTTTGTCTCATGAGCACAGCTCAATTAAAAACAAATTATCTAAGAATCATTATCCGTGCCTAAAGGGCAGGGCACATTTACATCTGCCCTTTTGCACAAAGCTTTAGACTCCTCATTTTAAGCACATTTTTTATTATTTTTGAGCCCTCTATAGAACATGTTTACAAAAGCCAGGGGTGTTTTCACTTTAGGAGACAACTGTCAAGTTAGGAAGAGGTCAAATCCAGAAACAGAGAGTAAATCCAGTGCACTGCTCTTAACAAGACTGTCCCCATATGAACCTGCCAGAGTCCTAAGATCTACAGGGGAAGGCTTATATTGGTCCCACCAGCATCACAGGTGTGCTTCATGAGGACATGAGAGAGAGCCATCTCACTGGCTGTTCACACCCTCTGGAACTTCCTTGTTTGGAGGTTAAGCTGGTCTCCTTTCTTTCTTTTTATCTGCAGATAAATAACTTTTTTATACAAAGGGTTTTAATGGGTAAGTAGGGGACCTTTTGACTGGGATGTGTGTTTGATTTATGGCCTAAATAAGAAGAAGCCCCTTCCTCCATGCCATCTGCCATCATCTGGCACAGAGGGAGAGAAAGGCAGGCCCAGATCCATCAGCCCTCTCCTAAAGTAAGAAGAAGAGCCCTCCCTCCAGTCCATCTGCCACGGTCCAGGCCTCAGAGGGAGAGAAGAACCACTGGACTTACACCTCTTCCCCACCACAATTCTCTTCTCCTTTTATGTCATTTCTTTTTAGATTGTAAGCCTGAGGGCAGGGAAATATCTAATTAGCTATCTGTAAGCCACTCTGAGAGCTTTTGTGGCTGAAGAGCGGAGTATAAATACAACAATAAATAAATAAATAAAACCTTTTTCGATGTTTTTAAAAAATATGTTGTTAATGCATGGATTTTTAATAGTTTTTTTTAATGACAGGGAATTTTAAAATTGACTTTTTGGGAGTCACCTTGGGTCCTGTTCTGGAAGAAAGGTAGCTTACAAACAAAATAAAATAATCGGAGTTGAAATAATACAGCCATCTGGATGTTGCTGAACAGCAACTCCCATCAGCTCTAGCTACCAGAGCCAATAGTGAAGAATGCAAGGAACTGCAGCTCCATAACATCTGGAGGGCTGCATGATTTCAATTCCTGGGTCTAATCCACTTCGTCCAAAAGTGTCTCTTATTTTGTCCTGAGAGGAGATATTAGTTACTGGATGTAGTGCTGGTGGCACAGTGGTTAAATGCCTGTACTGCAGCCACTCACTCATAGACCACAAGGTTGCGAGTTCAATACTAGCCAGGGCTCAGGCTAGACTCAGGCCTGCATCCTTCTGAGATTACTAAAATGAGTACCCAACTGTTGGGAGGCAATGAGTTTACAGTTGTAAACCACTTAGACATCCCATAGTGCAGTATGAAGCGGTATATAAATGAAGCTGCTTTGCTTTTGCTTTGCTTACACCTGCTACAAAATCCCCACCTTCAGGCTGGGAAACACCTTTCCTTCTTATAAAGATGCATTCCTCTTGGTTACTATTGATCATCAAGTTAAATAAGGTCAGTTGTACAGATGGTGTACCTAGCAAGGTATAGACCACATGTCCATACAGCATCAACTGATTACATACAACCTGATTAGACAATGCTTTAGACATCAACACCAGAATGGAATCAATAATTGCCTTGAATTAAGCATGGATATCAGCTAATTATCAAAATGGCTTCCAAACTTGTCATAACAGGCTTGTGAGGGATTTGTTGTTATTGTTGTTGACATTCCTTGTCATCCAGTCAACTTTAGCTTATAGTGACTATGGGCCTCTACAGACTGGCCCAAAGGCGGGGTGCCAGGGCATCCTTTCAGCACTTCAGCATTTTGATGTGCTGCACTGAAAGGGGTGCTAAAGAGTCGCGGACCAGCATTTAGGGTGCCCTTTTGCTGGCCTTGAAAGGAGTGGCATTTTGCCACTCTTTTCCGGGCCGGCAAAAGGGAGGATTAGAGCCTAGGCATCCATCAGCCTCGGCCCTGATCCTCTACTTCCTGGGGCAGCCCAGGACTGCCCATGTGCATCCCCCTTATATGAATGACCTCCATGAGCCCCAGACATCAACAGCCCTGCTTAGGTCTTGAAAACTCCAGCTTTTTTTATTGTATCAGTCCACTTGTAATGTGGCCTTCCCATTTTTCTACTGCCTTTCAATTGATCAAACACTTTTGCCACTGAAGGGTTCTACTTCATCTTTATTAAGATTTTCTTGTCAACCCCTCCCCTCCTCATTTACCATTTTCCAAACCACTGCTGGATAGCTGCCCTAGGATAACTGTGTAGCAGGAAAGTATAATGGTTTCGGCACCCTTTTTGTGGCAAAGTAGATACAACAATATTGATATTATTGTACATTTTGTACATTTTATCTTTGTACTCCCGCCTCGATCCGTAGGGAGAGGCGGGAAATATAAATAAATTATATTTATATTTCTGACATTTTGCCTGCATCTATGGCTGGCTTCTTCATCCCTCTGAAGATGCTAGTCATAGATGCAAGTGAAACATTGGGAACAAATTATTTCAGAACACAGCCACATAGCCTAGAAAACCCACAGAAAACTATAGATGCCAGCCATGAAAGCCTTCAACTTCACATTTCTACTTTTGATTGCCCACTGTGACTTATGTCATCTGCATTCCAACTATTGGTCTGTCTGTTTTGTAGCCATCAGTTCCTTAGTAATTCAGGGAGCTGACCAGACTCTACATCACAAGGGAGGATCTTTGGGAGTCAGCAATCTTTTCCATCTCACTAGCCAACATGGAGTTCAAAATTTCAACAGGAGCATCAGCTGTGCCAACAGAAAACTCTTGATACATCCCAGAGCATTTGCAAGAGTAATTCAACAGGATATGATAATTGGAAAAGGAAATTCATGTTGACTACCTAAATAAAAAGTATCCTGTGAAACCATTAGAGAAATGTCTCCCTAAAGGGAAGATACTGAAATCAGACAGCAATAGACTCCTATAGAGCAATTACAATTCATTAACTGAACCCATCTGCTATGTGGGGCATTGCACATTAAAGAAAATATCTTTTTTATGTCTGTTACCTGCCATTGAGCTCAGTTCTTGAAAGCTTATGATAAAGGGTACAACCAAATTTCTCCAAAATTTCCCAGTGTTTCTAAAGTAAACCTGGATGTCAGAAACTGCCCATTAATCTATGTTCTGTTTTACAATTTCTGAATGTTGAACAAAGTAGTGTGCAGTATATATATATATTGTATAAATACAAATTATTTGGGGGTGGGAATAGAGATGTACAAACATTGAAAATGGTAGGTTGCCTCATATTATGGTTCTCAAATGCCTCAGGAAAAGCAACATAAATCATGTCAACGTTTTTTTAAAAATCAAGTCTTTCTGAATTCAAGTAGACTTATCCATACAAGTAGACACAGGATTGGGAGGTGAGGAAATCCTGCTAAATTACTCAATCTTGACAAGACATGCTATCTCAATATGTCAAGGCAACCAGATGAAATGTCATTAATCCATATGAGGTTTCCCTCCTACAGTGTAAAAGTAAGAAAAAAGAATACTTTTAAAAATAAAGGCTTCCAAACTTTGTGCAAAGCATCTCTGTACAAAGTTATTGACTAAATCCTTTATGAAGCAAAACACATGAAACATGTGCAGAAGGACTACAGGACTGATCAAAAATATGCAAAGGACCCATCCATCCACTGTTTCTAATTTTAAAAAACTCCTCATAACAAGGCAGCAGCTGTCATTGGTTATCCATGCAATTAGGACAAAGCATGAGAAAAAAATGCTTCTTGTAAATTTTGAAAATTCTCTTGAGAGAAAATGCCTTACTGTCTTTAGAGGTTACTCATTCTTATATGTGAGAACAAGGCAAGCAAGGATTACCATCTGATGCACCCCAATGTGTCTTCTATATCAAATTATGTACCTGTATTTTCAGAGGGAAGTTGATTACACTGAGTTTACTCTCTGTTTGGTATTCTAAGTATGGTATACAACTTAATTTCTGCAAAACTAAAGTAGAACATTCAGTATGTAGAGGTTTGATCTCCTCCTTCAGGTTTTAAATTTCTGTGAAATTTAATTTTAGTTCTAGAAAGACTGGGATGTTAGCATATACCTGCCTTGAATCCCAGTGTGGAAGAAAGGCTGGAAATAAATAAACAAACGAATATAAATCCTGGAAACAAACAAATAAACAAATGGAGCTTTTTCTGGTGAAGGGCAATATTCTGCTAACATCTGAGACATGGCCTCAGGGGGAAGCAGATGGCTAAAAGGGTCATCTTTGGGGCAAGGAAGGGGAGGGGCAGCTGCATGGTGGGTGCCCCAACCCCTTCTCGAAGTCATCGTCAGAACGCCGGCCCCTCTGCATGGCTGGGACTCCGATGATGACTTCCCCCTGCAGCGTTCACAAATGCTGCGGCGGAAGAGTCGCTGAAGGTGCACCACCAGTCTTTTGCGGCGCACCTTCGGTGACTTGTGGAAGGAGCGCTATTTTAGCACTCCTTCCAGGGGCAGTGAAGCTGCGCTGCGGGACCGAGGTGTGGGGATACCTCAGCCTCGCGGCACAGCTTCCCAGGGCGGTCCATGGCCACCTATCTGCTTAGCCCCTCAGTCAGAATTTTGGTCTTACTAACCCAAAACTGTATCTACTCCAGGATCTCAAACTGAGGTCCTTCCCAGAACTTATTACTTTCAATAAATCATGCTCTAGTGATCTCATATTTAGGTTATTATAGGATATTGTACATGGATATTCCTTTAGTACAGTCTACAATTTAGTAGGATGGTAGCCAAAACACTGACTAGACCAAGAATATGGACACTTTGTTCTACTTACCTTTCACAGAAAAAAATCAAGACGTGTGGCCAAGCAACATCAGAATGTGAACAAGAGGGCAAAAGTTATTAATGAAGAAGAATACACATGCTAGAAGAGGTTGCAGCAGTTTGCTTTTGCCCACTGGGAAAGACAATGTTCCACCTCCTCTTCTCTACTCCCTCATGCTGAGTTGATGCTCTGAATTCAGTTTTCAGCAATTAAAGTAAGATGATTGTGAAGGAGGAAAGTGGAAGGAAGAGAGAGAAATTGATCATTTTAAAAGCAGTTGAAGAAGTAGGACAACAGAGGATTAATTGGGACTGAGCATGCCAAATCAATATGAGAGTATGGCATTTTGCTTGGTTTCCAGTCTGTTTGCAGACCTACTTCATGGTGCTGATTTTCACCTAAATGTCCTAAATGGCTTTGGGGGATGGTTTCTAAAAGAATAATTTCCTCTTCTCACAGCCTTTTTCATGTTGACTCCTGAATTATGTTTCCTCTGGTCCCAGGTCTCACCTTCCATTCTTGTTTTGTGCCTTTTATTTGTTTCTGACTTATGGGAACCCTAAGATGAAGCCATCACATAGTTTTCTTGGTTGCTCAGAGAGGGTTTGACTTTGACTTCCTCTGAGGCTGAGAGAATATGACTTGTTCAAAATTAGCCAGTAGGCTGAGTGGATATTTGAACCTTGGTCTCCAGAGTCATAGTCCAATGCTCAAAACACTATACTTTATGCAATACTTTTATTCAGAAAATAATGCAAAGCAAAGCAGCTTCATTTATATACCGCTTCATACTGCACTATGCAGTGTCTAAGTGGTTTACAACTGTACGCTCATTGCCCCCCAAAAGCTGGGTACTCATTTTAGTGACCTTGGAAGGATGCAGGCCTGAGTCAAGCCTAAGCCCTGGCTAGTATTGAACTTGTAACCTTGTGTTTATGAGTGAGTGGCTGCAGTACAGACATTTAACCACTGCACCACTAATACCAAAATATTGATAAAAACCTAAGACTCTGTTAGTACTAGGATGTTAGCCCTATGTGCTTGTCATTATTCTTGCATTGCTAGATATATTTATTTGCACTAGTTTTGTGTTGTAGATTTCTGTTTTGCCTTCCTGCATCCTGCTGGCCCTTAAAAACTAGTTGTGGAGGGCTTCCCTTCTCTCTGGAAGATGTTTTGGGGGATACACAGGGGCTGAGGAGGACAAGAAGGACCATCCCCTCCAGATTCCAATGTTAGAAGATGTTCAATCAAGTGGAATACCCAGGTGGCTCCTGGCCAGTACTCAGAACTTTTAATAGAAAATTTGAGACTGGGAACTTGGTACTTTCTACATGAAGTGGTCTCTCCCTGTCTTTGGAGGACCAGGGGAACCATAATGATTGCATAATAAAACACACAGTGAGACAAAAAGAAAAAGAAAAGGAAGAAAACAGAATAACATCTAGACTAGCCTCAGTAAACAAGAAAAGACTCTACCAAGATGTCTCTGAACTGTGAAAAAGATAAGGTGAAAGTCCTCCCACTGAATATGGTAAGAGGAGCCCAAGCAGCATGGCTATACAAAGTTTTATACCAAATAAATAAATAAATAAATCAGCACATGGCAGCCATTGTCAGAAGCCTAGCCAGCTCACAGCTAGCAAAACATGCCTTATCCATTGGCTATAGTATAAACACAGATGCAACCCAAATGAGTCACCAGAGGACAACAAAAATTCAAATTGGATGCAAACGAAGCTTTGTGCACATGCATGGCAAAGAATCTATTGAGGAAGACTAATTTTATGCCAGTGCCAGAATGGTTGTCTTGCATGTTGAAATTGAAAATGGGGCTTTGGTGAAAGAATAAGAGCTCAAAGCTGGAGTTCATGTTTTGCATTTATACAGCCATAGATTCTTTCTCCAACACATGAATTTGAAATGGGCCAGAGTAATGGGATGGGAAAACAGTTGCCAACTGACAAGCATAATGTGGTTCTCCTTTGTTACCTTTAATAAAGCAGCCTGAGCTGCAGAAATCAGAATTCTCAAATAATATTTTTCCCCATACTGCTATCCCAGTTCTGCATTGTAGAGAACAATATATTTATTAAGGGAATGATGTAACAAACAGAGGTAATAGAGAGAGAAAAGATATTTAATGAGTGTTACCTAGTTCTTCCAAGTTTCTAGATCTCATCAAATAGAAAAGGTCATGATTAATGGGTCCATTGGGATTGGCAATACTGTGTACATAGTGTATTTTAATTTCAATAAGGCTTTTGACAACTTCTTCCATGATATCCTTGCAAAAAAGCTAATAAAATTTGGTCTAGATGATGCTACTGTTACATAGGTAATTGGATGAATGCTTGAACCCAAAGGATGCTCACCAAAGGCTCTTCTTCATCATGGAGAGAAGTAAATAGTAGTGTTCCACTGAGTTCTATCCTGGGCCCAGGGCTATTCAACATCTTTATCAGTGACTTGGATGACGGAATAGAGGGCATGCTCATCCTAAATTAGAAGGGTAGCTAATACCCCAGAGGACAGAATCAGAATTCAAAATGACATTAACAGATTAGAAAGCTGGGCCAAAACTAACAAAATGAATTTCTACTGGTAGAAAATTGCCTGAAGAGGAGAAGGTTAAGGGGTGACATGATAGTTGTACTTAAATATTTGGAAAGGATGTTATATTGAAAATGGAGCAAGCTTGGTTTTTTCCACTCCAAAGACTAGCACACAGGGCAATGAATCCAAGCTATAGGAAAAATGACCTTCCTGATGATAAGAGCTGTTTGATAGTGGAACACGCTGCCTCAGAGTGTGATGGAGTCTCCTTTTCTGGAGGGTTTTCAACAGAAGTTGGATGGCCATCTGTTAGGAGTGCTTTGATTGTGTCTTCATACTCATTAGCCAAGGGTGGGTAAAGTGCACTCTGTGGTATGCATGTTATCCCCATCACTGTTTTTGTGACCCCAATGAGTAAAAAAATAAAATAAAATAAAATAAATGCACGAGGTAAGTGGGGCAAATTCTATTGCCATCTTAAATTATGATTCTCTAAAGAAGCCTCCCTGTTGCTATACAGATCTGGTCCTAAAATGGCCCACAGAGCCCTAAAACATGATGAAAAGTCTCCCACACTGTCTAGAAGGGGTTGGTTACAAGTGATCTGGTCTAAAGTGAAAAGAGAATTCATGTAGCAAATCAGTGAGGAAAATAAATGTGGTAACATGTCATGGAACCAATCACAGACAGCTGCTGGTCAATGGGACAAGGAATCTACTTTGGTTTTCTGTGGCTGCATTTGCACTGCAGAAATAATCCAGTTTGACACCACTTTAACTGCCATGGCTCAGTGTTTTGAAATTCTGGGAGCTGTAATTTTGTGAAACATTTAAAGTCTCTCTGTCAGAGAGCTGTGGTGCAACAACAAACTACAATCCCCAGAATTCCATAGCATTGAGCCATGGCCGTTAAAGTGGTGTCACACTGGATTACTTCTTCAGTGTGGATGTAGCCAGTATGAACTTTAAAGGAGCTATTGAAAACACTGAATCTGCAAAATACATACAGTACCTTCTAAGTTCAGCTAAAACCCAGAGAAGATTCATCACTTCATTGACACAAAAGTCACCAACTATTACCTGAAACTGGAACAGAATGAGGCAGAACAGGATTCTACACTGCCAACAGGGCTGTTCACACATAATATTAAACACAGAGAGAAGCTGTCTCTATCTATCTTCAACTATTTATTGTTTGTACATGAAGAGACTTATGTTTAACTAGCTGTACCCTGAAAAAATACAGCTTGGGTTTTTCAAGGGACTGATCAGATTGCTTTGCTGCTGCCATCAAAAGGATGGCTTCAATGATGCTGATTAAATCCCTATTGAAGTAATTCACTTTTCCAAGGAACAGGGCAGGGCATTCTGAAACACAATTTCTTTCTGAGATATAGAGCATTCAGATAGAGGAATTGATATGTAGCTTTGATATGGTTGTTTTTCCTGTACAGTGTCTTGCTTTTTAAAATGAAGCTTTTTTTTTTTTTTTTTTTAGAAATGAAGCTCAAACTTCTCTAACTATATATTCAGATTTTTTTTCCCCTTGAAAATCTGGAGCAAAGAATGAGGTTGGTTGTTTTTTTAAAAAATCTGGTTTAAGGCAGGGATGGCCCAGTTTGAATGCAAAACTGTGCTTTGTGAAGACAGCCCACAGTTGAATGAGGGCTTTGGCCCTGCATTTTGTGGACAGTGACATGAAGGTGGGGGAAAACTGGAATAAATGGTCTATGTAAACATGTCCACAGTGGCTGCTTCCTAGTAGGTGGGGATTGGCAGACTTTGACAGTCACCATGTGTTTCTAAAACTAGGGAATGCATAGGAATCATGACTACTATTCTTTTACAAATGCATAACTCTAGGTTATCCATTCATACCTCTCCAACAGGATTTCAGCTGTTATTTTCTGTGTGTGCTTGCACACAGACACACATGAATTTTGCACTAAATACATCCCAAACTGAAAAATTATTTTTCAATTCAGGATTCCTCTTTCCAGGGTTTCTCAACACCCATCTCCCCTAACTTTTTTTTTTAAATATTCTTTGCATCCTTACAAGCAGAATGTACAGGTAGTTACCACTCTCTATTTACAAGGGAACTATTGCTCAGGGATACATAGTTTAAAAAAACAAGCAAACATATAGGCTTCCCCCCTTTTTTTGTTTACAATGAATTTAGAGCCATTTGAACATCACAATGGGATCATAATCATAATATAGATACATTCCAGGATATTGTACTGAATAAAAGTTGAGAACTAGCAGTACTACCACATGGGTTTAAATGTAATTTCCAGGGCTTATATTATTATTATTATTATTATTATTATTATTATTACCCACCTGTTTCTCAAATTGGGACTCAAAGCAGCTATTTTAAAGTAGATCCATTGAATCAAAGGGATTTACATATGTTTTGACTTACCATTCAGCAACTTGGGTTTACTCTTATTGGTGCTAGCAATTGGATGTAGGCCATGAGGAATTATGCAGTCATCCGGGTATTATTGGACTATAAATCCCAGCAGCCCTAGCCAGCATAGTGAATGGTGAGAAAATGTTGAGAGTTACAGTTCAGTAACATCTGAAGTTACAGTCCAGTAAGAGTCCAGTTACAGACCAGTCCAGAAACATCGGGAGGGCCATATGTTTCCTACCCCCACCACAGAAGTATCTTTATAGTTTATTTAAAAATGATTCTGTCTCCTAAACAGCTCTTCTTAGCTCTTAGTGTAAAAATATTATCATGCAACGTAGAAACAATGACAACAAAAAGCTCTTTTTCCAGTATTTGAGCAAAGAAAAAGAAGTTAGAAAAGAACAGGCAGGAGTGCAGAAAATGGATCTTTTCACACCAATAATTTTTCCTGTTGAAAGCTCAATGTCACCCCAAGGCATGCCTACATGTTTCATGCATACAGCAAGAAAACTGGTAGCTAACCTTTAATGCTTTCTCCAGTTGCAGATGTCATAAAGTGTGTAAGCATATAATGAGAATCACTCAAACCTTAAACTGGAGGTTAGTGAAAGAAAACAATTTCACCTAAGAACATTTCTCTACAAACACATCAAGAGTGCAACCAGAACATTTTGGTCATTGCTAAAAGGAAGCATCATACTCCAGTTAGTAAGTTTACAGTGACAACCATACAATATCCTGTTTGTAGCATGACAGATGTGAGCAAGATATTCTTGCTGGGGTAGACATATAAGAATTGCTTTGTTGAGATCAGAGAGTTAGATCTCTAGTCTGGGATTCTGTTTCTGGGGATAAAAATGATTTTGACTCAAACATAGAGATTGGGGGATTTCATTTGGTTTAGAGTCTAATACAAACCAATCTAACTGGATTATGTGAACTAATGTGTGAACCAGAATATAATTATCCTTTCATTTCTGTTCTTTTTCAAATTTTATGACATAGTTTTCTGATCAGAAAATGAGTAGTGCTATGTTAAGGGAAATTGCTCACAAAGAGATGGATACATTAGGGAAAATAGCATACAAAAAGATGGATATCAGGGGGGAAAATGGCCCACAAAGAATGTATATAATAAAGAAACTGTATGCCAAATGACATAAAATTTTACATATGCATAGTTGTGTTTTTTTAAATGCAAACATGGGGGAACAGGGTAGAATGAACTTATGCTGGAAAAAATATAAACATTTTAGAAAGTGAATCAAACAGCTTTGTTCATTCATATATCAAATAGTTGGTCAAGGATATAATAGAATAGATGAAGCAGGTATGATGGGAATGAAAATTGATGGGAAAGATAACATTTGAGGGGTGCACAACCAGGTAGCTACAAAGCACAGTGGACAATATAGTGTACTTTATCCCAAATTTAAATGTCATAAATTTTGGTAATTGTGGGTACAAGCAGATTAACTGACAGGGAATTGCCATCCCTCCCTAGCTGTTTAAATATTGTAATAATTTAATTCTATTTTAATGTACCATTTTTATATTTTTAACTGGTCTGCTTTTTAATATTGTAAGCCATACTGAGTCACAGTTTTGGGAAAAGGATGGGATATAAATAAATATTTTGTCTTTGTTAACTGCCCTCAATCGATCTTGACTCATGGTGGCCCTATGGATGAGACATCTCCAAGACCTTCTGTTCTCCACTGCTCTGCTTAATTCCTGAAAATCCATATGTGTGAATTCCTTAATAGAGTCCATCCACCTAGCATGTGGCCTTCCTCTCTTCCTACTTCCTTCCACCTTCCCCAGCATTATTGTTTTTACAAAGAGTCCTCTCTTCTCATGATATGTCCGAAGTATGGCAATCACTGTTTAGTTATCTGGGCTTCCAGGGAGGTTTCTGGTTTAATCTGCTCTAGGACCCACTTTTTTGTCCTTTTGGCTGTCCATGGGATCCTTAGCACTCTTCTCCAGCACCACATCTCAAACGGATTTATTTTCTTCCTGTCATCTATCTTAACTGTCCAGCTCTCACATCCATACATGGTAATAGGGAATACAATGGCTTGTATAGTTCTAACTTTTGTGCTGAGTTGTATATCTTTGCATTTTAGAATCTTTTCTAGTTCTTTCATAGCCACCCTTCCCATTCTTAATCATCTTCTGATTTACTGACTACAGTCCCCATTTCTATCAATGTTTGATCCCAGGTATGGGAATGCTTTTACTATTTCTATTTCTTCATTGTCTAGGTTGAATTTGTGAAAGTCTTTGGTGGCCATTATTTTTGTTTTCTTTATGTTCAACATTAAGAGGCTTTGCAGATGGCACTTTGTGCTGTCTCCAAACCAAGGAGACAGCACAAACGCTTGGCACCCCATCCCCTTCCTGAGGACATCATTGGAGCGCCCACCCTTCCACATGATGGGTGCTCCAATGATGTCCTTCTGGCTCAGCGTCCAGACACACTGAGCTGAAAGGGACGGGAAAGAGCCACATGGCGGCTCTTCGGGTGCCCCTTTCATGGCTTGTGGAAGGAGTACTATTTTAGCACTCCTTTTCCAGGTGGCGAAAGGGAGGATTGGGGCCGAGGCATGGGGCAGCCTCAGCCCCAATCCTCCACTTCCCAGGGCAGTCCACGGCCGCCCGTCTGCATCCCCCCCCCCCTAATTCTGCCTTTGCGTTTTCTTCTTTGATCTTTCTTAGTAGGTGTTCCAAATCTGGGAGGTTTTCTGCTAGTATTATGGTCTCAACTGCATATTTTAAATTGTTGATATTCCTTCCTCCTATTTTCACTTCTCCTTCTTCTGTGCCCAAGCCGGTTTTTCTCATAATATATTCTGTATACAAGTTGAACAGATAAAATAACAGAATATTATGCCTTTGAACAGAATATATAAACATTATCATAGATAATAATAGCTAGGCTGTAAGAACAGAAAAATAGTTGTGGGCAACAGCTTGAGTCAAAAAGGGCAAAGAATTTGTTCTTGTAATCAGTTTACCACTTGAATTATAACCTAGGATTATTTTTAGTGAATTATATGCTCTATTTATGTAGCCCTATCTCTCATTTTAACCTTTTCCCCTTGACTGATGAAGTGGATTGACTATATTTCCACAGCTAGAGTACATTAAATCTTTGCAACACTACCTCTCTGTAACATATTTATTTCACTCCCCAGGAAAAAAATAATGAGCAATGTAGTGTTTTGTCTCCTTGGTAGTGGCTGTTTTGCTTTGATATTTACACCAGTTATGTGTTCCTATTGTCAAGAGAAATGGCTTTAACCACATTTGCCTATCTCATAGAGCAGCTATAAAGCTAAATTGATGGCTGCTAATAAAGAGCTTGGTGTTCCTCAGATGAGACATAGCAATAAAAAAAGAGCATTAAGGGACAAATGTTTGAAAGCAGGTTGCTCAGTTGTGGTGTGTTTGGAAGCTGCAAGTGCAAATGATGCTCCCAAATCTGCTACCATGACTTAACTTCTAAATTGAAGTTTCCATGTTCCAAGTGAGATTAGAAAACTGTTGAACAGTTGAATCCCTTCACTACAACAGCAATTTAGCAACTTCTCTCACTAACCTCTTGTTATACTGCTGGGGAAGGTAGAAAATACTTTTGAGATCTGCCCATGCAATGTATGAATCTATATCTGTATCTTGCCATAGAGTTGTCAACCCAACTTAAAAAACTATGAAATGTGCAAGATTTTTCATACTTTTTTTTCCATTTTCATTGTTCTTTGCTCAAAATATTTTTTCATTTACAAAAAGCATGATATTTTGCAGAAAAGAACACTATGTCTGGAATGCAGTTGGTGAGTCCCAACTAGAGTAGAATCATTAAATCAACCATTAAATGGTGAATCAGCACATAGGTAGATCCAAGTGATGTAATGACTCTTTTCTAATCAGGACTAGCAATAAGAATCAGGCTATTTTTGTGTGACCAATGAAAAGTTTATGATTCTTTCCCTCCTCTGCCCCCAAAAAGGAAGTCCTGAAATGGAAAGAAAATCATTTAAACATGCACAAAACTCTGATAATCTCATCCAGTGGCCAGAAAATGTTGAACTTTTTCACTCACATGTATCAGGTTGAAAGAAGCAATGGTTTGCATCTCTGTCTTTAAGAGTTTAATAGTATTTATTGTTCAAAGGATCTCTAGTCCCTCCCAGCTAATTCATCAGACCAGTGCAGTTGTCACTAGTAGAACTGGTGAACTGATTCCAATTGGATTATACATCATGCTAAGTATGGTTGTGCTGGCAGAATCACCACTATCAACAAAAGCTGGTGGTTTCCATATCAGTAGGATTATGAGTTTTCTTGAGGTTTAATCCAAACTGTAAAGAAGCGATTAGGCTGTAAAGAAGTGATGTGGTGGCTTAGTGGTTAAAAAGTCAATTCTGACAATTGGAAGATCAGAAGGTTGGCAGTTCAAGACCTGAGTGCCACATGATGAGGTGAGCTCCTGTCACTAGTCCCAGCTTCTGCCAACCCATCAGTTCGAAAGCATGAAAATGCAAGTAGATAAATAGGTATCACTTATGTGGGAAGATAACAGCATTCGGTGCAGTTATGCTGGCTACATGACCACCAGAGTAATCCTTGGATAACGCTGGCCCTTCGGCTTAATAACGGAGATGAGCAATGCCCCCTATAGTCAGTTACAAAGCTATCAAAAATTGGGTAATTGAGTTCAGTACATTGCATAACTCCCTTAGAATCGGTATTAAAACCCAGAATGGATTTATCAGCTGCCCTTAACCATATTTTTCCAATATGGATTATTGCTGTGGTTATTCATTAGAAAGAATGAGACAGAGAAAGAAGGGAATAAAGTGAGAAAAGGAAGGAAAACCAGAATAAAGAGGGAAAGAGGGAAAAGACAAGGAAAGACAGGACAAGGAAGAAAAGAAAAGCTGAGGTATTTCTAGGGGGTGTGGACCACAGTGAGTGACACCTCAAATGGGGACTGCCTCCTGGGCACTTGTGGGAAATGATTGCCTTCCAGTGTGTACTGTTGTGTTTCTCTAAGGGGAGACCAGGACTCCTGGAGACTGAAGGTCCTGGAAAGTACATGCTCCACCCACCAGGCAGCAGCCTGGGTGGCTTGACCCCTTCAGGAGTTGTAAAGAAGATGAATAGACTGGAACGGCCTGTAACACAGATGGTCATTTAAGGTGTGCCTGTTAACCTTCCTGTTGGTGGCAAGGAGGTGAGCATTTCTTCCTAAGAACACCCATCTACTCCTGTGGGACCATTGCTCTGGCTGAGAGTGTGCCAGACAGCTGTGAGTGACACTACACTGGGGTGACACCAATCCTAATGATGCCATTGGAGAAGGGGGGGGGAATTAGGAATATGCATCTTCATGAATTTCATTTTTGCAAGCAAATCTAAATATTTTTTTTTCCTTCTCTTGTGGGAAAGACACTATGAGAAATAACTACCATAGTCAGTATTCTACAAAACTTATCATATATATCAGAGTTTTGTGCAGAAAACAAGTTTCCTGTGTACAAAACAATATTTTCTGCACAGAATTTCTGAGCAAATACTAATATCTGTGAAGAAAGTGTCATTTTTGTTTGAGAAAATACCTGCATTTTCATGCAAAGATCACCACCAATATACAGTACTCCTTGTTAGAGTTTCCTTACACTTGAGAAACCAGATTTTTTAAAAACATTTATCAAATATCACTTAATATTTTCCATCTCTAAAGAAAATGAAGAAAGGCATATATTCACCAGTATCTTAGATTGTCTGCTTACTTATAGAAATGTAAATAAGTAACATCTCATATCCTAACCATCTCCCAGTCACTGGACCAGCAAACCACTGAATCAGGCAAAGGTTCAAATCAGGGCATAAGGAAGACATTTTGAACCCTTCCTGCCAATGAGTGAGGCTGTGATGATTACTTGCAACAGGGATCCTGCTTTTGATTGTTGCAGTTTCAATCACTGGGAAGTTGGAAAATTGTGCACTGATGACAAGTTGAATGGGCTTTGTTCACCTGATTTGGTGGCTGGCTATTAAAGTGGACAGGGGTGGCATTTACATAGGTTTCTAGTAAGACTACATAGCTTAACTGAATACTGACTAATTATGGATCCTTAACTCTAGGTTACCAATCTATTCCTGCTATACAGTGGGCCCTTAGGTCCTGCTATAATTTGGTTCCACCCACATATGGATAATAAAACCAGGAATGCTCAAGTCTCATTATATACAATGACATAGTAAAATGGTGTGCCTTATATAAAATGGCAGAATCAAAGTTTGCTTTTTGAACATTATTTGGAGTGCAGGAGGGGATATTTTCAAGCCATGGATGGTTGGATTTGTGGATGGTTGAATCTATGGATATATATGGCTGACTGTACTGAATACCACATGTTGGTTATAAGAAAGCTAGTTTTATGTTGAAATTTAGACAAAAGTAGAAACTTTAAGCCCTATCAAACAAGCAGAATGTGTATTGATGTAGGGTTTAGCAACGTTTGCTGCAGCCCTGATCACCCACCTGAAATCTTATAGAGAAGGTCTGAAGAGAAAGTGTTAACTGCATTGAGATGACCCCTGTTACAGAACTCTGCACAGTTCAGAATGCTGCTTGTAGCCTTTGTAGCCACACTCACATTCCTCATTCAGACTTCCAGTCAGCAAGGAAAGTGTGAAAAATAATGGACCACAGTGTGCTTCCCTATTTTTCTTCTTGAATATTCCAAGGAACAGTTGCCATACCATGTTTATGTAATTGGAAGACACAGAAATACAATTTGATATGACACTTATGCTAAGATTTATTCAGAAATTATTTATATAAATGTGAAAAAAAAACTTGCAAGATGATGATGATGATCAAGACTTGGATGGCTAGATCCATGGATGATGGTGGTGGTTAACTTTATTTATATCCCACTCTTTCCTCAAGGTTAGGACTCAATGTACAGTCTGACATTCACATTTGTGGGAGTTAAGGGTGCAAGATCCACATGAAAGTGGAAAAATTGTGAATATGCGGTGGAAGGCAGGAGGGACATGAACATGTGCATGCCCCCCTGACTTCCCCCATGCTTTTATGGGCTTCCCTCAGCTGGCCAAAGCATGGGGGGAAGAGGAGCACACACACATGCACATCCCTCCACCTTCCATTGTGCTTTGGCCAACTGAGGGGAAGCAAAAGCAAAGCAAAGAAATAAAAGTGCAACAACTCCAATGAATATAATTACAGCATACACAAACCAGACAGTCCAACAGAGGGTATGGGGTGAAGTGAGCATATATGGGGGGCCTCCATGATTGTGATTTGTCAATGTATCACTTATACACCGATGTACCAATGCCCTTTACCGGCAGAGCATTGTATGTGTGACTGTTCCTGCTAGGAAAAGAGGAGAAAGCAGTTTCCAGACAGCCATCTTGAGTGGGTAAGTTTTTAAATTCTTTTTAAAAACACTTGGGGGGAGTGTGACTGTGACTCAGTGGGTGGGGCTTTGTTGAGTGGCATTTGCAAGTCAATAGGGGGTGGGCTAGGCAGTTAGCTCTATACAACTGCTGCCAGAGCCGCGCGCCTAGGAGCGCGCAAATTTTATAACCAGCAGACTTAAATACTTTTGTTAGCAAAGGATTTT
>CM034708.1:18691439-18701994 GCA_020142125.1 Phrynosoma platyrhinos | reverse complement strand
AAGCCATGGCAAAACCCCTGTGGAGATTTTGCCAAGAAAAGCCCAAAATCAAGTAATAATAACAATAATCAATATCATCATGGCGGGCGGTGACGATGGCGGGGGGCATTGGGGGGCTGCGGCGGCAGCAGCAGGACCGGCCTCGGGCCAGTCCAAAGGCCTCGGGGGGCTGCATCCAGCCCCCCAGGCCTTAGGTTGCCTACCCCTGCTATAAACCCTTAGTTGTTCCTGCCTGCCTGAAACATCAAGTGTTAATTCACAGTTTGTAGAAGCCAGTGCACTGGAGAGGAAGAGGCTTCTAATTAATCATTGTATATTTGTATCCTGAACACTGAAATATTTATGAAAGAAGCTAAGAACCTGCTAAAGAAGGAAAGGGCAGGATATAAATCTGAATAAACAGAACTTGTAACAGCTGCATTTTATAGGATTAAATTACATTATTTTAGTGGATTATAAATGAGCATATGATAATAAAGAGAAGAGCCTTTAAGCATAAAAGATTTTTTAAAAAACTTACTAACAGCAAAAGGTCTATTATTAAAACTTTTTCTTAAGCTGTTGCTTTACTGTAGTTACTTTCATGTAACATAAACTTTACTTGACATCTGAGCAAATAATCTGAGGAAGTAGGCCCAAGTCTATGAAAGCTCATTCTACCAGCTTCTTTCAGTCTCAAAGGTGCTAGAAGATCTCTTTTCATACTCATTTCCAGAGGTTATATTTTAAAATTTGTTCATATTGAGGATGGAGCAAGCTTGTTTTATGCTGCTCCACAGACTAGGATATGGGGAAATGGATTCACGCTACAGGAAAAGAGGTCCCATCTAAATATTAGGAAGAACTTTCTGATGGCAAGAGCTGTTCAGCAGTGGAACACACTGCCTCAGAGAGTGATCAATTCTCCTTTTTTGCAGGTTTCTAAACAGAGGCCGGATGGCTATCTGACAGGAGTGCTTTGATTGTGTATTCCTTTGTGGCAGTGGTTGGACTGTATGGTCCTCGTGGTCTCTTCCAGCTCTATGATTATATGGTCAGAAATAATAGACTATTTAAAGCATTGCAAACTATTGAATGGGATTAATCCCTGAGATGAGGCCTGAGAAGGTGATACATAGAACTGAGCTCTGTTTTGCAGTCCATGAGTCTATTGGATGTAGAAAAGTCTGTTTTTGTCACCCTGGAAGCTCTTGCATGGAATGGAGCTTTGATTTACATGTCCAAAACATACTGCAGAAATAATTCAGTTTGAGACAGCTTTAATTGCCCTGGCTCAGTGCTAGGGAATCCTGGGAATTTTAGTTTATTGTGGCACCAGAGTTCTCTGACAGAAAAGGGTAAATGTCTCACAAAACTGCCATTCCCAGAATTCCCTAGCATTGAGGTAGGGAAGTTAAAGCTGTCTCAAACTGAATTATTTCTGCAGTGTGTTTTGGACCTGTTTCATGGAACTGTGATATGCCTAGCAAGTAAGAAAGCTATTCCCCAGGACCACACTGTGTGTTGTACCCCTAGATGCTGTTATACAGAGCTCAGCTGCTCTATGAATCAATTATTTTATCTTGTTAATGCTAATTTATTCACAATCGCCACCATATTGAAGTTATGTTGTGGCTAGAATTCTATTGGTATTGTGGGCCTAAATCCCGTTAAAACCATCAATGGGATCAGTGTGTTGGATTACCATTTTACAAATGATGCACTGCGTCTGCTCTAGCAGGGACTAACTAGTGGGATTCCAACCATATACCTGTGCATTCTTGGATGGTGCCTGTCTGTGAGTGCTTCAGTATATCCATCTTTTCTCCACTGAGACTGAAGAAATAATCATGCATTTCCTATTTCATAATGGGGCAATAAGTAAGCACATTGGCAGATGTGCAACTGTTGCACAATGTCAGCATTTGGGTGAAGAGTAATACAGTACTGCCCCCATTTAAAAAAAATACATTGAAACTTTATTATTAAAACCAAAGATAGACACAAACCAATACAGAAAAGAGAAAAAAACAAAACAACATCAAATTACTACTTATACCTATAGACATTAATAAACACATACCAACATACTCACAATAAACATACTAACAGTAAACAGAATAAAAGACTTCCAGAGGCAAAGAGGATTAAAGCTCTATATGTGTTTTAGATAAAGCTGATAGCAATCATTTTATTGTTTTTACTGTACTATTTATTTCTTTTGGATGTTTTTAATTTTATGTTTGAGTTTCCTATTGGATCTACTGGATCTGTTGATCATAATAAATGATGATGATGATGATGATGATGATGATGATGATGATGATAAAAGACTTCCAGCATTCTTCTGCTGCAGTCATTAATTTAACCTTTCACATTTCCTCTTATCATACAAGGATAATCAATTTGATAAAATCTATCCTAACTTTTCTAATCCACAAATTGTAATATTTGCTTTCAACTAACACACAATTTTTACCTTTATCTATTTTAACAGCAACTACTAAAACCATTTATAGATTTCCCTCTATTCAAATACATCACTGTCTCCATCTCTGTTTAACTACATGAGCGTAGATTTACACTATGCAAGTATGATATAGGATCTCAGCCTGTATCTTCCTTCATGGCAGATAATGAGCCACAACTGATCATGCTTTTTTTTTCTTTCTGATTTCGTCCATCCCAGCACAGGTATCTGAAAGAAAGGTCTGCACAGGCTCTGGTGTTACATGCATTCAATATGGTCAAGATGTCTACGCTTCAAGTCTTTTCTGGAACAATATAGAATTATATCACAATTGTTCTTTGAGCTAATTCATGCATGGCATGCCTAGTAAGGATGGATGATTATGGGACAGGTGTTCAGCTGCTCAGCCAAATGTTGCCTGTTCAGTGAGAATGCAATAACCTGTTCAGTTAGTTTTGTGTCTTAGAAATACATATAAGATGATGCTTGTGGCAAGGGCCTTCAGTGTGTCAATTTGTCCCAGTTAAGAAACTCCTGAGCAGCAAATGCAGTCAGAATCAATTAAAAAAACTGGAAGCCTTGTGGAATGAAGAAACAGGTTGTTGTGAGAAGAATTCAAGGAAAACCAAGTATTGTTTTGTCAGGTTTATTGTAACTCATATCTATAGTGCCTTTAACTGTGTATGGGGATGTTCCCTGTTTTTGTATATTAGTATATTAGTAATAATAATAATAATAATAATAATAATAATAATAATAATAATAATTTATATCCCGCCTCTCTCTAAAAACAACCGAGGTGGCTTATAGATAAAACAAACAATCTCTCCCCCAATAGCCCATCCCCCTTAAAATGCAATTAAACAAAATATAAAAAAACATACTTAAAAATCACAAATAACAAATAATTTAAAATGGTTATAGTGAAAATCAGGGCCAGGCTTAATTATTTTTGGTGGCTGGTTACCTATTCAGGAAAGGCCTGCTGGAAGAGATCCATCTTAACAGCTTGTTAAAAGCTGTTTAGGGTGGTCAAATGATGGATCTCATCTGACAGGCCATTCCATAGTTTTGGAGGGATAGCTGAAAATCCACCCCGCGCACTCTGGACAGTTGCAGATAATTTAGTTTTTATAGGTTGCAATAAATTCTTCCCAAAGGACCTTAGTGCGCGGGGTGGATTATACGGAAGGAGGCAGTCCCAAAGATAGGTTGGATCCAAGCCATTTAGGGCTTTAAAGCTAATAACCAACACTTTGCACTGCATCCAGAAACTAATAGGCAGCCAGTGAAGCAATCTTAGGATAGGTGTTATATGGTCTCTCCTGGTTTTACCTGGCTGCCATATTCTGTACCAGTTGAAGTTTCTGAACTAGGCACAAGTGTAGCCCCATGTAGAGTACATTGCAGAAATCGAGATGAGAGGTTACCAGTGCATGTATCATGGTTTTGAGGTCCCTAACCTCCAGGAAAGGGAGAAGTTGGCATATCAGCCAAAGCTGATAACAGGTGCTCCTGATCACTGCATTCACCTGATTTGTCATCTGAAGTGACTGATAACACCCTGCCCCATCTCTCCGGATGATCTCTTCCAGCTGCTTCATATATATGTTAAATAGCATCAGGGACAGGATGGAGCCCTGAAGGATACAATAAAGCTCCTTTTTAACTGGTAACTGTCTCCAGGCATCGCCTCCTTGAACCTGCCAGAGAGAATGGAATGGAACCATTGCAATGCAATGCCTCCAATTCCTAATTCTCTCAGGCGTTCCAAGAGGATGTCATGATCTATTGTGTCAAAGGCTGCTGAAAGGTCCAACAGCACCAACAGGGTCACACCACCCCTGTCGATGCCCTGACGAAGGTCATCAGCTAGCAACCATGGCAGTTTCGACTCCATATCCCATCCTAAAGCCAGTTTTAAATGGATCCAGATAATCGGTTTCCTCCAAGACAGCTTGGAGCTGAAGAGCAACAGCCATCTCAATTACTTTGCTCAAAAAAGGTAGCAAAGAGACTGGCCTATAGCTGTTCATTTCCAGAGGGTCAAGGGAAGTTTTTTTCAGAAGCAGTCTGACCACCGCTTCCTTCAAACTAGATGGAACATGACCTTCCCCAAGGTATGCATTGATGATGTCCCTCAGGAACATCCTCAAGGCATCTCCCCCCTGGATGGCCAGCCATGAAGGGCAAGGATCAAGAGGGAGGTTGTTTTCCTCACTCTACCAAGGAGCTTGTCCACATCATCGGTACTCACCGATTGGAATTGATCCAGAATAATCTCATCAGTGGAGTTGCTGGGCATCTCATCTATCAATTTTGCTATAACACCAGCATCCAAGTCGGCTCTTATCTGAGAGATTTTAAATGCATCACAGCAGGCTGTTGTCAGATTAAGTAATGGGTTCCCTTACCACCCCAAACAGCTCTGCTGGACAGGACTCTGCAGACACAATATGTGCAGAGAGGAAAGATTTCCTTGCTGCATATATTGCCTCTCTATATTGCCTCTTGCACAGCTGCCTTTAGCCCTGGTGGAATGGGGGAAAAGGAGGCTGCTGTGGTGTCCTCTGAGTCCTCTGGCTGGCTATATATCTATAGCTGTGATATATCCTATATCTTTAGCTGTGAAGTTAAGGAGATTACCACCAAATTAATCTAAGGGCCTCTGCAGACCAGCCCAAAGGGCCGACCTGGAGACAGAGTTGGGACACGGGCTGCCCCAATCCCCCATTGATGCTGTCCTGATGCCACATATTGTTACACATCACACGCAGTGTCAGGGTGCCCTCCCAGTGCAGCGTTCTGACACACCGGCTTTTAGGGTAGCCTTTTCCCACTCTTTTCAGGGTGGCAAAAGGGAGGATTGGGGCTGCGGCATGGGGTTGCTGTGCCCCTGATCCACCGTTTCCCAGGGCAGCCCAGAGCCCCCCATCTGCAGTCCCCCCAGGAAAATCAAAGAGCTTGTAAAATTATCAAGTAGTTGGTTACAAGTATAGTTACGCTTTTAAAAAATGAAACACTTTACTTTCCTGTAGTTCCAAAAGAAGCAAATGTTGTTGTTCCTGAAGTCTGTATTTATTTCCCACCACTCCCCCCCTCAGAATTATAATTCAAGGTGGTTACTATTTTAAAAATGCTATTCCACATATGTTTTTCCTTGCACCAGTACCAACAGACAGCAAGGCACCAGAATTTGAACCACCATATATACTTGACTATAAGTTGATCTCATGTAAAGGTAAAGGGCACATTTTGAGGCCAAAAATATGGATTTTGACATGGCTGTGGATAAGTCAAGGGTAAAACTTAGGTGAATGTATGAAAGAATGTAAAGGACAAAGACAAGGAAAACAATACTCAAAATTTACAAAATTTCAACAGGTAGAATAGTTTGTACTCACCCTAAAGGCTGGATGGATAATTAGTAAAGGTGACTGTGTGTAAGAGGCAGCCAGGCACAGGTGGGGCTAAGAAAACACACACAGCTCCTGAAAGTATTCCTGAGAGTTGCTCATCTAACATTTTAAAACCTCCAAATATTGAGTCTAACATGCTCCAAGACAGTCTATTTCACTATCAAACAGCTTGTAGAGTAAAGAAGGTCTTCTTAATGTCTAGGTTTGTTTTGTGTTCTAGTCTCTGCAGTAGCTGAAAACAAGCTTGATCCATCCACAATATGAAATCCCTTAAAATATTTAAATATATCTATATGTCATTTTTCTGTCTTTTCCTCTTCAAGCTAAACATACCCAACTCTTTAAGTCATCCCATATAAGGTCTCCAGCTTTTTAATAGTCTTGGTCAACTTTCTCTGGACATGTTCCATCTTGTCAATATCCTTCTTGAACTCTCCTGCCCCAAACTGGGTGAAATCTGATCAAAGCAGAATAGAGTGATAGACTGGTTATTTAGCAATTAACATGGGATATTAGCAACAACTGTTCTGTAGAATTAAGCATTTGTCTCTGTATTTTATGACTTTTTCAATTGTTAAAATGAAACTTAATTTCTACAATGGCTCTTGGCACCAAAATGGTATAACATTAAGAGTTTCAAATAGTCTCTCAACTGCATTATCAGTCCAGTCTTATTTTTCAACCATCTGCTTTCTTCTTATTTTCTGAGTATTTTAACTCATGGTTCAGAGGAGTAAATATAAGAATAGACAAAAGATGGAGAAAGAGACACATTAAACAAGTGTGTGAGAAAGAATCACCAGATTGTTCTAGAGAAGCAAACCCATATAGAGTTCAAACAATCCAACA
Source organism: Phrynosoma platyrhinos (assembly GCA_020142125.1). Classification (NCBI taxonomy): domain Eukaryota; kingdom Metazoa; phylum Chordata; class Lepidosauria; order Squamata; family Phrynosomatidae; genus Phrynosoma; species Phrynosoma platyrhinos. The sequence goes on along the minus strand of CM034708.1, from coordinate 18,695,277 downwards.
ATCAGCCCATTAACCTCATAGATTTGTGTATGCATCTCTCTCTCTCTGTATATATATGAGAGAAAGACAAGAAATACAAGCAGTGGTCTACTCAGCTTGCTTTGGAATGGAAAAACAAGCAGAACATCCAGTTTCATGGCTAACAAACTGAATTATGGCACAAGGTAGTCCATTTGGGGAGTTCTGTTTTAATGAGTTATTTGCTATATACATGGGCAACCAATTGATCTTGCCACAGTAGTGAAAAGGATACTGGAATAGGGGCATTGGCCTATCTTATCAACATATATATTACAGAGTTTTACAGAATTTTACAATATAAAATCCAGCATTTCACATAAACTTAAATATTTGCTGATAACTAAGGTGAAAGCATAGTCTAGTGAAGAAATCAATACAGTCAAGGTAGGACTATAGTCTCTCTTTTATTTGATCACCAAATTAAAGGTGATCTGAAAGTTATTAGATTAAAAACCCTGAATATCCTCCATATATTTCAGCAACCAACAAACTACCCTCCATACTCTGATAGACCATGTGATATGCTATTGCTATGTTTTGGAGTAAAGACTAACATGTGCTTATCACTTCAGTGTGATAAAAACTTAGTATAAAGAATGCTACAAGGTAGTAAAATCACTAAATAAGCTTGGAAAAGTTACTTTTGAACTACAGCTCCCAAAATACCCATGTAGTTTTAAGGCTGGGACATTCTGAGAGGTATCACCCACCACCATCCAAAAAAAACCACCCACCCACCCACCCCCACTTCTACAAGCGCTGATTATTGTACAGTTATTGTGATGGAATGGGGAGAACCTGTGTCTCTATTATTGTCAATTTGCTAGATTATTTTTTTAGGTTATATAGAGAACAATTTACCCTATATTGTCAGTGAATATCTGGTAAAATTCTCCCTATCTCTAGGTGGGAATAAACAGATAGGCAAGCCAGCACCTTAATATAGAGAAGTGATGGGCAACCCACACAGGAGGCAGGGCCAATTTTTCCCTTGCTTGCTTGGCAGGCTGCACTGGTACATTTTGGCACACGTGAAGTGAAACAACATCACTTCTGGCTATCTTTTTGGCTGATTTTCAGCCAGTTTCATATGTGTGTGTGTTTAGAGGGAGGTATTGGGGTCTCTAGACTTTTAGAAGCAATCCATCACTTTTCCAGGTGGTTTTGACAGCTTTGGGGGGAGTTTGGGGCAAATAATTGCTTTAAAATTGGCACAACAATCAATTATGGGCATTTGGGCTTTGGTGGTTTTAGGGTGCTAGGTTGAAAAGGAGACATTGTTGAGCACCCTTTGGGTTCGGCCTGTCAACCAATTACAAATCCATGTAACAGTTACTTTGTCTAGCCCACATTTCTGAAGCACATGGCCAGGAAGTTGCGGTCTATGCCCACCTCTACCTAGGGGAATTTAGGGGGGTTGCAGACTGCCAGAAATAGTGCAAATTGAGTCCACTTTTAAGGTTAGGGTTAGTGCTAGGGAATCATGGGAACTGTATTTTTTTCTGAGACATTGAGCCTTTTCTGTCAGAGAGCTCTGGTGCCACAATAAACTACTGTTCCCATGATTCTCTAGCCCTAGCCCTAACCCTAAAAGTGGACTCAATTTGCACTATTTCTGACAGTCTGCAACCCCCCTTAGACACTCTTGTGACTTACTATATCCCAGAGCAGATGAAAAGTTTTGACATATCTACTGGCATTTATTTTACAGGATGCTATTTTTTTTCTTATTATTTTTAGCCAGATACACTATTACTAACACCCCCTCCCTTCCCTCTCCCACATGCTCTTGCACCATCCTAATACTCTGATCTTAATGAAGCACACTAAAACTAATCTTAATTCCTTTTAGAGGAAGATCATGTTTCTGTGAATGGTAGGTATCATTATAATGACATGAGTCAAAACAGTTTTTTAAATGCTCCTGTTGCTTATCAGCTTTACAACTACAGTTTGTCTCCCTTCAGAGCAGTGCATGTCTATAGTTGGAGCACTTGTTTAACAGAAAATTGAGATCTGTCAAAAATGAAGTTGATTGCTAAAATGGATTAGCCAGCTTCAACAGTACTCTGAGCAACTTGAAGAGAAGGGTGTAAGAGATAAATAGGTAAACAAAGCAGTGATGCTAAACTGTTGGGTCGGTAGGTAGGAGATCCATGTCTGAATTAATGTGAGACAATAGGCAATCAATAGAGAGCCGGTGTGGGATAATGATTTGAGTGTTGGACCAGGACTCCAAGAGCCAAGGCTCTGAATCCCCGTACAGACATGGAAACCCACAGAGTGAACTTGGGCAAGCCATACTCTCTACAGGAAGGCAAAGGCAAATGCCCTCTGAATAAATCTTGTCAAGAAAAAACCATTATAGGTTCATCTATCACCATAGATCAGAAATGACTTGAAGACTCACAATGACAACAACAGTGACAAAAATAACAACAACAATGTAAGAAAGCCTGAGCGTTGGAAAGGAAAGGAAAGAAAAGAATACAATATTGCTGTAAACTAATTTAGCAAATGGATACTTGTGTGATGAAAAAGGCAATGATTTAGAGGTAAACTCAAGACTGGATTTCTGCAATTTATTATATATTGGGCTACCTCTGTACCATTCTATCAATTTCAAACAGGCCTTAGTCCTGATTATGGGATAGACACAGCTTTGGTCACCTTGGTGCATGACCTACACAGGAACTTGATAGGAGAAGTGTGTCAGTTCTGTTAGATTGTTTAGTGGTGTTTGTTACCTTCAGCTGTTTGGGTCAATCTTCTAGGTCAGTTCTCTGGGATGGGACTTGAAGGCACTGTTATACAGTGGTCCCTGTCTTTCTTGGAAGGGTGAGCTCAAAAGGTGGTGCTGGGGGAACCCTGTTTGATAGTCTGGCCATTGGCCTGTGGGGTCCATCAGGGTTCTGTTTTGTCCCCTATGCTTTTAAACTTTTACATTAAAATGCTGGGAGAGGTCATCCAGAGTGTTGGCATGAAGTGATGCCAATATGCTGATGACACCCAATTCTGACTCCCCTTTCCATCTGATTTCAAGGACGCTGTCTCATTACTTGACCAGTGTCTGTTGTCAGTAATGGACTGAATGAGGGCAAACAAATGGAAACTTAATACAGATATGAAATAGTTGTTCCTGGTTTTGTCAGGAAGATTATGGAATTGAGACTCTGCCTATGCTAGATGGGGTTACACATCCTCTGAAATCTCAGGCTCACAGCTTGGGTGTTCTCCTGGGCTCAACTCTGAGTCTGGATGCTCAGGTTTCACCAATGACCAGGAGTGTACTTGCACAGCTGAAACTAAGGGGGCAACTTCATCCATTCCTTGAGACATCAAAGCTAGCTACAATGACACATGCCTTGATTACATCCCATTTGGACTACTGTAAAACATTCTGTGTGGGGTTGCCTTTGGAAACCATTCAGAAACTTCAGAGGGTCCAAAATGCTGTGGCCAGATTGCTGCACAGGGCCATTTACACATAACATGTGACTCCCTCATTAAAACAGTTTCACTGGCTATTGGTTCAGTTCTAGGTACAATTCAAAGTGCTGGTTATGACCTATGAATCCCTATGTGGTTTAGGTCCAGATTATCTAAAAGACAGTATCTCCCCATATGGACCTGTCAGAATTTTAGGATCTAAAGGAGAAGGCTTTCTCTTGGTCCCACCACTATCACAGTCTCACCTGGTGAGGACATGAGACAGAGCATTCTAAGTGGCTGTTCCCATGCTCTGAAATTCCCTTCTGTGGGAGGCTAGGGGACATTTTCACACGGGGCAAAAAAGGGAGTCATTCCTACCTCCATC
>CM034708.1:18673118-18691339 GCA_020142125.1 Phrynosoma platyrhinos | reverse complement strand
CTGCATTATTTCTGGCAGTCTGTAAAGGCCCAAAGAAATTTTTGTTTACATAGGCTTTAATAATCAGGCAAGGATTATTTAAATGTGTGTTTTGTTTATATTTTTAACTTTCATTTGGCTTTTGAATGATTGTAAGTTGTTTAAAGTGGGGATTTGAAATTGTTTTTAAATTTTTATTCTTAGGATGCATGTCTCTGTGTGTGTTTAACTGATTTTCTTTGGAAGCTGCCTTGGGTGCCACTCTACGAGAAAGGTGACATATAAATCTAAATAAATAAATATCAAGTTTGGAAACTTCAGTTAGTCCAAAACATGACAGTTACTGTTGCATCTAGGAATAATCACATAACACCTATATTAAAATCACTCTACTGGCTGCCAATTATTTTCTGGGCAAGGCACAATGTGTTGGTTGTTACCTCATTGCTGGCATGCCAAAGCTAGCAAAGCAAGGAGACCCAGCCTGGTATCCAGATAATGGTGGTTCTTAAACCACTAGGAAAGCACATTATATGTCAGTCTGCCTTTTGACCATCACATCCATTATTATGAAGTTGTTCCAATTGCTGCTTGGTTCCTTTGGCATTGATGTGATATAGCAACAATATCAAATTCTCCATCTGCCTTATCAAGACACCAAAAGGGATTTCATGTTATTAAAAAGAGAAGCATATGACATGTGGAAACAAGAATACTATGAGGTCTAGATGTCTTTCTGAAAGCCTCATGTGCCAAATTCATAGGATACCTTGATGAAAATAGTCTCAGGTGCTAAAATAAATTATGCATAGCATGCAGTTTATAAATGATGTAACAAATACTGAAACACTTTTTGAATTTGTCTATCCTTTTTATTTCTTAAGCTTCATTTGTATAGTCTTCATCCTCCCACTTAATTAAATGATTAAAAAGCCTAAGCACAGACTATTAATTGAAGAATTTCTTTTGTATGTACTTCAATGCTTCTCTTTACTACCAAGCATGTGATATGAATATGTACAATCACACACTGTTAATATTAATTATAGAAGGATGACAGGATTCTAATATTAAAAACCAGATGGTTATTCAAACCATCTTGACAAATTGGTTGTTTGTTGTTGTTTAACAAATATGTTTAATTAGCACCAGGCTTACAAATATTTCTGATCTTAATGTTTGGATTCTTTGTAAATGTTTTGAAATGAGTCTAATAGCACAGGATGATCTGGGACCTATTTGTATAGGAGTCACCATACATTGGGTTGCATCCAGAGATGAACTTCTATATGCTGAAGAGGATTTTCCACTTAGAGAATGACTAGTTTAGAAGTTACACTAAGTATGTGCTTCTGTTTCTACAACACTGTGTGCAAACTACTGTGAAAAGAGCTGTAGAACTGATTTGTTGTGTGTCCACTCTGTGTGAACATTCCTGCCACAAGGCAGGAATCATGAAACCCTCTAGATGTTGTTGGACTGCAAGTACCAACAGCAGCTTTATTCAACAGTCAATGGTGATGAATGCTAGGGATTGCAGTCCAACCATATCTGGAGGGCCATGTGATTCCCATCCCTGGCATAGTAGTTATTTTCCTTGTGTTCTCATATATTTAGGGCTGTGAACAGAAAGAATCTTGAGGATTTTCTACTCTCCTCCTTTGGAGGCCTTTTGCAACTTTGGAAACATTTTGAAGGATGGTGAGACCTGTCTGAACAGAGTGAGATAGCAAGTGAAGTACTTAAGTGAGAGGGGCAAATGATCAAAATTTTGATGGTGGTTGTAGTTGTGCAGGGCACTCCCACCCAGATTTGCTGCATTGAGCAGCCCTCCATCCCATGCTTTTCAGGAGTTTGTTCTGCTCCTGCAGAAAATCTTTTCATCTGTGGAGAAAAAAATGGGGGGACTAAAAAGTCCATTTCATGAGTTTTCTTCCACTAACAATGTCAAGTTATAAGCCATATTATTCCCAAGATAGGAGATTTTTATTCTTTGGGGAAGGGGAAGTCATTATTTCTGATATGAAAATGGAGACACATCACAGATAAGCTCAAAGTTGATAGTTTTCATTTGCAAATCAAGCCACAAGCAGGGATTAGATTCACCAAAGACTACAGTAGAATTTCAATCTTATAGTTATTCATGTCAGTCTGATTCTTGGCACACTATCCTGGAAGTAAGCTCTATTGTACTGAATAACTGGTTAAAATTCTATGAGATGGCCATAGAAACATAATCCAAAATTTCTAATTTGTGAGTTTAATCAAGGATTTTCTTTACCTTGCACTGACAAACATTTAAAGGATAACTAGTGTAAGCTGCTAATGCAATTTGCTTAAGATATATACACACATTCCAGCAATCTTCTTTAAGTCTGGGGTCACTGAGGTATAATGAATGTAATGTTATTATCTCTACTGACTGAATGTGAAGGACCATGCATTTCATGAGTACATAGCACTCTCAGTTAAATATCAAAATAATGATACTGGAAGTTTCTTTGAAGGGACCCTATTCCACAGATTGGTGTTAAGTTAGTTTGTGCTAGAAGTGCACAAATCTTTGTAATTTCCTTTAAGTACCCACAGTGCTGTCTGGTGGCAGCTGAGATTCATTTTGTCTCCTGTCCAGGATGTGTAATTGAATGAATATAAATAGGAACCAAACTATTTGATAATCTATTCTACCCTATAAGTTTCCTAGGGTTTAAGTTTATCAGTAGAAATGTTTTACTTGGTAGATAACTACTGGAGACACATTGTATGGAAACATTAGAAAAAACTGTCTTGATGGATGTTTCCAGATTCAGAAGACCCTGTTAAGGGAGTCCAGGCTGGTGCCCATACACAGGTAAACAAATACATTTTTATTCAGACAAGCTTTTGCCTTTTCAGCTAAATTGTTTCCTGAAGTAGGTTTAACTGTTGGGACAATGCATTCTTTCTTCACTGCATTCTTCATTGCATTTTTTTAAACACTGAATTCTTCACTGCATTTTTAAAACACTGAATTCTTCACTGCATTTTAAAAAAATATATCTATATTGACATTTAGAATTGACTTACAGAAGAAGTTACTAACAAGTCCTATTTATAGTCACTCCAGAAGGGACTAAACTTAGATTTAGGACAGTTTTTTAATATTAATTTTCTTATTAATAGCCATCTTGAAGTCATACTATTTGTGGTGGAAGAATAGGCTATTAAATAAATAAACAATCTGTTTTCCTATTGTAGCCAGATGAAGATGAAACAAACTGTAGTGAAACAAAGCTAACCTGTGGTGTCTTGGGATATCAGCTCTCACTGAATGCAACAGGATTCAAGCATGCATACCTATGGCTGCATCTGCACCACAGAAATAAAGCAGTTTGACATTGCTTTAATTACCATGCTATGGACTTCTGGGATTTGTCATTTTATAAGACATTGAGTCTGCTCTGTGAGAGAGCTCTGGTGCCATAACAAACTACAAATCCCAAATCACAGAATTCCATAGTATTGAACCATGGCAGTTAAAGTGGTGTCAAACTGTATTGATTCTCCACTATAGATGCAGTTTTTTTCTGATCTTCTTAATTCATTGTAAAGGCTGCATGAGACCTATACATACAAAATATGTATGTATCTGAACCTTCCTCTTCCTATCCCACCTCCAGTTCAGATATAAACACAATGAGGTGGAAGGGAAAGCATGTTGGTAGGTCTCACATAATTGAACAGCATCATCAGCCATTTCTGATGTCCCCCAAGTCCTGGTGTTGACATGCTCATTTACACTCTCTGTAACAGAGTCTAGGGCAGTTTATTCCTCCAGATGTTTTTGTCAGGGTATGCAGGATTGCATTACACTATTGTGACTGAATAAAGGTGTGATAAATGGCAAATGAACCTGTGTTTGTGAGTCTGCATGGTAATTAACCAATTAGGTCTGGTGGCTGCAATGCAGTCAATCAGCAGACTACACATGTTGTGGTAGGTTGCATGTAGGTTGGGAGCAGCAAGCTTTTCATGTTGTGGGAGCTATTTTGTTCTCCATGCTGAGAGTCATGCTGGAGGTTGTATTGCTAAGAGTTTTATGCTGAGAGCTGTGTGCTTTTCTCTTCATCCTGAGATTGTTTTTGCATTTTTCTATGCCTATTTGTATGCAGCCATAATGCTACAATGGTTTATTTTTTATGTTATTTTTGTTTCTGCTAAGTAAAACTATTTTTGTTACTAAAGCTCCATGACTGTGCTACAATCCATTTTGGACTTCAGCTCCCAGAGTTTCTGACTGTTAGCTAAGCTGATAGGGGCATATAGGAATTGAAGTCCATAACAAGTGGAGGACCAGCATTTGGGAACCAGTGGTCTAGGGGATTACAGCATTGCAACCTCAGGAGAAGTGGGAGGAATAGAAGTTATAGCACCAAGAAGAGTACTTTTGTTGCAGTAGTATTACCAGGTAAGTGCTCAGTGCTTCATACTCATGGAAGTCCTCCAGAGGGCACTTTCTATAGGACCTTTTTGAACGTAAAGCCAGTTCTATCCACTAATACAGGGGACAGCAACCTACAGCCCCTGGGCCGGTTCCGGCCCAGGTTGCCGGACTTCCTGGTCCAGGCAGACCCCTGCCGCCGTTTTTGCCTCCGTGTGGCCGCATGCGCCATGCCCGCCAACTTGATTTCCAAAATGGAGGCCATGACACATTTGTGCATGCGCAGGAGTACTGCGCATGCACAAATGACTCGTGGCCGCCATTTTGAAAATCAAAATGGTGGCGGCCACTTGTTTGTGCATGCACAGGAGTACTGCACATGCACAATACGCATCACGGCTGCCATTTTGGAAATCAAAATGGCTGACGTGACATGCGCGGCGGCGGTGGCAGTACATGCGGGGGGGGGTCACAAGTGTGAGCATGTGCGCTGCCATTCCCCCCCTCGGCCTGGCGGAGAAGAGGACTTTGGGGGACCGGCCAAGGGCTGAAAAAGGTTGCCTACCCCTGCACTAATGCATAAGGAACACCATCTGCTCAGCATGCACTGAGCTCTGGATCAAACCATTTTATAGGAAACTAGGTAGTATTGAAGACAGTGACTGACAGCACTGGAGGTTGTGCTGGGTATATATAGCTTATCCTCCCCCAAGTAAACCATTCTCTTCTACCAACTCCCTACAATTTATTTTAGTACATTAAGTATTTTTAGTCAGATATTTAACAAGCCTGAGTAATCACTGCCTTCCTACACATTAGGTTTCAAAAAACTGCATATTCTGAAGAACTATAAAAGATGCAATGGGGGGGGGGGAAATGTGCAAGGCTTAACATCTGTTCCTCTTAACATATTTATGTACGTTTCATGTAGTCATGAAAAGTTTACTATGATATTTTTATGGTTCAAAATTGGTCATCTTTACTTTATGGATCCATCTAATCAACCTACTTTATAAAGTACAGACAGAGGTTGGAACCCACTCAATTGTATTCAAATTTGGACTGGAGCACTTACTAGCATTTATGCATTTTCTAAATTTCCCAACTTTTTTGGAAAGATATTAAAGTACTGGCAATTGAATTGTTTCCAGAGAGAAGTATAGTTTCTATACATGTCTACTTAAGCAGGTACACTAGCTACTTATATATTGCCCAGATACAGGAAATGCTTCACTAAATGAGAGGACACAGATTTGCTTAAAAGGCTTTACATGCTAATGTATATGTTGAGATGCAAACACAGAAATATTTACTGGGAAAAATGATAAAATCCAATACATCTCACCATGGCAGGAAAGAACATCATTGGGTACTCTCTTTGCCTGTCCAGTTCAGTGTTTGAGTGCTAATGGTGAATAAACAACTTCAAGGTCTTTCCTCTTCCTTCATTTGCTTGTTATATCTAAACCAGACTGAATGGCTACATTTTCAGATTCTGGACTTTTTCAAAAACCAAGGGAGCTAATGGGACCTAAGCACATATGTACACATTTTCAGTCTTAAGCTTATAGGCTAGATAAATGACAAGCTGTACAACAGAGACAGATAATCTTCATTTCACAGAGTAGATACCAACTACAGCCCCAAGATTTTCTTTTGATTGAATTGGAAATGCTATCACATTGAAATTGGGCTACATCTACACTGCACAGTTAATGCACTTTGACACCACCTTAACTGCCATGGCTCAATGTTATGAATTTGGGGATTTGTAATTTTGTGAAATATTAAGCATTCTCTGTCAGAGCTCTGGTTCTGTAACAACTACAAATCCCAGGATTCCATAGGATGGAGCCATGACAGTTAAAGCTGTGTCAAACAGCATTAATTCTGCAGTGTGGCAGAAGAGCAGATAAAATAGTGCATTAGGGCTTATTCTTGAAAGATATGTAAAGTTAGCTGGACTTGTACACTTGGTGGGAAAACAAATTAGTAAGAATCACACCTGTCTTTAGACCTACCCACTGCTACACTGCAGATCTTGATACCTTTCCCAAATTAGATTCAGAGCCTTGAACCAAAACTGATTTTATTTTGGAACTCCCTGCTATGCTCCATTAGCCTTCATATATTTGCAATGTGATCCCTGGTGCCCCTTCCTTTCTTGAACCCTGCTTGGACCTCTGGGATTTTTCTCTCCATGAGTGGCTGGAGTCTGTGTTGCAGTATCTTGAGCATACTTTTGCTTGCATGGGAGATTAGTGCTATTGTTTTATAGTTGCTGCAGTCTGTTGTGTCTCCTTTTTTGTGGATGGGATGTATATCAATTGCTTCCAATCTGTTGGCCATCATTTTGTTTTCCATATCTGTTGACATAATTTTGGTTAACATTAGAGTTGACTCTGTCATTTTGGATTGCAGCAGTTCAACTGGAATATTATCTGTTCCTGGAGTCTTGTTTTTGCCATTTCTTTTATTGCAGCTTCCAACTCAGTTTTTAGAATTTGTTTAATTTTACTCATTATAATTTCAAGGCCTCTTCCAGACTCTTTCCATGTCACATTCACATATAACTGCATTTGTTCTTGTTGTTCTGTACCTTTAAGTAGTTTTTGACTTATGGTGGCTCTCAAGTGAACCCATCATAGGATTTTCTGGGTTTGCCACTTTGCTTCTAGTAACTGGATGATAGTTATCTCAGGTAACTGCCCATCCCTTACACAATATCAATAGAAACACAAGGTTGAGGCAGTCGGTTGGAAGGAGCTCAGTTTCCTGTTTTGACTTTGTGACTGAAGATGTTAGATGCTGAAATTAAAGATTTGGTGTAAAGGGAAGAGGGATATGTAGGCTGTGCCTTGATGAAGCCATAAGTTATATTTCCCCCACTTGCTGGCCATCACAAACAATGCTGGACATCAACAAACTCACAGACATCCACAAGATCATTGCCATTCTTTTTCTGTATTACCCTGATCTGACTTTCTCATAGAGAGTATTGCAATTCTCATTATCAACCACAGTTATTCAGTATTTGAAATTCAGACCAGTAGTTCTTAACTTTTTCTTGTTAAGCCCCATGGATTGATCTATAGGAAGAAAGAGATGCAATCAGAAAAAATACCAGACCCCCAAAGGGCAAATCAAAGAGATTGGTTGCTACCTCAGCCAGTCATCTTTGGAAGGCCAAAACCTGGAGATCTCCCTCCCAAGCCTCATAACTTTATAGGAGAGAGTAAACCTCAGATCAGCCACAAGGGCCATGTCCTTTCCACATCCCACAGTCTTGTGCCCTGTGGAAGCAGCAAAATAGGGTGTGAAGGTGTACACTGACATATTCTCCTCACCCTCATTGCCTGCCATGGACAAGAGGCAAGTGTCTGCTTAATCCCATTTCTCCAACAAGCCAGCCAAAATGACTCTCACCTCGTTTGCTAATCTCCCAGAAAAATCAGATTGCTTTTTTCCAGCCCCATAGATCAAGGGTAGGCAACCTTTCCCCTTTAAGGGCCGAGGGACTTCAGCTCCCAGAAGCCTCAGCCATGTTGGCCAATAGTCCCATGTTAGCCAATAGCTCCTGGGATTCTGGGAGCTGAAGTCCCTCGGCCCTTAAAGGGGAAAGGTTGCCTACCCCTGCCATAGATAATCAGTATTATTTATAGAGTGAGGAAATGTAATAGAAAGAGGTTTCTTCAATATTCAAGGAGGTTATTATTTAATCTCATGCACTTCCCCACACTAAATTTTTCCCCATCCTCCACCTGTATGACAAGCTGAATCAAGGAAGGGGGTAGCACTGTGATGGAGACAGAGAGGACCTGATGTGCACTATTTCAATTCCAGACTACTCGGATACTTCATAGCTGGGGATGTAAATCTTTGACTATTTGACCTTGTATGCAGTACCAAAAAATTACAGTAGTTTTCTTTCCACTGCAGGATAAAATAATATCCTCTGTAGTATTCTTCCCATGTTCAAATGTCCTTAAGTGTTGTGGCAGAATTATTATCCAAAGAAAAAGACAGATTTTTGCAGACACACACACACACACACACACACACACACACACACACACACCTGTATATCATTTCCAGCACAGAACAGAGTTTTGAGCAAAAAACAAAACAAAAAGAAAAAAAATCTACATTTTGCTTCAGAGAATAAATCCTCTACAACTTTATGATGTTCAAATACAAGAAGAATACTATAGAGACGTATTAATTTACTGTGTGTGTTTTTAAAAGGGGTAAATCGCTTGTGTGCTTTTCTCCACATAATATTTATTTCACAACATATCCAGATGTTGAATAATGGGAGAAATTTGTGTAAAAAAAAACTCACTGGTTCACTATTCTTTCCAATGAGCTTTCCCAACTACTGGCATACTCATCCCTTACTCACAAAATTGGATCAGCACCTAAACATCACCTTTAAAGTTCAATGCAAAATCCTATTTCAGATCTTCACAATTTTCAGAACAGAGCCAGAATGTGTCATAGCCTGAATTCACCACCATAATTTAACATTGCAAAGGATTTGGCGTACTGTTCTTTCTTCCTGCATGAACTGCTCTATACCATCCCCCAGGGCTGAATGTTTCATCTTGAAGGCAAGACTTTCACTGTGCAATTCCCTTGCCCCACTCACAGAATTATACAGAAGTCCAGACATTTGTAGTTCTTTCCATTTCTATCCCTTCCATGCTTTTCTATCACTTCTTCTTCTCTCTCTTTCCCCCATATCACAGAAAATCCATTAAGGAGGAAGAGACAGACTAGCTGCACAATGTCTTTTGACTGATAGAGTTAGGTGTGCTCTGTCTGGAAGTCTTCCCATTTAAAAATAAATAAACCAAAGCTTATTATACTGTACATTTAGCAGAAAATCATTCTATAGCTTTGGAATGGCTTGTGTGGTAAACTACCACTTCTTAAGGTAACACTTGGAGCTGTCATTTGAAAGAGCTTGCTGTCACTTTTTATAACATTCTCCACACCTTTTCATCCTAATATTTTTATAGCCCTGAGCTGTCAACTTCATCTAGTTTAAGGCTCTGTGATTACTACAACAGCCTTTGGCACTGAATGTAAGGTTAAAAAAAAGTTGCATCAGTGAATTGTTACATACCATACTGTAAAACCACAATTTGGGCATTATTAAGCAGGATGCATATATGGGTTCCCTTCACATGGTAAATATTTAGACTGCAAAACAAAGGGAAGACTGAGATAACTGGAGGTGGAGGGCTGTCAAGATTTCTGCTACCTTGAATCTTAAACACTTGTTTGCTATTTACATTTATAAATCAGGACAGGGCTAGGAGTCTACAATGACAGGATCATATGGAGAAGGGCATCAAATCCCACGTGCTCTCCCACCTGTGGAAAACTTCCCAGCCCATGACCTTCTGGTATCAAAACTAAGCTGGGAAAAATGTCTTAAGCAGTAGTACCCCAAAAAGTAAGCAAAAATGGGGATAAATGTTTTGTTAGGATATATGAAGATTCCTGTTGGATAAGATTAAAACTTCTTTACACACCTAGGGATGGAAAATAAATTTGTTGGATTAGACTGTCTGAATAATAGCAGTTTTTTTTCCCCTCCACCTTTCAAGAGTCATTGAATTTTTACATGATTGTTGAGAAGCAAAGTGTGAACAAAACAGTGGATGGAATCCAGCACCAGGAGATGCACATGTGGCATATAATTATGTCTTCATAGGTACATGTCACAATGCTATCCTCCACCCCACTTTTTAAGTTACACCCCTACACACACACAAACAAACAACATGGCTGTGTGTCTGGATTCACTGCAATAGGCATCCACAGGGATCTCCAAGGGATCTCTGGAATATCCCTGCTGCTAATGTTTGCACAGCAAGTCCAATTACAGCAAAATAGATGGACACATACCTGGAAGAAACAATTAAACTGGACACGTCTTGCCAAGAAATAGAAATGGATGTGGTTTGCAGGGGCATTTCTTAAAATATGATTTTGGGAGGATTTTGGTTGTAGTATGATTGGTAAAGAATTATGAACTCCACAATGACCAAAATGTGAGGTAGAACTGTGTAAAATGGAATTCGCTATTAGAACTCACTAACAGGGTGCCAGCCAACCTGTGCATTTTAAAATATAAATGGCTCAAAATGTGCAGAATGTGTGTGTGTGTGTGTGTGTGCACATGCCATTTTTAACCAATGGGGAAGATAAGTAAAGTAGATGAAATGCTGGAATAAAAACATACATTATGATAATGTGCAACAGTATGCATGAATTTCCACATGGAAAATTCATACAGAGAGACTGAGATTTGGGTGCAGCACAGCACTCCTTCCACACAGTTCCATGTTCTTTCCAAACCCAGCAAGTGAAAAATTCTGGAAGCCTGGAAGCCTGCTGCTGCTACTGCTTACTGGCAAAGAGGGAGGGAGATAGCTGTTCAGATCAAGAAGAAGAAGCTGTTTTCAGCTTAGCGGAGGACGAAAGGAGAGTTTATTCACAGATGGAGAGCATCCCCTCTCCCTCTCCCTTTCCCTCTCCTTCTCCCTCTCTAACTTAGGAACTCAGAGCAGCTGCATCTTCATCATCTAAGCTGTACCCCACTCTGTCCTCTCCCTGGTAGTACGTATAACCAAGGCTTGACAGATGCTGGAGGGACAAAGTAAAAATAGCCCCCTGTGCCCCATCAAAAAACAAAATAGAAACACGTATATGTACACATCACCAATAGGATGCCACCCTCAGTCTTGCAATAGGATACAAGACAAGGAGAGGAAGAAAATATAGGTGGGATTCAGAATAATGTGAACAATTTTCCATATCTTGTTTCATTCAGTCACCATTGGATGATCATGGGAAAATGTGGACAATAGACCATTCCTGCAACTGTTTGTTCCCTAGCAACTGATATTCAGAGGCATATTGCCTATGATCCTGGAAGCAGCCTATAACACTGTACATATTATGAATTTGTCTAACCCCACTTTAATGACATCTATCAAGGTCAAGGACTTATAATAAATAAATAAATGGGTCCAAGATAAAATCATACCTGAAATCTCACTAGAAGCTAAAATGACAAAGAGCTGATATAGACCTTCTCAAAACACTGGTTTCCCGGAAGCTTGGGGGCATGGCATTTAGATGCTATATGCCCCAATGCTGCACCGAAACCAACATTATGCCACCTGCCTGCCCACATGTAGGCTGGCCTCACGTGCTCCAGCGGTGTGGCATTTACATGCCACACACCAAAGGAACACTGCAAAGCCACAGTAGTGCAGGAAAAAACAACTTTTTGCCAGCTCAAAAAGGACTGGCAATTTGCTGCTTCTTTTTGGGCCAGCAAAAATCTGGGTTGGGGCTGTGGCTTGAGGTTGCTGCAGTCCCACTCTGGTTCTCTCAGGGGTGGCTTCAAGTCGCTCCTTCAGGGCAGTCTGTTCCACCCCTAAATTAGGGCTAGCAAATTTAGGGCATATGAGATAACATATCTAATTGGAAGAAACTATCAGCCTGCAAATACGGGTGAAATAAGCCTGCTTCCGGGCATCACCAATGTACAGCATTTAGATGCCACGTGCTGCAATCATGCCAGGAAGTCAGCATGAAGCCGCCTGGCTGCCCATACATGGGTGGCTTCATGATGCTCTGGCCGCATGGCATTTACACAGTGTTTGTCTTATCCACTCCTTTTTTTGGCCGGATTGAAAGCAGATTGGGGCTGCAGATTGGGTGGAGGATAGCATTGTGACATGTACCTATGAAGACATAACTATATGCCACATGTGCATCTTCAGAAGGGGCAGCTTCAAGCTGCTCCTTTCACCCATCTGTTTCACCCGTATATTGTTGAATAAGGCTGAAGGCATTAGAAAATGAGGACAACGACACTGTGGATGAGTTGAGTCAATGAATGAAGCCAAAGTCTTGAATTTGCAAGACCTTAGTAGGGCTGTTAATAACAGGGTCTCTTGTAATTCTTTCATTCATAGGGTTGCTATAAGTAGAAGCTCATTTAATAGAAAATAACAAAAAGAACAATGCTTGCAGATATCACCTCATCTTGTGACAGTGGAGCTAATATTGCACTATATAAATAAATACATTTTTAACATTTCTGTTCTGAATCACCAACCATTCATTGGATGGATGATTCTAAGTTCTAGTATTAACATTTCATTAGACTGTTTTAGATTTTCATTCCAACACATAAAGAAAATAATGTCTCCATTGCCACCACACTTCAAGAGCATTTCCCAGCTTAATCACTACCAACTCACATCTCATTTGTGTGTATGAATTTTGGATCATGTCTTACCCCTATACCTCACTTCACTGTGAATCATATTTGCCATTGGAATGTTCATTTATCCAATTTTGAGATATTCTTCTAGAGAAATTCAGAATCTTTTCCTTCTACTTTTACTACCTTGAAGAATCTGACCACCTTCCTGAACATCATTAAGACTAGTTCATTTGTGAACAAGTTCAAAAGCATTCTTCCAATAGTGATGTTTAATGGACCCATCTCCTTCAGCAAGTTAAGTTTTCATGGCAGAGAGATCAGTGAATGTCTTCCATTTAAACTTCCTCATAAAAGCATGAGAGTAAGGGGCATTTTTTTAAAAAAAGAGTATCAACTTTCCTTTCTTTAGATAAGGAAGTACTTGGTAACATCAGCTCTCATGCAATGCAGATGATGAAAGACCTCTGTGCTCTAGAGGAACGTCTGTGAGTTGCAAAGGATATTTTCACATGCCCACAATATTTCAGGGT
The DNA here is from genome assembly GCA_020142125.1 of Phrynosoma platyrhinos. Classification (NCBI taxonomy): domain Eukaryota; kingdom Metazoa; phylum Chordata; class Lepidosauria; order Squamata; family Phrynosomatidae; genus Phrynosoma; species Phrynosoma platyrhinos. The sequence continues at coordinate 18,678,156 of CM034708.1, read as the reverse complement.
CTTTTGAAGCAGATGGTTCATGTCTTGGTTAAAAACACCATATGTTCCACAGTGACAGAGTCCTTCTGCCTCCACATGTTCCAACATTCCCAGTGCAGGAAGAGAAACATGTTTGAGGCTGTTGTCACTCTTGCTGCTTCTGTTTCCTATTGCAATTTTCCCTTATTGAAAATGTTTTGTGAAATCTTTCCCCCCTCTTTCCCATTCTATTAAAAATGTCTGCTCCAGTTATGTCAAGTGTGTTTTTCTTTTCTTTCTAAATTAGCAATTTGTTTTATCATACAAACAGAAAGTAGCTTTAGCTTGGGTTTATCATGAAATCTGACTATTGCTGCTGGAAGGATTCTTAAGAAGTGCCTACGCATTGCAAAAATAAAGTCATTGGCTTATTTATTTATTGTGTTGTTATCCCACCTTTCTCCCAAAATGGGATCCAAGCTATTTTGTAATGGATTAAAAACAAAAAAGGTTAAAACATTGATTGCAAAAGTTAAAAGATAATTAAATGTCAGTTCTTGGACACTGCATCCTCTTCAACACCATCCACATCCTAGTACTTTGGTAATGGACAATTTCTCCAATAATGTCAGGACAGGCACCAGGCTTGAGGAGGTTGTTGGTGAGATGACATTTTTAGCTCTCATTCCTATGGTCTTAGGTTACTCACATCCCCTTAGTGTTCATGAGGTTTTTATTTTGGTTGTATCACACCATAAAACTCCACTGGCAGCCATTTTTTCATGAAGTTCATTGGAATTGCATGGGATATTGTGTGGCCAGTGGCCACTGAACCTTCCATGGAACTGGAGAAAACAATGTTGTTCAAAGATGCCCTCCCCCCCCCTTTTTTTTTTTTTTTTTAAGGACAGCCCAGGTGAAGTGAAAGTTGTTAGGAGCTTTGGATAGATCTGGGATTGATTCATTCTCTGGTCTCCTTTTGAATGGCACCTTATTTATTTAGAATATTTATATATTCTCACCCCGGACCACAAGGGCTCCCAGAGCAGTTTACAAATCATCAATTTTACAATGCTCTGCCCAGATGACACACAAGGAAATGAGGTAGGTGAGGGGATGGAGTCCAGTAGATGCTGGATTTTCTTCTACTCTGTAAGAGATCAAAGCAATGGTAGTTGAAATATAGAGGAATGGGCTCTCACTGGCTGCTGGGGCCAAGGCATGATGCACCTAGTTGTTGTTCTCTCTCCCAGAGACCAGAACAATGGCAGTTGGGATATGGAGGGAGAAGCTCTCACAAGTTCCTAGGGCCAAGGCACAATTGAGCTGTGCTTGGCTTCTCTTCTCTCCTTCAGGGATTAGAATAATGGCAGTTGGAAAATGTAAGGAGGGGCTCTCACTAGGAGCTGAGCCAAGAAACAATAGAACTGTGTCCTCCTGCTCTTCTCCCTATCAGAGGCCAGAACAATGGCAGTTAGAATATGGATGGATGGCTTCATATGTATCATCTGGCCTATCTGAAAATGTTTCATGGGTAATTTTTTTTTGTTTTAAATTCACATTAAATGTGTTAATTAGATCATTACTGCAATAATGTCAGTTTTGTGAATGGCCATTGCAAATGAGGAAAGGCATCCTCTTAATGAGTTGTGATTGTGTAAGTCTAATTTACACTACTATAACCCCCCTTTTTGTTATTTAATTTGTTGGGGGGGGTTTCCAGCTGTGAAATGACCAAATTCCTCCCAACATCTTTTAAGCAATGCAGACCTCCCTCAACATCGTAATTTCCATGTTGTTGGAGAAGAGGAATGGAATCTCCCAAGAACCTCCCAAGGTCACTGTGAAAGGCTGTTGAAGTGCATACAACCACAGGAAAATACCAAAACACATCTCTGCCCTGCTGTTCTCCACGGAAATGGAGTTTGGTGGCGTACACCAGGAGATATAGCTATGTGCCAAGCATTAACTCCCAAGACAGGATTTCTGTCAAGGAAATCAACAAAGGCAAGTCCCATTGAACTATGTAAAAATAATTATGAATACAGAAATGAAGAAGATGTTCCATCAGGTGGAAGTCAACTGACCAGACAGGGCAGTTCAGAATGATGTGGTTAGCCTCCTCCCATCCCCAAGGGCAAGATGGTGTCGTCAATCCCTCCCATCCACAAGCAGCAGTGCAACAAACTCCCTTCCACCCCCGAAACACAGTGCAGCAAGCCAAAGTTGTTGTTGTTGTTTTCACTTGTATGCCACCTTTCTCCCAGAAGGGACTCAAGGTGGTTCACATGTAAAAGACATTTAAAAAAAAAAACCATTACAATAAAAACATACAATGTTTAAAATAATCTAAAAACTTATAAAACCACATAAAAATATACAAAAGCTAAGTTGCACAACCACCACATGCACCCCAGCAAAAGCAACCCTAGTGCATTTATATATTAAAATGCCTGCTTAAATAATAATATTTTTACTTGCTGGTCAAAGGCAAGGAGGGAGGGGCCAACCTAGCTTCCCAAAGTTCTAAAGAGTGGGAGCAGCCACCGAAAGCCCTCTCTCATGTCATCACCAACTGAGCCTGCAATGGTGGTGGGACTGAGAGAAAGCCTTATCCTGAAGATCTTAAGGCTCTAGTAGGTTCATATGGGGAAATGCAGTCTCTCAAATAGTCTGGACCTAAACCGCTTTATGAGTCATCACCTATAGAAGCTTGAAAGTGGGAGTGGTCTAGCAATGGCATTCTGAAACAGCTACTCTGTAGCTAATAGTGTTATTAAGGTGAATTTATAATTAGCTCAAATTATGAAAGGAGCTGGCTACAACAGTCCTGTGGATATTGCCTCCCACTATATACACCAAGTAGACTAGGAGATTTAAGAAACAGATTAGAGACAGGTTTCTCCAATTAATATCCTAATTTATTAATAACAATGGCAACATGCACAATGCACAAGCACACAGTCACTGATACAAAGATCAGGAGATCGGGGGTTGCTTGGGAAAGGTTTCATGGCAAAACTACAGGTGATACTCACTATAGATGAAGTCTTCTCCAGGGTCCAGTTGGGTGAAATGGTGTGAGACGTAACCATTCCAAGAGTGCGGGGTGGACAGAGGTACTGGTAACTAGATCAGAAAACAAAGTCCCCTGAACTCAGACTAGTGATGCTGATGGGAGAAATCTAGGAGTTTTTAAGGACTAAAAACTAGCCACAGGGCAAAGGTGTGAGACTGCCTAGGTGAGGTAATCCAGTCTGTCAATATTCAAGGGGAAATGGGAGAGGATTAAGTCATTAGCTGGCACATCAGGTGAGACACCTAAGTCATTATCACCCATCCTTCTGATTATGGAAGTGATGATGGTCCATTTGCAACTTCCAGACTATTAATTGGCCCATCAAGTGAGACATCTAGGCCCTTATCGCCCATCCTTCTGATTATAGAGGTGATGATGGTCCATTTGCAACTCCCACACCATCTGCCTGACTCAGGAGTTGGGGATTTTCCAGTCTTCCAGGTGACCTGGGCATTACCTCTCTACCATCTGTAGTTCACTGCAGAGTGCATCTAGGGCCATGTGAAATTCATACACACTTCAAAATTCAGAAAAATGCCCTTATGGTAACAGTTCACCTATACCACAGGGTGGATGTCTCTAGTTGAAGATCAGTTCAACAGGATATTTTACAGTCATGGTAACAGAGCCATGATTTTGAATATGTATCATGAGTGAATACAGATCACTTACAGATCTGTTACTCTAGATTACAAATTCATAAGTGCAGTACAGGTTGCTAGCTACCATTTGTATTTCCTACACATAATTGCCATCTAACCTCTATCTTTATAACCACCTAGATGTATAAACAGTGCAGCCCAGGTACATATACGATAAACACATGTAACTCAGCATAACACTTGAGACATATGATGAAGTGGGATTTAGTCCACAAAGACTTATGTCATAAGAGATTGGTTAGTCTTTAACATGTTACAGGCACCTATTGTATATATTCTTGGCAGCATAGAAGAATCATGCCCCCCTGCCATGATCTCTAAATGTTGCATCATCTAAGACTTAGTAGAGGAAAGCAAATATACACATTTATATTGACAGATATTAATGTCAACCAAAACAAATGGATGAACCTCTTCTGCATTATGTCTTGCCAAAGTAGAGTTGCCTCCTGAGGCAACTGGTAAAAGGAGCTTAAATAGGTTTATGTCTTTTTGACAATAAGCATTGCATTTTTCAGGAATCTGGTTTTGTATTTTGATAACTGCAGCAAGCCATCTTTCAGTTTATACACTGAAACTTTGAGGGCTTTTGAAATAATTACAATCAGAAGGCACACTTGTTTTGCATTTGTCTTCTTTATTGTTTCAGCTCTAATAAGTTATTTGCTTTTAGTGCAAAACCTCCCCGCCAGCATCTTTGCTTCAGTATGGCACCACCAAAGCTGAAGATGGTTAATGACTTGGATCTTGTGTTCCCTGTATCCATTATTATTGCCATTTCATTAACACTTTTGCTTTTAAAGTGGTGCAATGGAGGTGAGAAAGGTTGAATATATTCCCTCTAATTGTTGGCAGCTTTTCCCTCTTCTTTCTACAACTTGCTCTCAATTCCCTGGTTGTTTTCTTTTCTTTTTAATATAAAAAAATCAAGCCACCCTTCCATTTATAGCCAGTGGGTTGTCATTTTCTCTCTCTAAGAAGCCTTTCAAGGTTTCATTCTTGCTTTCATTAATATGCAAGGAGATGCTATTCTTGTAGCTAAACTGGGACTTTCCATATGATTCACTGATAGTGGCAAGTGAAATTAGAGGAGGATACACTCTGGAGTACAGATGAGATGCACTTAATAATAGAGCAGTTGCTCCGAAATTCTGCTGTAGAATAACAACTAGTCTGTAATGTACAAATATGTTGAAGCAATAATCATAGTCTCCCATCAGTCCAAAGCATCCATAGAATCATAGAAAAATCATAGAATCATCATTAACAACAAGTGAATTCTACTTAACTTTGGAGTGTGTCCAAAGGAGAGCAACTAAAATGGTGAATGGTCTGGAAA
>CM034708.1:18662103-18673018 GCA_020142125.1 Phrynosoma platyrhinos | reverse complement strand
TGGATGGCCCTTGTGGTCTCTTCCAACTATGATTCTGTGATTCTATGAGTCTATGATTCTTAACTTAAATATTTGAACTTGATGTTTCCATTGTATAGGTTGGCTATAGTCAGAATTCTGGTGTAAGCTTATGTTAGAATAACTTTCATTGTGGCAGAAATTGCACTTTCTTGGTCCCAGTAAAATGGAAGTATCCAGAACATGCTCAAGTAAGGCTATCACTTATATAAGTGTTTAAAAACTGTTGTGCTTTCCCTAAATGTGTGTACATGAAAATCCAAACTAAAGGGCCTTTGCAGACTGCCAGAAATAGTGAAAGTTGAGTCCACTTTAACTGCCCTGACTCTGTGCTAGGGAATCATGGGAACTATAGTTTATTGTGGCACCAGAGCTCTCTGATAGAGAAGGCTCAATGTCTCAGGAAAAAAAATACAGTTCCCATGATTCCCTAGCACTGAGTCAGGGCAGTTAAAGTGGACTCAATTTGCACTATTTCTGGCAGTCTGCAAAGGCCCTATGACAATTGCAACAGAGTATATATGTTTGCCATTACAGTTGCAGAATCCCTGTGAAAAATTACAGCTTAATAAAATTGCATGTGTGTGCATATTGACAAATGCTGAACAAGATCTTGACTAGCCTTCCTCTGATTAAAGGATTGTCTAGCCCATTTTTGATTTAAATTAAGTTAACCATGATAAGGGATACCATGGCCTTGAAATGTTCAAATAGCAGACTGAGCTGGCTCATAGGTTGCTGGATCAGCATCTTGTTCACTACAATGAGATGTAGATGCAAATTGTATGGAAATCTACTTTTTATTGTGTTTTCCTTCTCTCTCTATCTCTGATAATGCATATATGGGCTTCATAGAACTGGGTGTTACTGGCCACATAATCACTCTTGGAGATGCTTAAACCCTTAAAACAAGGAAAGGTGACATGGTACACCACAATGGTAGATGGTACTTCCTTGTCAATAGATTGCTAAATCTACTCTAGCTGTTAGTTTGAACTTTAAAGGAACAATTCAATATACTGAATTTATTTGGATGATGGGATGAAAAGCTCCTTTACATATAAAAGCCAGAGTATAGTCATTGTCGCACTGACATGGAAACTACCAGCTACCACTTCCTCAGATACTGTTGGAGTTCAACTCCCATGTTTCGCTGACATAATGGTCAATGGCCAGAAATCATTAGGAATTGTAGTCCAATATCATCTAGTGGGAAACAGATTCCCCTACATTTTTCTATGAGTGGAAGTTCTGGGGCTGTCACTTACAATTGGATTTGTTGTTGTTGTTTTGTGCTTTAAGTCATTTCTGACTTATGGTGACCCTAAGGCAAACCTATCATGTTTTTTTTTTGGGGGGGGGGGGCTTGGCAAGATTTTTTTTTTTAGAAGAGGATTGCCATTGCCTCTCCTGAGGCTGAGTGTGACTTGCCCAGGTCACCAGGGGGTATAGTGGCTGAGCTTGGAATTGAACTCTAGTCTCCAGTTGTAATTCTGCACTCAAACCAATACTCCACAATTTGATGCCACATATAAAATTGTGATTTGGGTTTAAAGATAAGGAGTGTGCTCCTTTGAGGGCAAGTACCAAATGTGAAATAAGGGTTCTCACAGGTATTTTGAACATATTTTTTCAGTTTATATATAAAGTAAGGCTTGGGATCAACTCATTGCATGAAGAAGGAACCTTTGTAATAGCTTACAAATGTTGTTCACATTCATAAATATTTCTAACTGTACTTTTGCACACGTAGCAGGTCTTCTTTGTCATGGCTATAAAAACAATAATTGGCATTCTGTTAATGCCTTACAATGGTGTAAGTTTTTCTCTGTTTGTTGTGAGAGCTGTGATTCTCTACTGATCTCATGCAGAGACCCCAAACCCCCCATGACTCAACTTCCAGATCTTTTAGCTGCCACTTAATGGTTATTTTGAGGCTAATGGAGAGTGAGTGGCATTGGAGAAGCTTCTGTCTATATACCTCTTGTTTATTATTGTTGTTTTGTTAGTTGCCTTTGAGTTAATCTCAGCTCCTGGTGACAATGTGTATGAGACATTCTCCACTGCTTTCTTAGGTCTTGTAGATTCAGGCCCATGACCTCCCTAATTCAATCTAGCCTTCTAGCATGTGATCTTCCTCTCTATCTCTTATCTTCTATATTTCCCAGCATTATTGTATTTTCTAATGAGTCATATCTTCTCATGATGTGGTCAAAGTAAGACAGCCTCAGTTTTATCATCTTGGCTTCCAGGGAGATTTCAGACTGGATCTATTCAAGGACTGATTTGTTTGTTTGGCAGTCCACAGTATTCTCAGCACTCTTCTCCAACACCACATCTCAAATGAGCTTATTTTATTTTTATCCGCCTTCTTTACTATCCAGTTTTCATTTCAGTACATGGTGATTGCTCATACAATGATTTGGATGATTCTAACTTTAGTGCTCTGTTGTATGTTTTTATTCTTTATCATCATCATCATCATCTTGTCTAGTCCTTTCATAGATGCCCTTCCCATTCCTAGTCTTCATCTTATCTCTTGACTGCAGAACAAGTTCTGGTTAATATTTGATCCCAGGTATGGGAAATCTTTAACTATTACCTTTTTGTCATTATCTAGGATGAATTTATGTAGATCCTCTGTGGTCATTATTTTTGTTTTCTTTGCCTCTATTTAGACTCCTTGAGTGATGATGTTATACTGTTCCAGCTACAATGGAGGGACAGAGGGAAAAATAGCCAGATACAAAATAATGGCATCATCTACCAGGACCTCTGATAAACTATCTGTGTCTGGCTATAGGGAAATAGCAAGCCACTTCTCCAGTTCTTCTCACTCTGCATAAACCACCCAAGAGAGGGGGTTACAGCAGCTAAAAGTGGTTCTTGGAGGAGTGACAAACAAAATGTAGTGTAGTTCTGCCTATCTCCCAGTGTAGGATCTTGGCCAATATCTTCTCTGTCCTTGTATCTTTTAACAGTATTATTATTCATTTACATCCTTTCATAAAAACTAGTTTTCAATAAATGTTTGCAAATTACTGTAAAGCATAAGTTAAAGCAGCCAGATCAAGATATCATACGCTCTCATATAGACTACATAAAAAATTCAATGTTTCTCAGAACTTAAAATAATTTGAATCAAAATGTATTTTGGAGGAAAGCCTTGCTAATGGGACTTCTCTGTGAAGAAAAGGGTGTAGCGGTGCCAACTGAGATTAAAAGGAAATGATCACACATAACCTGAGATCCTTAGTAGTTCAAATCATAGGGTGCAAATTTTCATTTATTTTGCTTTTCAGGCTTGAGGCATCCTGGTGTTTTAGACTTCATTTCCCAGAAACCCTGACCTCTAGCCATGTTATCAGGGATGTCTGGAAACTGAAGCCCAAAACATCCAGAAAACCAAAGGTCAAGAACTATTGTGCCAGGAACTTTATTAATGCCAGATATACGAGAGTGCAACTTTCTTAACTTCTCTCCGACTGTATAAGGCAACATGGGTTTTTCTATTTCTCAGGGTAGATGAAGAAAAGAAAAGCGGAATACCCTAGCATAACACTAGAGTACAGTAGATATATACAAAGAAGGTTAATAAAGAGTGATATGCTTCCAGGTTCATTCTCAGGTCTCTGGAGGAGAAATATAAAAAATAAATAAAAATAAAAATTTAAAAATCCAGACATGTGGTCATTGTGTTTCTCTGAATCCAGCCTGCATTCTTATCCCATTTTCTTTTGCCTAGGTCAGGTTAAAATGAGTTATGTTAGGTGCTCTCAGCTCCTTTAGAGAATGAGAAGTTACAAATTAGGACTGAGATCCTTCATGGGAGACAGGGCATAAAGTTTTGCCCATGTTACATTGTGCCTCATCTCCTCTCTTTCCTCCCACATACTCTACCCATCTCATGATCTCTCCCAACATGAACACTTTAATGGCTGGTAGAAAGCAAGGGGTAATAGTGTGCCCAGCTATTTCTATGTAGCCAGATACACAATGATGGCATTGCCTTCCAGGACCTCAGGAGGACCACCAGGAAATTCCAGAGAATGCCTTCTTGACCAGTAGTGTGGATGGAACATATCTGTTCATATGTCATAACACTTAGTGTTATTCATGCAACTAGTCATTGTAACCTAATGTCTCACACCACATTTCAAGTTCACCTTCCTCTCATCTCTAAGCCTATCTCTTGCCAATGTTTTTGAAAGTAATACAGCAGCCTTGTTGCTCTTTGAGAAAGGTTTACAAAGCAAATTTCTGGTCTACTGTCAATTAGTTGCAAAGCCTTGTGTGAGACACTTTTTTTGCTGAAATATTTTATACACTAATTAAGCTAGGAAGGAAAGCAATTTTTGGATCATTTGATCTATCAATCAAATGCATCACTTTTCAGCCATAACAAGAAAATGTAAAAACCAAAAGGTAATTTGGTTGTAAGCCATTACAGTTGTACAGGTGAAAATAACCACTAGGAATTGTGCCCTGAGGGGAAAAATAGGGGGATTGTGAAAACCAGGTATATGTAATGTTCATTTGTTCATCCATCTCTGTCACTTTATTTTACAACACCTGTGACTAGAGGGGGTGGGATAAAAATAAATAAATAAATAATAAGTCTGTACCTAAGAATTCTTCACCCTTTTCCTTTCCCGCAAGAGAGGAAGATTTTTGGGATGAGTGCAATGTGGAAAGAATGCATGGGCACTACCCTGTATAAAGTTGTGAATAGCGCTTTTCATCACAGTCTTCAGATTGGCAATCTTCCCATTAATAAGGATGGAGAAGAAATTCATGCCCATTTGTTTTGGACCACATGTAATCCAGTGTTGTGCCTGTTGGAACTGACTACATACCTAAATAAAATTTGTGATTGGAATTCCATCCATTTGCAAGCTTGTAGTCTCTTCATGAACCCCCTCCAAAAAAGTGTATGACATATGCATAATTTTGGGGAAAAAATAAAAAGTAGATTTTAAAAATGTGCACAAACATAACTTTCTTGGTGGGAAAAAATGATAAATTTTAAAAAATGAGCACAATGCAAGAAAAAATGCTCCTCCTCCCTTCTAATGTGCATCAATGTTGAAATGGTCATCCAGGTTTAAAAAACAGAGCCCCAAAGAAGTTGAGTTGTCAGACATCCTTCTATTCACTAGCTCAAACTAGGAAAACACATTCTCAGACAGCACTAGCACAACCACCAGCAATTCAGATCCAGGGCCTCAAATCCAGTATAGAGTCAGCCCTCCTAATTTGTGGCTTTGACCTTTTCAGATTTGAATAATATGTTTTCTAAAGGAATCTCTAGGTCCCCTAGCATGACTCTGCTGGAAGTTGCCCACAGAGTCAGATGGAGGACCTAGAGATTCCTAGTGAAAACACTTCTCTAGGCAGTTATAGGTCCTCCAGCACAATTACATATGGTCAGTATGTAGTGGATGCTGACCACAGGGTTATACTGAAAGACCTAGAGATTCATAAATAAGTGGCCTCTCAGGTAAAAAAAAAAAAGATAGTTTTTTTTAAAAAAATTCCACTTGCAAGGGGGTTCTGTACCCCTAATCCCACTAATGTGGAAGGCCCACTACACATAGAGCATCATACATAATCACAAAAAACAACAACAATAACACCTACTGTGTTTATTTAGTGCTGGGACTTCTGGGACTACCTAATTCCCCATCTAGTATGCCATACAAGCTTCACAGTATTTTGCCACCATGCATCCTTGGGATACTCTACCTTGGCAGAGACAACATATTGTCCAAGGAAGTTTGCCATCATCCCTCTCACCTTTCTATTGGAAAATGAAGTAATTAATCCAAGTAAAGTGAATCAGCTTGATCCAAAGCCCCCTTTTTATTCTCTCTGAGAAATACAATCCCTTTGTCTGAACAGCTAAGACACCTGTGAGGGTTAAGGAAGGAATTATAGAAAGAAAAGTTTATTCTAAATAAGAATACTGGATTACACTAGATTCATCCTCTAACAGCATGGGACATCTTTCCAGATACTGTATGAGTTACTTGATTTAAGCATTCCTGTATGCAAATAACCAGCCAAAATAAGCAGAATATTCCTTAATACATCTGACAGCAAATTCCCCTATCCTGCTCACACTGAGGGATGACATCTTGGCTTTTTAGACAACCATGGGTCCTGGGAAAAGAAAGTCTCAGCATCCACCTAGCTTCAGTCTCCCATATTCAATATGGATTTTCAAAACAGGACACAGTAAAGCAAGTAAGGACTCTGAATTCAATCAGCTGGTACCCATCCATCTACTTAGAAATATATTGGGTGCTATTTACAAGCCCTCTCTTACAGGTTTCCAGACTCACCTTGACTATCTTCCAAAGCCCCATCAGGTAAATTACCCCAGGCTGACAATGACCTCAGCTTGTACATTGACTCTTTGTAGCCACCCTTTGTTAATCCACCCTTTGTTCATTCACTTTCTAGGGCTATTGTCTATGTTAAAAGTACAGGCAGGAGAACAAGGGTAACTGCTGGATAATGCCAGTGTGACATTCACATTGCCATAATACTTTACTTTTTCTTTCTTGGAACTAACATGAAGATTATAGCAGACTGGCTCAAGTTTCAATTGTTGTGTTTGTGCAGTGTGTTACTAAAGCATTTGTGAGAGGACAGTTTGGTAATTTACTCCAGCATTTGAACTCATGCTTCAACTAGTGCTCTCTTGGGCTGTGTGTGATTTTTTTTTAATCATGTTTATAAGGGATTAAAAGATATTTTACTTTTCTACCTTTTGTAATTTTGATATGTCCTTACCTAATTTATATCTCCTGAATCCAAGATGTCATTCAAGATGACATTTGCAATAAGAAGTCTATGCATTTTGAAGCTTGCCATGCAGTAAGCAAACCAAAAATCATGCACTGAAAACTCTGCCCATATGAATACATGTATGTTTGTAGAAATTGTGCGTGTCAGAACAATGTGCATAAACATGCTTTAGTCAAAGGAAATAAATTTAAAAATCTTGTATCTGACACAAAAAATGTATCCATTTTGATTTTTTTACACATAAATACATTCTTATTTCTACAGTAAAAAAATGCCTTGCAGTCTGCAAGCCTCAATGAAATCAAGCTTGACAAATTCACACATCCTTAGTAACAGAGTGATACCCAAAATGTTCAATTTAATTTTGTGTTAATTGCACTACATTCTGAAGGTGTGAGGAATTCAGAAAGCTAGGAGCTTCCAGCTATCAAGGTTCTAGTGAATGGGATATTACTGCTTTTCTCAGTACATTCTGTTTAAAACTCAAATATGTCTATGCATTTCAAAGAGTGCAGTGGCAAATAATGTTTTTAGCTTGCATAGGCAGCCAGCTTGCTCTTTTCTTGCTTTCTAAATTCATTACATCTTAGAAGAGCATGAAACGTCATGATGACCTTACATACCATCTTACATTCATAGTTTATCGTATGAAGGAATACTAAGAACAACATTAAATGCCCAAGAGAAATTAACAAAAGCAACACATTCAGTGTCAAGTATTGAGACTCCACTATCTTAAATTGCTACATTCTTTCAGCATTATGTGTAATCCAAATTATTGCTCCCACAGCAACCATCATTCATTCTTACTGTATTATGGTAGTTTCTTAAGGTACATAATAATATTGAAGGGATTCAGGAAACAGACATCTCTATAGTGGCTTCAGTGTAAACTCAAAACATCTTGTGGCTACCTAGAGTTTGACTTGAAGATCTGAAAGAATGATTTGTTCCCAGGATTTGATCTGAAGGTACCTGTTGAAGTAGCATTGCAGAAGAAGGTGACTAGGCTGAGGTGAATCAGAAAATTGGGATCTGTGAACAGGAACACAGAACCATTTTTACCCAGGAAAGACTGCCATACTGGGAGGTACTGGAAGTCACATTCCCAGGCACAGGATGTTAAGGACACAGGATGAGATCAAAGAGAAGTGGATGTGATTCTTACTGATTTGGGCATTCTCCTCCCAAGCAAGCAAGGTATGAATCTCATATGTCAAAATTCTAGGCAGAAGTATTCCAGAGTACAACAGTTTTCAGGAATGCAGCTCAGTTCTGTTCAACAGCTTTATAGGATGCAAACCACAGCTGAGCTCTATGCAACAGCATCTTGGACTCCAAAGTACAGTGTGGTATTGGAAGGGATACCTTGGTTCCACAAAAGAGCTATTTGGACTGTAAACCAAAGCTCAGTTGCATGCAAGAGTTTCTAAGGCTAATAAATAAATACATAAATAAAAAGAGGGGAGGGAGAGACCTCTACATGCAATAGACTCATGGGCTGTTAAATAGAATTCAGTTCTATGTAACAGCTACTCAGGCTTCATCTCAAGTATTAATTCCATGCAATAGTTTGCAATGCTTTAAATAGTCTCCTGCCTCAGAGCAGTGATCACACAGAGATAAGAGCAGAAAGCAGCTTGTATGCCGGATGAAGGAAACCCTAGTGTCTTGACAGGACAGGATCCTGATCAGATTTCCCATCCTTCTCTGTATGGAATGGATATGATTAACGGGGGTGGGAGGGAGATGTAATTGCCACCACATTGCTGCCATACTGTCATGCAGAAGAAGGTGAACATTTTTTTTTTGAGGGGGGAGAGATAGAACTAATGAGTAGATTAGCAAAAGTGTCAGGTAACTATTCCCAAAAATCTTGGAAATGTGACAAAAAAAATAGGTACATTCTTTCACGTATGGTGGAGTTGTAAGAAAGCTAAAAATTTCTGGAGAAGTATACATAAGGAGATCACAGATATATTTTCAATCTCTATTAGTTTTGATCCCCAACTTTTTTTATTGATTATAGTCAAAGATGATAATCTAGAAAAGGAATTTTGCAAGTTATTATTTTATTTAATATCAGCTGCAAGGATACTATATGCTTCTAAATGGAAATTAACAGCTACCCCAACTATTTTGGAGTGGAGACAAAAAATTTGGGACATAATGGAAATTGAAAAACTAACGTCACTATTTAAAAATCAGGATTATGATACATTCCAATTGGAGTGGAAACCTTTACTGAATTATTGGAAATCAGAGAGCGGTCTACAGATGATAATGAATTATGATTGATCCTCGGTTAATAATAGGTGGTTTTTCTTTTTATTACAAATTGGATTTACATTATTTTCTTTTTTTCTGTTTAAATATTATACGTTATGATTAATTAATCAAAATTTATGGATAGATCTATTTTAAATGTGGGATAGAAGAGTTAAAATGATGTTATTAAGTGAAGTTACAATGTATCGGGCTGTTTAGTAAACATTGGTCGACCTAGGAAGTCTTTTTAATTACTAGATATATAATTCTGTATAGGGATAAAGTAGTTGTTTGTTGTATTGTTTTTTTTGTATTTATGTATTTTGTTTTTTGTTTGTTTGTCTGTTCTTGTTTTTGTTTTTAATGTTAATAAAATTTATTTTAAAAAAAGAACTAATGAGTAGAAATTGCAAGGAAGCAAACTTTGGAAGAATGTTCCTAATACATGTTTGATTGGGGAACAGACTAGCTGCAGGGATAATGAGCTCTCCTTTCTAGACTGGATGAGCCCCTTTTAGGCATCTTGTACTTGCAAGGGGCTGAACTAGATGACCTTCAAATTCCTTTCCAGCTCTAAAAGTCCATGCCTCTATGAAGCTACATAAATTGGATTCAGCCTTGGAACCTCATGTACACTGTCTTGCACATCATGATGTAAAGGAAGAAAGAATATAAATTCCATCAAATGAAAATGGCTTTGCCTTCTGCGACAGGAAAGCTAAAGGGATGATTGGTCTCTCTTTAATAGGAACTGTATATATCATCTCATTTTCAACTATCAATCTTTTCCCTCTGATTAGCATTCTGGATGGGACAGACTATTAGAAATATATATAAAACAATTAACCAAGTTCCAGAAGGCTGGTACTTCTAGGTCTTTCCCACTTCTGGTTATTGCAGTGCTTGTCAAGATAAATATCAAAACACACAGTCCCAAGCATATCTTTTCCCTTGAACTTCTTTGATTTTTTGCCTTATATTTGCCAGATTGTAAATGTACTTAGTCTTTTTTTTCTCTCTGAATGCACAACTTCAGTCAGAAGGCATACTTTTGATGATGGTAGTCATCTGGCCTTTGGGGATAGAAGTGCAGGGGCAATTCCACAGAGATGCACTGATCTTCTGATGTAGGTATATACTGCCTTCCTTACTGTCTCAGTTCCACATCCCTTTGGACAAGTAACATGAACAATCACAGCAGCAATCTACCAATTCTATATTACAGAGTATTCAGCCAATAGCTTCTTCCACTATGAAGGTGCTGCAGTGAAGGAATATATCTCCCTGCTCTGGAATGTCACTGCATTATTTTGTTGTTAATTGCCCTTGAGTTGTTTTGACCCATTGCAAACCTATGGATAAGACATCTCCAAGACCCCGTATCCTCCACTGCTCTGCCTAATTCCTGTAAACCCATGACTTCCTTAATAGAGTCCATGTGGCCTTCCTCACTTCCTACTTCCCTTCACCCTTCTTGGCATTATTATCTTTTCCAATGAATCCTCCCTTCTCATGATGTGTCTGAAGTACAACAGCTTCAGTTTGGTCATCTTGGCTTCCAGAGAGATTTCTGGCTTGGTGTGCTCTAGGACCCATTTGTCTGCCCTTTTGGCTGTCCATGGGATCCTCAACACTCTTCTCCAGCACTACATCACAAAGGAATTGATTTTCTTCCTATCATCTTTCTTAACTGTTCAGCTCTCACATCCATACATGGTAATAGGGAATGCAATGGCTTGTATGATTTTAACTTTTGTGCTGAGCTGTATATCTTTGTATTTTATAATCTTTTCTAGTTCTTTCATAGCCACCCTCC
>CM034708.1:18634667-18656160 GCA_020142125.1 Phrynosoma platyrhinos | reverse complement strand
AAATTGGGTTAATTAAATTTGATGATGGGTATACGTCATTAGGTTAATCAAATTTTACATGATGTCATCAAACAACTTGATGATGTCATGACTTCCTTATGTCATAAGATCATTTATGACATCATTACTGGTGGGGGGGGATAATTGTTGATGTGCTTTTGATTTAAACAGATGTTCTTGACACATGTTGTGATAGATGCAGTTTACTTTGATAACAGTTCAGTTATCTACACGGACACATGTATCAAGAATAAATTCTGGTATTTTGTAAAGACTGTTTATTTAAAACTGTTTGAGACCCTGTACAGAAATAAAGTTGTGGCCAGTTATTAACAAGAAAAAGGTGTGCAGAGTCCTTTGTGCTGGTGCAACATGCAGATACTGCAAGGTACCTTGAGAATCAAGGTTGTTTGGCCTGGGAAAAGAAAATGGATGGTTGGAAGGAAGGAAGTGCTTGCAAGGGGTTTTAGTAGTAAACATGCTTAGAAGTCAGCTCTGGAAAACAAGGTGTTTCTATATTGATCTACTTTAATAAATCTTTTCTGGTTCATCCATGAAGTGTGTTGAGTTAGATAGAGACATGGAATCACAACATGCTTCAGTTATCTCTCCAGACTCTGCCTTCAATGTGGACTCCAAGTCCGAACAAATCTGAGAAATTTTCTCCACAAAGTGTTTAGCAAATTTGTCACAACATTTTTCTGAGGACTTCTCCTCAGCAGTCTGTCTAGGATGTTATAGCTCTTTAACAAGTCAGAACAGCTTGCTAAACAAGACTGAGCTGATGTAATAGAGGCAGCAAAGCATCATTTATTTGCTGCCCTAACTGCTGAAAAGTAGGTTCTAAAATGGATCTTAACATGTGCTCAGTAGGATTCATTCTGAGTATTTGTCCATCATTGTCTAGTCATTAATTGCTCTGAGTTCCTCAGAAAATCAAGAAGCCAAGTCTGCACCGAAGTAAAGAATAACTGTGTCAACTGCCTGAGTCATCCCCCTATTCCACAGGTCAGCCAGGAAATCAAGAGACTTGCCAGCTCTAACAAATTATGTATGTTATAGTAAAATATGCATAATTTTTGAAATGAATTATGTAAATTCCAAATATTAATTGCATTTTTCTCCCTCTAGGTTTCAACCTTTGTACCATTTTTTACAGTTACAACTGATATGAGAAAAACAGTAGACTAATGTTTAAAGTTCTGTACTTGGAGATCCAAATGCCTACACAGTTCATTCCTCCTACTTCCTCTTCAATTCTACTCTCTCCATCACCTCAGCTCACACCCTCACAGTGCCCCTCCCTTGTTTCTTGCATTCCAGCATTCACATTGCTCACTCTGACCTACCTTCTACTCATCCTTCACCTTGCCTCACCTCCTCACAGTTTGTCTTTTCCTTGCTTCTTGCACTCAGCTGCTTGCACAGTTCATAGTCCCTTCCCTCCTACTCCTTCTCTTGCCTCACCTTGCATCCTGAAAATCTCTCTCCCTTCCTTCTAACACAAGACTTGCACTGCTCACTCTCCTTTTCCTCCTCCTCATTTGTTTAGCTCACATTGTATACTCATATTGGGCATGACTCAGGGTATTTATGTTTTCTATGTAGATCATTTGTAGACATTTGAACTGTATGGCAATCTATGGGAAGCAATGGATTTTAAAACCATATGACACTGGTTTCAAAGTGGCTTATATCTGTAATGTAGGTGTGAAAAAAAGGAGCAGTTGATTTAGTAGGATGAATCTACTGGCCAAAATGAGCATAATTGTTTGTTTGTTTGTTTGTTTATTGGCATTCCTTGCATAATTTGTCTGTTCATCACTTCAGGGTCATCCAAGTAATATCAAGGCCATGTCATTGGAGCCAATGGGTAATGTGGCAAAAGAGGATTTCTTGCCATCTTCACAAATAGTGTGCATGGGGAGATGTGATGGCTATGTGAGTATTGGAATGGAGTTAAAGAGTTAATATTACCTTTACCCAGCCTCACCTCTTTCTTGCCCCTCTATAGCCCTGATCCACTTCATCTTCACTGCCCCCCCATACACATACACACTCAAACACAAAAGCATACATGCTTGTAAATTTTGCACACATAGTCCAACTATATGACAGGCAAAACATCTAGACCTGCTTTCATATGCATAAGAATATTTCCAACCAGCACATATTTTTATATGTGTCACACTTACTTCTAATAATAATAGATCAAATGTTATTCTCAGTGATTTTCATGAACTGATTTTAGAATGGACACATAGCTACAGGGAACTAAGCAATAAAAATAGGCATTTGTCTACTCTCACAGCTGAAAATGATACTGTCATGCAAGCTTTTCAGACATTATCAAAGAGCTGGCAAAGCAAAAAGATATTAAGATAGTGGCATAGTGGTAAAATAATATTCCTAGATCTCTGTGATAATACTGCAGAAATAAACATTGTCACCCAAGGTTTAGCCAGCATAACTGTGATGCACACTATAATTCCAGCTACTTAACTATGTGGCAAAGAAAAAAAAAATGAAAAACAAATCAGTTCTATATTGCAGTAATGCTTTTCTACAAACAATAAATTGTTAAAAGCCAACACATTGCTTTTGATTTGTATCCCATAGCTCTGAACCATCCATTAAGATTCTCTAATTTGAAATAACTCTTCTCTTGTTATTCTTCAGCATCCAGTGACTTTGGTGGAAGGTGGGAGATCTTGGGCCATCATCTTTGCTGAACAGAAGATCCTATCTTCAAGCATTCAAGATGAGGTAATTTCTCATTTACAAATCTATGCTTCAGGCAGAATTCAATAAAATATATACAGTACTCGTGGCCTTTGGAGATTCTACACTGCAGAAAATGGATACATTTTTATTGAGCCGGTCTTGTAGAAATTTATCGAGAGACAAGGTTTGAAGTTTTGTTTGATATTTGGGAAAACAAGGCAGTTTTATTATTGTAAAACTCAGTCACGTTGTTCTACTTTTGGCTGACCATAACCAAATACACACCTCTTCTCTTATCTGCCCTTGCTCACTTATCAGAAACTAAGGGCCTTTACAGACTGCCAGAAATAATGCTGCTTGAGACCACTTTAACTGCCCTGGCTCAGTGCTAGGGAATCATGGGAAATGTAGTTTTTTTCTCAGACATTGAGCCTTCTCTGTCAGAGAGCTCTGGTGCCACAATAAACTACAGTTCTCATGATTCCCTAGCATTGAACCAGGGCAGTTAAAGTGGCTTCACACTGCATTATTTCTGGCAGTCTGCAAAGGCCCTAGGTAACACAATCAGCATTACAAGGACTGCCAAATTAATTTCACACCATTGGTTAAATTTATGAGATATGACAAAATTTGTTTAAAGGAAAAGGAATTCCCTTTTCAGAATATGTCAGCCTCCTGAGGCAAGACCAGACCTGTACAACTGGTGACCATCTAAGGTAAACATAATGTTCCAAACAATAATATACCCTTTTAACTGGATTTGAGCTGAAAGGAAGTTTTTATCTGCTTGTTGAAGAAATGTACCAAAAGAGAGAGGAAAGCCAGGGGCCATCTAGCACACTGGCAGTAGCTGTTGTTATCAATGTTGTTTCTCTACAGCACATCAATATGAATATTTGTAAGGCATCTCACATGTTAAAAATAGGATAAAATATAATCACTAAAATATTGAGCCTGATGATGGTGATTTTATATCTCACCATTTCCTGCATCATGGAACAAGTATCCTACAAAGGATTCCTAAATGTCTCCAATCCAGTTAATAACTAGACCCAGTCCTACTTAGCTTTAGAGAGTTGGTGGTATCATGTATGAACATGGTATGGATTTAACATCTGCTGGACCACAATGTATGCTTACTGGGTTGTGCTGACTTCAATAAGTCAGGAGTTATATGGATTGGGGAAAGGTTCACAAAAGAACCAGGTGCCTTTGCTAGTGATACCTCCATATGAAATGAACTGAGTAGAAGGGCCAAACAGTCTAACAACACTCTCTAGAAATAGTATAGAATAGGGTTTCTCAACCTTTGATTCTTCATCTCTTTTGTACTTCAGTTTTGAGAAGCCTCTGCCATCATGACCAATACAGAGATGTTCTGGGAGCTGAAGTCCAAAACATGTGGAATATCAAAGGTTGAGAACCACTTTTATAGAGTGAGCCAAGATGTTTTGGTTTGCAATGACTTTCAGAAACCTGGCTACATAATGTTTGCAATTTAAATGACTTTTAAGCACATTATTCTCCATTCTCTCCAAAGGAGTTTTACTACTTGGTGTACACTGACATTTATTTTAAAGCTACTGGAACAGCCTATGATAAGTGGACTGCAGAAACCATATTCTAGCATCAAAACTAGAAATGTAGGGGTAGGTTATGGACTTCAGGAATTAGGTTCTATAGGCAATTACAAATTAGGCTCCATGTGCAGGATTTCTGTTCCTATCCTATAGAGGACATGCGTAGGAAGAGTTAAGGCAGAAATGTTTTACATTTTTTTCAGGTTTTGTTATTTTTTTATTAAAAAAAATAATTTGCTAAAATGTCATGGGAGGATTATGAAACAATGCTTTTTTGCATAGAAAAATATCAGTTATGCAAAGTACAGTGCTTTCTGCATAAAATCAATATTTTATGTGGTGGGTGGGTGGGTTTCAAATGACAACAAAAAGGGTTGTAACCCAAACATTAGGATGAGCTTCTTGACTGTGAGGAAGACTGCTGGAGAGAATGGTAAATTCTCCTTCTTTAGAGGTCTTTTGACAGAAGTTTAACAGTCATCTCTTGGGAATGCTTACTCATGTTGGTTGAACTTGACTGCCTTTTTGTTTCCTTCGAACTCTATGACTCAATGAAATGTATCCTAAAACATCCCCAAATGGGAATAGACAGAAATTGTACAAAAACTTTAGTAATCTCTTTGAGTGGGGAGATAACTTGTGCATGAGAAGAAAATATGTGAAAATTTTAAGTCCTGTAAGTGACTGGTTAGAAGCCTCATGTATACTACTTTAAGTCTGAGATCCACAATGAAAAAAGAGTGGGGCATAAACAGACTAAATAATAATTAAAGATGTAAAGAGGGCCTTAATTTAAAATAACTATGGAGAGGAGAACCTGAAAATCCATTACCTGAAACACTTTTAGCATTAAGGTTAAATTATATATTAATAACAGTTAAATATTTAGGTTCTTGATGAAAACAGAATGCTCATTAAAATGAACTTTCAAAAAGCCATAGTGAAAAATCTCCACCTGTCTCTCTGCTTCTCATACAACTGAATGATACTGGTGTATCTCAGAGGGAGCTGACATTTTGCTAGTATTTCATCAGATCAAACCTACTGAGCAGCACACTGAGATAAATAAACCCAGTACAGCTCTGAAAATGAATTGATACATGTTGATTTCTGAAGCTATTGTAATTTAAATTCATATTTAACCATTGATGGTTTTTATCTGCTTGTGGGCTTTAACAGCACAGAAGAAAACCTGGGCCATCCAGATAGGAAATCCTATGCACCTTTGTGATGTGATTTCACTGTATGCATTAATAAAAAGTTAAAATGAAACCTCATTGGTTCAGAAAATAAAATAACTACCTATATCAACATTCAGAATGAAATAATTGCAACTTAACAGAGCTCTCAGTTGCAACTCTAGCATATTTGCTTTGAAGTCCCACTGTAGTCTCACTGAGCTAAATAAGACTTTATTAACACAGTGCTTTTTTTTATTTCAAACAGGATGCATAAAATATGTAGAGCCAGACTGTTTTAGGATTTGTTGAAACAACACTGAAATTACTCATGTTTTCTTTCCAAATATATATATAGTTGCTGTGATATATGTGTGTGTGTGTGTGTGTTTGTGTGCTGTGATGAAAGAAATCCATCTTACCTTTCAGTATGAAGTGCTCAATTATCCATTTACTTTGCTCTCACTTGTCAGTGACATCATTTAAAAAAACAACAACAAACCAAATCCTGTAGCTAGCCAGATATGTGGAGACCTGGAATTTACATTTCACTCCATTTCATTTCATTTCTATCCTTCTTTGAACTCGATGTAGCTTTCAAAATTACAACACATGAAATATAGAAATATATGCATGAACTGTAGATAAAAGCACACAATAGATGATTTTTAAAATGCAATTAAAGTAAAAGTAAAGTAAAAATAACATGACAATTGAATGCATTCCTTTATTTAAAGGTGCTACCATGCCACATTTCTGTCTCCTCTTCTTCCAGCTAAATATACACAACCCTCTAAGTCATTCTTCATACAGTTTCCAGATATTCTATCATTTTGGTCTCTCTTTGCTGGACATATTCTAACTTGTCATGAAAAGGAGGAAGAGAGAGAGAGAAAGAGAGAGAGAGGAAGAAAGTGGAGGAAGAAAAACAATGTAGCAACACCTTTAAGACTAACTAGTTTTTATTTTAGCATGAGGTTTTGTGATTATAAGTCCACTTCTTCAGATGCAGTGCATAGTCATTGGACAGGTCCTTGGGCAAGTCCTACACCAATCAGCTTCAGAGGAAAGCTAAGGCAACCCCTCCGGAACAAATACTGCCCAGAAAACCCATTGATAGGTTCACTTTAGGGTTGCATAAGTTGGCAATGAAGGCACACAAAACAATACAGGTGTGGAAATGGAACAGAATGTAATAAGTTGCAGAGGATGTAGCAGGATGCAAATCACAACTCTGTGCATGGTAATTGTCCGATTCCCACCTGTAAGATGCTTTCTGTCATAAATTTGATATGAGATACAAATATATAGTGGATAAGATTTATAGTTTGATTACATTGGACTGTAAAACCATGGGATATGCTTTGTGGACTCAGGACAATACTCAAACAGTGGTTCTAGCCAGGCCTGTTCTGATAAACCAGAGATGAGTGTTTGATTTATTAAAACATTGATGGCTGTTCAATAGAGTCTGTTTGCTAAGGGTTAATGTGCTTACAAATGTTGTTGTTGTTAACTGCTCTCGAGACAATCTTGACTCATGGCGGCCCTATGGAATCCAAAACTCTCTGTCCTCCACTGCTCTGCTTAATTCCTGTAACCTCATACTCATGACCTCCTTAATAGAGTCCATCCATCTAGCGCAGGGATAGGCAACCTTTCCCCTTTAAGGGCTGAGGGACTCCAGCTCCCAGAAGCCTCAGCCATGTTGGCCAATAGCTCCTGGGATTCTGGGAGATGAAGCCCCTCGGCCCTTAAAGGGGAAAGGTTGCCTACCCCTGATCTAGCATGTGGCCTTCCTTTCTTCCTACTTCCCTCCACCTTTCCAGCATTATTGTTTTTTTCCAATGAGTCCTTCCTTCTCATGATGTGTCCAAAGTACGACAGCCTCAGTTTGGTCATCTTGGCTTCCAGGGAAGTTTCCAGCTTGATCTGCTCAAGGACCCACTTGTTTGTCCTTTTGACTGTCCATGAGATCCTCAGCACTCTTCTCCAGCACCACATTTCAAATGCATTGATTTTCTTCCTATCATTTTTCTTAACTGTCCAGCTCTCACATCCATACATGGTAATAGGGAATACAATGGCTTGCATGAGTCTAACTTTTGTGCTGAGTTGTATATTTTTGCATTTTAGAATCTTTTCTAGTTCTTTCATAGCCATCCTCCCCATTCTTAATCTTCTGATTTCCTGGCTGCAGTCCCCATTTCTATCAATAATTGATCCCACGTATGGGGATTATTTTACCATTTCTATTTCTTCATTGTCTAGATTGAACTTGTGAAGGTCCTTGGTGGTCATTATTTTTGTTTATGTTCAACATTAAGCCTGGCTATGCACTTTCTTCTTTGATCTTCCTTAGTAGGTATTCCAGGTTTGTGAGGCTTTCTGCTAGTACTATGGTAGTACAAATGTGCTGCCTGCTAAATTCAGGTTATGTTGGAAACTTTGGTATGCATGGGAAACTCTGACACCAGAGGTTTGTAAAAGGAGGGAAGTTAGATCAAGCTGAATAGTTCAGAGTTTCAAACATAAATATATATACATATTTTAGTGATAGGCTTTAGTATTATTAATGTGTTTAAATTTAACAGAATGCTATCTATATATGTGTGTGTGTTTGTGTGTTAATGATGACAATGTTAGGCTTTATAAGTTTAATGTGGTTTCTTAAACAAAAATCAAAATGTGTATAAACATTTCAAGGTTGTTGTGTCTGGTGGTTGTGAGAATACTATACTTGTTATAAATGTCACCAGGTGCCAGACACGCAGGATGGTTATGAGCTTACATCATGAGAATGGGCTAAGCATGGTAAGTTTGGTGTAAATTCACCAATGATATGGCTATACGGATTAGAGGGGAGGGATTGTGATAACCTGCTATAAAGGATCATGAATACAATGTACTTTTAGGAACCTATCTGCTAGGTTTTTCTTTGCTTTCAATAAAATTTTCTTTGACTCTAATCTTGGATCTGTTTTCTTGTGTGAAAGGAGAACATTGACATTGTGTTCCTGACAGTAATACAGGTATTTCAGATCTTTACAGTGGTCAGTTAGTATTGAAATAAGAAAAAGCAAGTAAGTCCATTTATCTAAAGTCAGAAATTAGTGGGGAAAGAATTTGGAATAGGAAAATTACTGATGAACAAAGGGCTTCAGCAAACATTCCCATACCTGTACTTCATTTAGCATTCTTTTTTGTGACATCACTCTTCTTTAACTCAGATGGTAGGAAGGATGTGATTATACAAGTTTTTGCTTTTTTACTTCTCTGTCTCTCATTAGTTTTCACTGTATCTAGTAGCACACATTATATGATCAAACTCCTCAGGGAAAAAGCTGAGACACAAAAGCAAAGCACACAGATAATCATTTTTTTTTTTTTGCAGTAACTTTCTAAAAAAATAAAATAAAAGATTAAACAAGTTCCTCAGTTGTGGCATTTTTTCCTCCCCTTCATGGCTTGATTAATCAATGTATAGACTTCTGTCCTATGATGTGGGCAGAGGATAAAGCTGACCCTTAATCTTTCTATAAAAATGGGGAGAAATAACTTCTGTTTGTTTTAGTTCACATCTTTTTATTAGTTGTGGTGTTTATTGATCCATCTCATTCTAGCTCTCCTCTTTCGTGTCTGTTTTCCCTACCTCCCCTTTGGTTTTTTTTTTGTTTTTTTTTTTTGACAGACGGGAACTGGTCTTTTCATTTTATGGCTTATTAATAAACCTAAAAACTTCTGACTAGATTAAAACTTGATTTCTCGAATGTCCTTTTGGTTACATTTGCTTGTTTGTCAGTTTTTGAAATGACTTCTTTTATGGAGTAGAAGGGAAAGAAAGCAGCTGTCAATTACATTTTCGAACTTGATTCTGGCAGAGACAGATTTTGCCAGCTTTGCTGTGAGAATTGTCTTAAAACTGATAGCCCAAGGTCAAACTGCAGTCAGTCTTTGGAAAGTAAACAATGCATCTTTCCAAAGTATTCTGACAGGAAACCAATCATTTCTAACCCAGGAGAAGATGGTAATGTGTGTGAGTGCATGTGTTTATTCACATGAGACCATGCTTTAAGATAGTGTTTTTTGCCCCTAA
Organism: Phrynosoma platyrhinos; assembly: GCA_020142125.1. Taxonomy (NCBI): domain Eukaryota; kingdom Metazoa; phylum Chordata; class Lepidosauria; order Squamata; family Phrynosomatidae; genus Phrynosoma; species Phrynosoma platyrhinos. The sequence continues at coordinate 18,646,582 of CM034708.1, read as the reverse complement.
CCTTTAGGAGCCCAACATGGAGGGATCAGGTCAATTTAAGTCAAGAAGACATGATTTCTATGATGGTATTTTGTGTTCCTTGCTTCCAGTGATCAAAGAGTAGTTAGAAATAAAACCATGATAGAATGGGTAGGCAAGAGGATTTATGTGAAGAAGGGTGAGACACGATGAGCCCATTCATCTTATGCTGGAAGTTTGCCTGAGGGAAGGAAAGGAAGAAAAGCAAAATGGTGTGGTTCCAGTCTAGTGATGAATGATTCATTCATGGGAATAGTTTTCTGTGCAATCCAACACTTCCATAAGATTCATAGGGGGCTACTGTAGGCAATTACTGTGCAAATATGATAAAGTAAAGGTATTCCTTGTTAACAAGGTTGTCAAATTGTGTTTGACCATAGGTGCTCATCTCCATTACTAAGCCGTAGAGCCACTGTTGTCAGAGACTACTCTGTAATCATGTGGCCAGCATGACTGCACAGAAAACTGTTTACTTTCCCACCAAAGTGATACCTATTTATCTACTTGCATTTGCATGCTTTTGAACTGCTAGGTTGGCAGAAGCTGTGACTAGTGATAGGAGCTCACCTGCTCATGCAGCACCCGGGCCTTGAACTACCAACCTGCTGATCTTGGAATCAACAGAATCGGCGTCTTAACCACTTGAGCCACTGCATCCCTGCAAATATGATACAAAAGAATATAAGAAAAGCCCTGCTAGATTATACTAAAGGTTCATCAAATCCAACAACTCCCAGGTTGTTTCTGGGAACCTCATAAGTAGGGTGAGAAGACAATAACACACCCCTTCCCCTCCCCTCCCCCACAACAATGTTAGGAATGTAATTCTTTGTTCAGTTTATTTCTGGAGGAAGGAAAAAAAATAGCCATTTTCCCCTGCTGCAAGAAAATCTTCAAAGAAACCCTGCAATTTTGCACTTTGGGATTGTCTTTCCTTATGATGGTCTGAGATTTTTCCTTTAACCCAGAAACATCTAACTCTTGGTCTTGCTACTGGCCCCATTTCTTTCCCTAATAAACTCCCTTAATAAATGACTCAGGGATGGGCTCCCAGTATCCTTATTTATTATATGTTTTATTATTTTGGTAGCATGGTTATGATGCTTTTAGTTACAGATTTATTCAAACAACACTTCTGTAAAAAAGAAGGAATATAAAATTTATTTACAATCAGATCTTAAGTTTGTATCTTTTTACAGTTGCTTGCAAATAGTATGGTTACATTGTTTCCACTTTCACTTGTGTTCCAATTCTCTTAAAACAAGTTCTTATATTGCCCTTTCATCAGGACTATGAATCCTGGGAAAGTCTGGCTCAAACCACAATTAACATTCCCACAGAAAAAGGTAGGTATGAGCTACCCTGATATGGCTCTTAAAACCGTCAACTGACATACACACCTCACTCTTTTCCATACTCTCATCTCCTTTTATAGTCACTCCTCTGGCAGCCCCCACCTTTGCAGCCAGCCTGTCTCTGATTGGCTGTTGAGGAAACTCCACTCTGTCAGTAACTTGCCACAGGGACTTATTCTGCACAAAATTTGCAAATTACAATCACCCCTCCATTTTTGTGGGGATCTATTCTGGATCCCCCTGCGAAAATGGAAAATTGCCAATATCCAAGCCCTATTGGTTTGAATGGTGGCACATGCCCCATTTTGCCCCCCTCCATTTGCCACCCATGAATGGGCAAGGGACACGGACTCCAAGTCTGCAAAAATGGAGGGGTGACTGTAGTTTTCACAGAAAACCACATTTTCTATTCAGAAGGTAATATTTCTGAAAAGCAAAAGTACGTATCCTGCAAAAAACAACAACAACAAAAAAACTGTTTTCTGTGTGGGGAGGGAAGTGTGAATTTTCCACAGAAGCAGTCTCAAACTGCAAAAAAATCTCATCAGTCCAGGATTCTCCTTTTTAGCATTTCCTGACACTCAATAAACTAATTTTTGAATATATTTTCCATCCCTCAATCATGATAGCTCTGAAATGTAGAGACAGACTAGTTTTCAAAGGTTTTCATTTTTTCAGTTTGATAGAAAACATTTTAATTTCTGAATTTCTTCAAAAGAGAAGAAAAAATCAAGGATGTTGTGAAGGATGGAGTGTAAGATTACAAATCTAACCTTAATGATAAGTGGATGGTCTTTGTGTGTTCTTTCTTTCTAAAATAATTTCTCCATAAATCTTTGGCTTCCCTATCTTTCCAGTGTTTTAGTCACATCCCATTTGAGGATTTGTTTGATCCAGGATATGGGAATTCTTTTACTATTTTCAATTTCTTCATTGTCTAGATTGAATATATGAAGGTCCTCTGTGGTCATTATTTTTGTTTTCTTTATGTTCAGCATTAAGCCTGCCTTTTCACTTTCTTATTTGACCTTCCTTAGTAATCATTCCAAGTCCATGATATTTTCTGCTAGTAGTATTGCATTGTTTGCATATCTTTGATTGTTGATATTTCTTCCTCCTATCTTTATCCCTCCTTTTTCCAAGTTGAAGCTTGCTCTTCATATGATATTTTCTGCATACAAATTGAATAAATAGGATGATAGAACACAGTCTTGCCTGGCCCCTTTGCCAATTTGGAACCATCCTGTATCTCCATGTTCTATTCTAACAGCTGCCTCTTGTCCCAAGTACAGATTTTTTTATGAGGACTATCAAATTAGTGGCACTCCCATGTCTTTGAAAGCATTCAATAGCTTGTTTGTGATCTACGTAGTGAAATGCTTTGCTATAGCCTATAAAGCACTTGCTGATTTTCTTTTGAAACTCCTTGGTGCACCCCATTAGCCATCCTGTGTTTGCAACATGGTTCCTGGTGCCTCTTCCTTTCCTGAACTTTGCTTGGATCTCTGGTATTTCTTTCTCTGTGAATTATTGGTGCCTATGTTACAGAATTTTTAACATAATCTTTCTGTACTAGTTGATAGATCTAATCCATCTTTGTGCTCTAGTCATTGTATAGTTGCATTCATGGTTCTGGTTTTGTTCCCATTTCCCTTTTTTTTTTTTTTTTTTTTTTTTTTTGCTTTCCTTTCCTTCACTGCTTGAAGCATTTCATCTGTCATCCATTGTTTCTTCTCTTTCTTTTCGGTCACGGATAGTGTCTTTCTGCATTCTTCCTTTATTATGTCCATGGCTCCTGATCATAGTTTTTCGGGCTCCTGGTTCATTATGCTCAATAGCTCAAGTCTATTTCTTACATTGTCAGTATATTCTATTGACATATGTTCAGATCATATTTTGGTATAATGGCTGTTTTAATTTCTTCTTTAGATATTTGATATACATATATACCAATTTTTGATATATTTTGATATATACTTATATAAATTATATCAATTTTTAATATCACTATCTCATTTTTTGATGTATACTTTGAGTTTTGATATAAGCTAAATGGGTAATAGCCACTTTTTCCTTTGTAGCCGTGATCCAATTGGGTATTTTCACTGACAGAACTGCTTGTACCAGTGGAATCAGGTTTGAGTTATTCCTTCAGATATTGAGATCTCAAGCTATTTAAAACTTTAAATGTAATTACTACCACCTTAATTCTGACCAGAAGTACAGTGGCAGTCAGTGCAATGCCTTTAGAATCTTTATGATATTCTGGTTAGCAATTTAGCTACCTTTTGCACTAATTGCAATGAAAATTTGTCAAGGACAGCCCCACATAGAGTGCACTGTTGTTGTTGTTGTTGTTGTTGTTGTTGTTGTTTGCCTTCAAGTTATTTCCAACTTATGGCAACCCTAAGGATTTCTTGAAAAGTTTCTTCAGAGGCGGTTTGCTCTTGCCTTCCTCCAAGGCTGAGAGAGTGTGACTTGTCCAAGGTCACCCAATGGGCTTACATGGCTGACCTGGGATTCAAACCCTGGTCTGCAGAGTCATAATCCAATACACAAATTACAATTGTTCATGGACTATTATAGCTAAATTAGCCCTGTTCAGGAAAGACCATGAGTGGTGAACCAGTCAGAGTTGGCCCCAATCTTTCTGAGCCATGGAGTCTTCCTGAGTCTTTAGTGAGAAAGATGTACACAGTTCTCCCAAGCAATACCTCTGCTCCTTCAGAAGAATACAACTTCATCTTGGGCAGGTAACATGTCCAGCTCCTGGACCTGAGAGCCATCAAGCCTGTAGCTTAATTTTACTGGTCTTCATCCAGACTATTACAACATCCAGACACTGGTCCAGTGGTTGCACAGCTTCAGCTGACTCCAACAGCAAGAAACCGAGAGGAGTGCCATCAGCATCCCATATCACCTTATGACCTCACCCAATGGCTTTAGGTAGATATTAGGCAGCATGAGCAAGAAGACAGAACCCTGTGGCACCTCATAGTTTAATGGCCATGGGTCTGAACGGAAACACAGTGGCAGCTACTTTCATCTAACAGAGCCAGTTCAGTAAGGTACTATGGCCCATGGTATCAAATGCCACTGAGCAATGCAGAAAGATGCACAGCATAGTATTTACCCTGTCTTTCACCTAGAGTAGAATGTTAGTCAGAGGGACTAAGGCCATTTCAATGGCCTGAAACCAGACTGAAAAGGATCCATATAATCTGTTTTTTACAAGAGCCCTCAAGTTGTCTGGCCACTACACACACACAAACATGCCACATAATATGCCACATACTACATACTACAGCCTCCTTCAATGCAGCAGACACCTCCCCCTGACATTATGAGGCACTTACCACATCCTGGACCCACCTAATCTATCCATCTCTGCTAGGGTTAAGCTTACATGTGGCAGGCCAAAGTGATTCAAACAACTTCTCCACATCATCAAGCAACATGAATTGAACTTGATTCTAAGAAGACAGGAGTAAGACACACTGGATACTTCCCAGACTTTGTGATGTGTAGGGTCAGAAAATATGCAAATATGCACAAATACCTCCCTTACCACCAGGGTATGGTATTTTGGGTTCATGTATATTGGTCAGAGGCAGCTCCTGACCCCTGGAAATTGTTCACTCATGTTTTGAATATAATCAAGTGAATCTAAAATTGGAATCCTAGTTGTGTTCTTTTCTGGACTGTGTTCTAAAAGTGGTTTAAGCCATAAATATCTTTAAATGTCCTTTCACTTATCTATCTATCTATCTATACACACATACCAAGAAACATATCCATTATTGAAGTGAAATGTTCTTAGATTTGGCTAGACTCTTTCATTCTGATGCCATTCTGCTGACTGAACCACCTTTCTGCACTGCTTACAGAAAAAGGATGCATGCTGAGAATTATGGATTTTCAGTTACATTAGAGATTCAATAGTAGAGTGCAGGCTGCAAGCAAGAATAGCTTCTGGGAAGCATGGTACTTTTAAGTCAATGCTACATGAAAGTTTTGACAATCTAGAACACCTGGGCTGTATTTGCACCTCCTGCTGATAAATGCAGTATAAAAGCTGCAATAGGTTAACATAAAAAAGTAAGAACTGTCTTACTGGATCAGTCCAAATTTCATCTGCACCATCATTCTCTTTTCAATAATGGCAGCTGGGTGTCTCTAGCCTTTTACCTGCAGGGAATGAAGGTGATGGCTGTTGCCCGCTGTTTGTTTTTTAGCATCTAACAGTAAAGGGACAACACTCATAGGATTATTGCATCTGAACATGGACATTCCCTATAACTATCATGGTGAGAACCATCATTCCTATGATCCTATGGATTATGCAACCTCCATGTTTCTGTCCCAGCATGCTAGTGTGATGGACATGGAAGGAAAGGAGGGACTATCCCCTCTCTCCTTTTGGACTCCTGCTTCTGTTCCTCCCTTCCATTTGATTGTAAACTTTGTGGCATCGAGACAGTGTACAAAAAATGAGTTGGGAAGAAGCTTTGAGGAAAGGTTTTTGGACATAGTGGTGAGGGGAGGAAGCCATGAATTCTTCTCCACTAGGATTTTGATCTGTAGCATAGAACAATCTATGTGCTTCTAAAGCTTATTTCTTATTTCAGACAGGTATTTAAGTTTATAGGCAATGCAGCCTGGACAGAATATTGATATCATATCCATATTCTGTGAGTTAGCCAGGTACTGTAAAGATAAGAAGATACCATATATGGATCCTAACACTGTTGCAGATCACAATAGGTACTTAGCTGGGAACCAACTGCACAAATGGATTCTACTCTGGGTGGGAACAACACAGAGTCAATTACTAGAGTCAACTCTGCCCCCAAGCAGTCAAGCTAGGTCTCCCAAAGATCTGCCTCAAATATCATAATCCTTTGTCCCTTTCCCCAAATAGCCCACAAAGAAAGCTTGGGCACTATAAAAGTTCAAAGCACTTGTACACATGCCTTTAAAGCGATTCTTATATTATAATGAAGACTTGTTTCAGTATGTAGCAGCATAGCCTGGTTTCTTGGAGTAATGGCAAATCTTGGAGCTTTCTGTGGTCCTTCAGCTTGGTATAGCTGAAATGGCTTCCCCTTTCCCAACTGCCTGGGAAGGAAAAGTTGGGTCAATGTATTCATAGCTGGAGATGCTTTAGAATACATAAGGACTATCTACAGAGATGTTCCACATGCTTGCCCTGCAAGGGATCCCCTGGTCCCTGGCATACCCCATACCCTCTGAATTGAACACATAGCCCAGGGGTAGGCAACCTTTCCCCTTTAAGGGCCAAGGGACTTCAGCTCCCAGCCTCAGCCATGTTGGCCAATAGTCCCATGTTGACCAATAGCTCCTGGGATTCTGGGAACTGAAGTCCCTCGGCCCTTAAAGGGGAAAGGTTGCCTACCCCTGACATAGCCCCTTTATAAATAAAAACAAAGAAAATTGATAGGTACAGGCATACATTAGCTAACAAAGCCTCTGACAAAGGAGCTCCTTTTCACAAAATCTTTTTATGACTATCCAATCCCCCTTTCTCTTCTCATTCTCTAGCTAGCTAGAATTTTTAGCATCATTGGCATTGGAAGGATGGTGAAAGAGGGCTGAAAAAATAGATTTTCAGTGCCAGACTGCAGCAGCATGTCTGAAATAAATAATGTAATAAGGTTTGAGTTGAGAAAGAATGGAATTCTACTCTAGCTGATCCTATTGCAGCTATGAGCACCTTCTTACTACAAACAACAGAAACAGCAGCTGCCTCCAGATTTCCTTGTGGAGAAAGTTTTAACAGCAGAAGAATGAGAAAAAAAGGGGGAGTAGGTAAGGCTGATTTATCAGCTTCCCCCAGCATGATGAAAAGCTCAAATCTGTAGGCTGGTCACCAAAACAGAAGTCATAAGAAGAGCAGAGGTTGGTGAAAGAAAGTCATTCCTGGATGTATTTCGGAAGAAATATTCAGGTGATCACTGGAAGATTCAAGATGTTTTTATTTACATATGCAAAGCTTACCTGATCAGGCTGTGTCATTTAACATGTGTGTATGGTTTTGTTGTTGCATGCCTTTGAGTAGTTTCCAACTTATGGCAAATCTCAGGCAAACATATCATGGAATTTTCTTGGTGATATTTGGTTTTTTTGGGGGGAGGCAAATACCTTAGTTTTGAATAAAAAGTTTGCTGGAACACGTTGAAATGTACTACTTTTTGTGATGTAGGAACCTATCTCTCTTCTTTCCACATTATTTCTGCCTCTGGGACAAAATTTTCTGTTAAAGGAGTCATAGCCAGGAAAACAAGTACTTTGTTAAAGGAGGTATACCTGCATTCCAAAATCTAATAAAAAAAATCAATCTCTCCCTTAAAAGGTATAAAGAATGGAGTAAAAACAAGCACACAAGCTGAGAAGAAAAGTAATCTCAAGTATCTCAAATGCAAAGTTACATTTATTTAGGGCCTAGGCAGACTGCCAGAAATAGTGCACATTAAATTGAGGCACTGCCCTGGCTCAGTGCTAGGGAATCATGGGAACTGTAATTTATTGTGGCACCAGAGCTCTCTGACAGAAAAGGCTCAATGTCTCAGAAAAAAAATGCAATTCCCATGATTCCCTAGCAACTGAATTATCAATTAGATCTTGAAGGAATTTCAGAAGAAAGTTTTCTGAAAATTTTGTGGTAATTTACTTCTTTGCAATTTACACCCATTAGTCCTGCTCCTTCCACTGGAATGGTTAAACAACAACAACCTACATCTTTTTCACCTTTTGTGTGACAAACATCCAGATATTTGAAGACCACTATCATCCCTTCCTTAATACTCCCCCTTCCCAGGTTAAAGATGCTCTTTTATCTTTCTCAAAGGACTTTATTTCCAGATTCTTTACCAGCTTTTTCTGGATGCAGTCCAATTTGTCAATGTCTTTCTTAAAATGTGGTACCCATCAATGGTGATGGTGTTGTTTGTCATGCCAGCTGTTCAGCTAATCTCATTCAGAGGTAAATTTGTGTTGTCACAAGGAGGAGGAGGAGGAGGAGATAGGAAGGGGGGTTCCAGACTGCCAGAAATAGTGCAAATTGAAAAGGCTTAGTGCTAGGGAATCATGGGAACTGTATTTTATTGTGGCACCAGAACTCTCTGACAGAGAAGGCTCAATGTCTCAGAAAAACACAACAATTCCCATGATTCCCTAGCACTAACCCTAACCCTTAAAGTGGACTCAATTTGTACTATTTCTGGCAGTCTGCAACCCCCCGAAGAGACAGAGACAGAGACAGAGAAATAGTCTGGTGATTTGTGTGGAAGAGTTCTCTAAATGGGTGCATGTATGATACCAGAATATTCATCCCAATTCATGTTGGTCCAGCAGTGAAATAACAACATTTAAAATCAAAGTCTCCTCATCTCCTTGTATAATATATATATTAGCATTTTTACTACCGGTATGTCTCAAATATGTATCATTGTGAATGCCTAGTGGTGCTGAATATCCTCATTCCTCCTGCCAAAATAATGAGTTAAAGCATATCCCACTAAAGGCCTTTTAATTGTAAAAGAAGAATGTATTACAAGGGATGAATTACTTTCATTTATTCTGATGACATATTCTTATGACCCTGTCATATTTATAAAGCTTGTTATTAATCCAAATGTCTGACATCAGAGCAGCCAGTTCTGTTCACTTTGGGACTAATAAAATAAGCCATGTTCTGTGGTTCTTATTAAAAATTCCCCTAGTATGGACAGACAGCTAGATTTTTACCCTATTAAATAATAGCAGAGGACTGACCCAATATTATATCATATTGGAAGTAATGCTTAAGAATGGCTGATATATTCCAGTCTGCCACTTCAGGGCATGGACATTTTGATACTGGGATCAAAGAGGAATAATAATGTATCTCAGAATAAAATTGTCCAGTACTGTAGTTCCCATCTATCAAACTAATACATGCTCACTATGCATAGCTCAGTGCTCTTGGTTGTTTCTCTCAGTTGAAGACCATCTTTCATTTTGTTTATATGTTATCAAGCTGTTTTTTTCATGGGAAAGTGCCCAAGTAAGAATGAATGAGAATTTTATTTCACTTCATTTTTTATAATGTGCCAACACCCACATATTTCTTCATGTTCAGAATAAGAAGGACCTTAGATTTTTAAAAAAATGGATTCTGGGAAGAACAGAAGCTGACATTCAGCCATCCAAGGCCAGACTTTGAGTGCTCAATTTTTGAAAGGCTGAATTTGAAACACCATGTATTCAATGATGGTTAGCACAAAATTAGGGTTGTCTTTTTAATGAAATACTCCACATCTCAAACACTTACCTAGCAAACAGGTACAGCATAGGTTTCTCCATAATGGAAATTTCTCTGCCTATTGAATTGAATAAGCACAGAAAATGGAGGAAAATGTCATTTCAGGTCATTTTTTAAAGAATGTATCAAAATTCAGAAATTTCTTACTCTATGGCTGGAGTCTAAAAACCCCAAATGCTAGAGAAAGTTCAGGTTGTGGAACTTATCACTTTACTTTTTACTAGAATCCCAAGATACAGCTACCAAAGTCTGGTGCAAATATCACAGCCTTAGAATTAAACAATTCTGAGAGAAAAGACCCTTTTTAACTATACAATTATTCCAACTGTCATGGTTCCATCCCATGTTTTTGTAATTTAGAGATGAGCATTTAAAATTTTCAACCAGAGCGCTTAAGTGCCTCACCAAACTGCCAGTTCCAGGATGCCACAGGACAGAACTATAATAGTTAAAGTAGAATAAAACTGCTATTATTGTGTAGTGTGACTGGGCCCCATCTGTTTGCTTTCAGTACCAGAAATGAATACAAAAATCATTTTCTGGATTTCCCAAACCTTCTTCATTTCACCAATATGAATGAGAGTGACAAGGGACTAGGGATAAAAAGTACATTCACAAACATTTGTTTCCAGGGCAAATAACAGGTTTCTCAACAGTAGGCAAACCCTGTAAGGAAGACTAATAGAAAGAACAGCAAGAATCTCACAACACAGTTTTCTCCCAGTATTTAAATGTTCTGAAAGAAATATTCCATGGAGAAATATGCTGTTGGCCCTTGGTATCTACTGGGGTTTGGTTCCAGGATACACTGTGGATACAAAACTCTGTGGATGCTCAAAACCCATTGCAAACAAGATAGTAAAATGTGGGCTAGACAAAACAACTGTTAGATGGATTAGTAATTTGTTGACTGACCGAAGCCAAAGGGTACTTAGCAATGGCTCCTCTTCATCCTGGAGGGAAGCGATCATTGGGGTGCCACAGGGTTCTGTCCTGGGCCCAGTGCTATTCAACATCTTCATCAATTACTTGGATGAAAGAATAGGGGGCATGCTTCTCAAATTTGCAGATGACACCAAATTAGGATAAATAGCTAATATCCCAGAAGACAGGATGAATGTTCACAATGACCTTAATAGATTAGAAAGCTGGGCCAAAGCTAACAAAATGAATTTCAACATGGATAAATGTAAGGAAATGCATAGATATAAGATAGGGGACACCTGGCTTAATTAGACTACATGTGAAAGAGATCTAGGAGTCCTAGTAGAGCAGAAGTTGAACATGAGTAAACAGTGTGATGCGGCAGCTAAAACGGCCAATGTGATTTTAGGCTGTATCAATAGAAGTATAATATCTAGATCAAGGGAAGTAATAGTGCCACTGTATTCTGCTTTGGTCAGGCCCCACCTGGAATACTGTGTCCAGTTCTGGGCAACACAATTCAAAAAGGATGTTGAAAATCTGGAGCAAAAAGGATGTTGAAAAACTACTTCCCAAAGATCATTCATGGCTGTGGCCCCCAAGTTATGGAATGGCTTGCTGGAGGAGATTCGTCTTATTTCCACACTAGAGGCCTTTAAGAAGGCACTTAAGACGTAGCTTTTCCAGTGGGCCTATCCACCTGACCTCCCTAACTGATTAGATATGACCATCTTATAAGGACCTCCCAGGTGAAAAAAGATTATATCTCTCACAGCATAGACTTGTATTGCAATTTTATTATTGTTTTAATTATTGCTGTTTTTTATTGTTTTTAATGCTGGGTTTATTGTTCATTACTGTTCTTTTTATTACTGTTGTGGTTTTATTGTTATGTTTTCTTTCTTTATTGATTGTATTACTGTACATTTTGTACATTTTATCCTTGTATTCCCACCTCGATCCATAGGGAGAGGTGGGAAATATAAATAAATAAATTATTATTATTATTATTATTATTATTATTATTATTATTATTATTATTATTATTATGTCCAGAGAAGGGCAACTAAAATAGTGAAGGGTCTGGAAACCATGCCCAATGAGGAACAACTTAGGGAACTGAGTATGTTTAGCCTGGAGAAGAGAGGATATGATAGCCCTCTTTAAATATTTGAAGGGATGTCATATTGAGGAGGGCACTAGATTGTTTTCTGCTGCTCCAGAGAATAGGACTCGAATCAATGGTACAAGCTACAAGAAAAGAGATTCCACCTCAATATTAGGATGAACTTCCT
>CM034708.1:18619788-18634567 GCA_020142125.1 Phrynosoma platyrhinos | reverse complement strand
CTGCATGGCAGGGGGTTGGCCTGGATGGCCCTTGTGGTCTCTTCCAACCCTATGAATCTATGAATACAGTGTCATAGTAAAATGGTGTCCTTATATAAAATGGCATAATCAAAGTCTGTTTGTTGCCATTTATATTTTTTTTTTTAAAAAAAAAATACTTTCAATCTATAGGTGGCTGAATTCATGGATACAGAATCCATGGCTATGGAGGGCTAACAGTATGCAGTTTTTTGTGAAAACAAACAAACAAACAAATAAACTGAAGTATTCTGCACTGAAAAGAGGTTTTCTGTGCAACCCCTCTCTCTCTCTCTCTCACACACACACTATTTCCTACATAGGAAAATATGTTTTTGTCCCCCAACTCCACCTCAAATTTCATGTATTTTTTCCTATGGAATGTTCCTTTAAAACAGTTCAGGATGTTTAAATATGGGCAGAATGTTGTGGAAATACATGTTTTCTCCCACTATGGGGGAAAATACAATTATTATTAATCTTTGCATGAATAATAATTTTGCTGCATGGCAACATAGCAACCTGGTTGTTCCTGGTTTCAAGATATGAAATTTAACAGCAACAGAGGAGTCCTATACAAGAGTGAGCCAAAGAACTGTGACATAACTCTTTGAGATTTCTATCTATAACAAAGTTAGCATTCTTTTATTTGGCTTACAATTGTCAAGTTTTACCTATACAGTATCTAAAAGTCTTTAGGGGAAGATTTGAGCCAGATTACTAACAGAGTACATGCAGATGGAAGAGATCCTAATTAAGGGACAAAATATCACCAGTTTGTAGAAACAAGGTCAAAACTCTATTATAGGAAGCCTGTTCTAAGATATAAAAGATATTTAGGGTAATAATCTATTCTAGCTTCATTATAGGGCAGACTTGACAGAAGACTGGCAGGAAGGAAGGAGGGAAACCATTCCTGAGAATCTAAATTTAAATCACAGGGGGAGAAAGATAGGTAAGCAAAAAGAAATGATACTCTGAAGCACTCAAATTATTCTGCCAGCTATTGGCCTATCTGAGGGATCCTTGACTCTTCAGTGCTAAACATTTTTGTATTTCCAATAGGTGTTACTTAGATGGGAGACCAGGAGGATCCTGAATCTACTCCTCAAATAAGGCTGGGGTGGGGGTAAGCCTACCTAAAACCCTGGGCAACTACTGCCAGTCAAACACTCTGTACATACCAGACAAAAGGGCTGGACTGGGGGGTGGAGTCAGGGCATGGCAACCACACGCTGGCTGCCCCAAATCTGTCTCGATGCCACCACATCATGCACCTGACTGCACAGTGGGTGGCATCAGGGTGCTCCCTTGGAGCAGCATAGAGACATGCTGTGCCAAAGGAGTGCCACAACAACAAGGACAGCCTTTTGCCTCTCCAAAAAGGAGCAGCATTTGCCAGCTCTTTTTTTTTGAGCAGCAAAGTGCCAGATTGGGGCCATGATGTGCGGTTGCTGTGGCTCTGATCCGATGCTCCCAGGGGTGGCACAAAGCCTCCCCTTAGGAGCTGTCTGTAGAGCCCCAAATTTTACAGTACTGGGCTAAGTAGGCCAATGGGCCTATTATTATAAGGCTGGTTCTGATCTTGTTTGGGGATATACATAGACCTACAAGGTTAATTATTCTTCATTTTAGATTACAAGGAACTGCCCAATTTTCTCAACACAGAAGCACCTCAGAGGTACAGCTCTATGCTGTGTTTGCTATGGGGCTTTGGAAGATGAGTGGCATATGCTTCTGAACATAAGGCTATAGAATCATAACATTTATGAAAATGTTAGCTGCATTAACCACACCAGAAGGGTTTTTTCCCCTGCCTTTGAGCCTTCAATGGACAACAAAGTGAAAAACAAACTTTCTTCATGTCTGTTATTGATACAGTGTTATGCAACCTCCTGTGTCTTACTTCTTTTATTGACTTATCATGTTGTAAGTTACTGGAAACCTTAATTTTACATAATTCTCATCCCTCTGCCCCCCCTCCCTCTGGCATGTGGAATGCAACATGTTCTGTGCCTTGGCAAAAACATCATCCCATAAACAACAACAGATGCCTAAGCATACTTATAAGGATATAGGATACAATGAGGGTGATGGCACACTCATATGAATACATAATACCGTAAGTCAAGGGAGGAATAAGATACCTTTCTTCAAAGTGCTCTGTGAAAGTAGAATGCTTTTCATTTCAAACGGTTGTACAACTACAGCATGATATGAACTGAGCATTGGATTACTGGATTGGTAGTGTGTGAATGGGTGTGTTCTACTGCAAAGAACTAAGCCACTAATCAAAGAGTTTAGATAGAAATATGTTTTGAGGCCTTTAGTCTAATGAGCCTTGATATGTCTGTGCTATGCTTGAAAGCTAGGAAAAAGATTATCTCACAATTTACAAAGAAGGATTAAATATTTGTAGGATGTTATTTGCCAGTGACATCACTCACCCTCACTTTTGATTGCAATTAAATACAATGTAGTACATTTATTGACTTTTTTTGCTGCAATTGCCATTCACTTTCTAGATATTTCAAATCCTCTTGAATTATCTAGTGTTTCCTTCAAATTTGGGTCTCATAGATCTAGTTCCAGGTCATTTAAGTAATGATTAATTAATTAATTAGTACTAGTCTTTATATGCCTTTCAGACAGCTTTCTGCTTATTTCCCAAGAATCTGAGTGTGGACCCTAATACGGGTATCTTACATGTCTTTGAAAAGGAGTCAGTATACAGACGTTCGGTCTATCAATTGCTATAATTCATTTCAGCCAAAATTAAAACATCCATGTGCCCTTTGTTGCCCAATAGATGCCCTGTTAGTGACACCCCAGGAAGCACTGAGTTAACAAATACCTTGATCAAATTAATTAACTGATGCTCCCACTTCCCATCTGAAGTGAGGGGCTTGAACTGACTTTCCCATCTGCAACCATCCTATATTTGAAGATTCTCAGTAGTGCTGTTTTCAAGCCTCTTGCACCTTTATCTCCCAGAAGACTATGAACAATTCCAAAAGATCCCCATTCTCACCACATCTGTTTCAGTTTTTTAAAAATGGAATAATAATAATAATAATAATAATAATAATAATAATAATTTATATCATACCAGTTTCAGATCACCCATTGATCACCCTGCCCTATGCCCTACCCAGCATGCTTTTCAGTTATTTTATTTTTTGTTTATTTTTATTTTCACTTTTTCTTGAAATTCTGGAGCTCTGCTATTATGATTTAAGTTTTTTTTAAAGCGAGAGAATCAGCCTGCTTGGGAATAGCAGGGAGGAAGAAAGAGAGGGAGAGAAGGTGACTGGCAATACTGCAACAGCCCCAGAAGTAACGTTTCACACCTGGGGACTAGCATGATTGTGAGCTCATTGATGGGTTTCCCCTGTCAGTGAAAAGGGATGTCCTAACCACACTTTATAGACACATAAGTTATGGGTTGGAGACAGTGTGGTGTGATAAACATCACCACCTTTTTTCTGGTTCAAATCATGGTTTAAAAGCTTTGTGTAAAAGTACACTTTGTCTTTCTTTCCTGGCACAAGATTATTAAGGTTGTTGATCTCTTTTCAGTGTAGTAAAAATGAAAGCATATTTGGGAAGCCACCAAATTAAGGGGTCATTTACTTCAATTACACTTTATAGTATGCCTCTCTTCATTCTTTAAAATCCATGGTGTTAGTAAAAGAAATATGAAAGTATACCAAGATGACACAGCTCATGTTGAGTTGCTTTGATTCAGGCCTGACCATAGTTTGGCACTAGAGCAGACACTTTCCACAAGTCACTTCTGGGAGTAAAATAGCTGTGGGGAAGGGGGGAATAAAGCTCTGATAAAATTGTGCCTATGGACCTGAGAGGGCACAAGGAGTCATCTGGGGGAAAAACAACTAAATATATATAGGGAGAATGGAGACTCAAGAGTAATTATATCAGGTCCATGCCATGCATTTTACCTATTCCTGGATTAGCATTATGAGCCTTCTTGAGATCAAGCACTTCACTTTTCCTCTGGCCCGACAACATGGAAAAAATAGGAAATATCTAATTCCTGGTTTAATTCAAAGCTTAGAAAAAGCTATTTACCATAACTACAATTCCCAAAATGCACTGGTCAGAATAGCTACTTGCGAGTTTTAATTGAAACTAACACAGCATTTTGAGATATCGGCCAAAGTTTTGCTTCAGAATCTACAATGCATAATTTACATGACATAGGGGGGCTGTAGATGGGCAGCTGTGGGCTGCCCCTACTAGCCATGGATTGGGACCACAGCTATCCCATGCCGTAGCCCCGATCCTTCCTTTTGCCGCCCCTGAAGAGTGGAAAAATGCTGCTCCTTTCAGGGGCAGCAAAAGGGTGCCCTAAGAGCCGGTGCATGGCTCTTTAGCTCCCCTTCTGGTGCAGCATGTAAAAATGCTGTGCCGGGAGGACGTCCTGACTCCACATGCGTAATGGTGTGTGGTGTCACTATGTTGTCGGGCTCAGGTTGGGGTAGCCGGTGTGCGGCTGCCCCTCCCCATCTCTGCCTCCATATGGATATATGTCTCTGACATGATATGCAACATTTCTAGTGAATTGCAAGAATGTGGTGCACAAAAAAGTCCCCTTTGTGCAAAGCGACTCATGGAACAATGGGACCCATACCAAAACAGGAGCATTGGGCAACAGGAATCCTCCCCCCCCCTCAGAATACAAATGTTGTACAATGACACAACACAACTGCATGCAATCATGTGTCAATTTATGATGCTCTAACTTCTAACACTGTGAATCTAACAGAATGTCAACCATTGTTAGATATAAGAAGTAAAGAATCATGATCATTATCACCACCACCCACCATCACGGTAGTGTTGGTTTTGTTTTTAAACTTGACTTCTTTCAGTAAACTGTAGTTTAAAGCAACTGTTGTTCTCAATTATAATGTAATATGGAACTGATTCCAAGAACTGTTGTCCTGTTGAATTAGGCTGAAGAACTCCAAATGTTCTTTGGAGTTCAAAATCTGCATTCTATGATTTTGGTCCTATTTTGATTGAAAACAACAGGGATTTCTAGGCTTCTCTTTATTTGAGATCTGTTATGGAATTGGATATATGCAGTCCATGTTCTTTTGTTTGAAGAATAATAGTGTAGATGAGGAGATGTCAGTGCTTCTGCAGGATGAATTATGATGGAGGGCTTTTGAAGTGAAATATGTCAAAAGATACTGACATCATTGTAACAATGTACAGAGCTTTGATTATACTCCCTGAGCAGCATCAACTCCACTGGGTCTGCTTATATGAGTTCAACCTTCATTCCCAGGCTTGAACTGTCTGTCACTCCTCTTGCAATGCCTTGTGAACAAAATTTCACAGCTACAAGAGCCTGATCCAAAGTTTACTGATTCAGGTTATTAAAAATTTGCTGCATGACAAATTGGGAAGGCAAAGCAGAAAAAAAGAACAACACTGGCCTTGGTCCATATTTTGAGTCTTTACTTTTGTTGCATTCTGATGCAGGGATATCAAGAAAACTAATATAATTTATTATTATTATTATTAATGTGGAATTTATTTATGTGGAGTTTATTAATGTGGACTTAGGAACACAGGCAAAAAAGAAAAAGAAAAGAACACATAACATTACAACAAAATCATCAGTGAATGGGGGAAGGGTACTTGCTATTCACCTACTCATGTAAGGGCAAAAATGTGGTAAGGGAGGAGAGAGAGTAAGCTTCATCCCTAATGTCCTTTGATCACAGAGCTGCTAAAAAGATTTCAAGCCAGACTTGATTGGTGCATTTCAATATGCCCAATATATTTGCATGATAGAGTCTGAGTCCTTGGATATCTTCTATGAAGTCAGTGGCAGCTGGTGACTTTTATATCAGTGGGGTGGACAATACAACATGACTTTTAGACCATTTTAAAGGAGTTATCCTAAGTTGCTGCTTACTCTTCCTCAAATCTGTCAGGGATGCTTTGATTGGGAGTTCCTGCATGGCAGGGGGTTGGACTGGATGGCCCTTGTGGTCTCTTCCAACTCTATGATTCTATGATTCTATGAAATAAATTAAGAATCTTTGAAGGTTTTATGTAAAACTCAGACCCATCTCACCACCCCACTGACATAGAAGCTAACAGCCACTACAATTGCAAGTTCAGACCAAGGCCAGCTCCATTGGGCCTAGCCTGAAGAAGAAGGGCCCTCCCTCCATCCACCATCATCCAGAGGGAGAGAAGGGCAGGCCAGCTCCATCAGGCCTAGCCAGAGAAGAAGGGCCCTCCCTCCAGTCCATCTGCCTTAGTCCAGGCTTTAAAGGGAAAGAAGATCTGCTAATAATAATCATCATCATAATAAAATTTATTTATACCCTGCCCCTCTGTTAAAAACAATTAGGGTAGCTTACAGCAATTAAAATTACATCAATACATTCTAAAAAAAAACCCACACCCACCCCACCCTCCACATAAAAACATATTAAACTTAACAACCATCAAAAACCAGCTACATTTTAAATTAAATTATAATAAACAATAAAAAAATCAACAGCAGGCAAATCAGGGACACAAAAGGGCGAGGGCGCAGCTCCTGAGGCCAGGATCTAATCAGGAAAGGCCTGCTGAAAGAGATCTATCTTTAGCGCCTTTTTGAAGCTGTTCAAGTTTGTCATCTGATGGATCTGCTGGACTTATTCCCCTTCCCCACCACCATTCCCTTCTCCTTTTGTATCTTGTCTTTTTAGATTGTAAACCTGAGGGCAGGGAAATGTCTAATTAACCATTTGTAAGCCGCTCTGAGAGCCTTTTGGCTGAAGAACAGGGTACAAATACATCATCATCATCATCATCATCATCATCAAACCCAGAGTAGATTTAGTGCTGATACAGAAACTATTAGAGATCACTACATACAGATGCAATAACATGATAAATGTTGGCATAAGGGAAGGCTCCATGTGTTCTACCATTACTGAAACAGCATTTTAGACATGGAAGTATGCTGAGGCAATGGGCAAGACGGGCATAGTTATTTAGGTGGAACAGAGACAAAGATGTTTTTGCTGACAGAGCTGGAGAAGAACTTCCAGAACTATAACTTTAGCCTTTTATTATGAGACAAGTTTTACAAGCTAGCCAGCTTCATATTTAAAAGCCAGGAAACATGAATTTTGGCACCATATTACTTTATTATTTAGATGCAGCTAAACATCTCATCACAAAGCAACAGTGCTGTACTGCTTAGGGATTCTGCTCTGCTTAAGTGTGAAATATTGGCTGACCTGATATATCCACCCAGAATGTTCTACCCTGTTTTGATTTCTATCTTCTTTCAATGTTTAAACATTTGCGTTTCCTAGGCCCTATGAAGCATTTCAATAAAATGCCACTTTTCCTTAGAAGAGAACACAAAAAGAGGAAATAAGAGCAGGACCCACAGAATAACAAGAAGGTTCATGCATTGTTCAAATCAGCCCTGAACTATGACAGATCTCTCTGTGATGCTACAGAGTGAAGTAAATGTTCACATCAAGCATTGATGAGCACTTAGTTCTGAATGGCCTTCTGCTCCATTTGTTAGAGGTTTCTAGAGGGCAAACTCTGAAAATCTATGACACATGGTTGAGGGTAGGTGGGAGGAGAGAAATTAGGATTCCTAAGGCTGTAGATATAGTTCCTTAGAAGCAGGGACAGTTTTGGGAGTTGGTAAATATTGAGAAACCCAGCCAGAAATAGCATTGTTTATAGACAGTATAAGCCAACCTTTCACCAGAGACAGAATGCAGCAAGTTCTATGAGGTGGCTATGGATATTAACCAATACTGAAAGATTTGGCAATAGAAAAATGTGCCAATCTGCTATCACTCCTTCTCCCAAGATATCCATATCTGATGGATCCAGTTTAGAAATGGAGGAGTTCATTATACTAAAGCATTAGCTACCCAAACAATTGCAGTCTCCACAGGCATTGTTCAAGATCTCAGAGAAGGAGGAGAATGGAGAACTCTCAACAAAGCCTCCAGAGACATCATCCCACTTCTGTCATTATAACTATATGTGAAGGGAAAGGATAGTGGGCCAAAGCACAAAGGCTTAGGTTTCTGATATGTACATGGATGGATATAGGTGTGTGCTTTTAGAAACTACTTTGGGAATAAAACTCCAAGAATTCTCAACCAGTATGGTCACCAGCCAGGCTGGCTAGGGGATTTTGGGATCTGGAATCCAAAAGGTAGATTTTTACAAGCTCTGGACAGAAGGCACCTTGGGTTACAATGGAGTCCATCCTGAACACTGGGCTTTGGAAAAGTTGAGCCAGGTACTAATTTTCTCAGAAAATAAAGTTTTTCCAGCCCCAATCAAGACTGGCTCTCATGTCAGCAGAAAGGCTGGGTATAAATAAAACACACAGGAGATTATTGCACCCAGCAATCCTGCTGGGATAGACGTGTGATTTAAAAGTCAAAACTGGATGTTATCGCATTTACCCATTCCCAGCCTGTATGCAGCCTGTACCCATCCCAGGTAGCCCGTCGGCAACCCAGATTTTTACTGCAGCCAAAAGTTCCTGAAAAAGGTCCAGGTTGAAGATGGGCTGTCTGGGATGAGTACAGTCTGCATACAACCTGAGAATGGGTGTTAACACCTGTTTTTGACTTTTAAATCCTACATCTATCCTGGTGGGATTTCTGGGTGTGATAATCTCAACACACATACACACTCTGAGCCAAAACCAGTGGCATCATTTTTTTAAACACTCCTCTCTTCAACAGCATTTTTCTAGGTCTGGTGGAGCAGGTCAAGCAGGTAAGGGAGGTGATCTGCTTTCCAGTTGCAATTCTCCTAAGGGCAGAAATTCCTTCTTGGCCCTATTTAACGACAAACAATATACATACATAGCATAAAATTTATAAAAAAAGGACAGTCAGTCCTTTCTATAGAAAGGTGGCAGTCAGTGATTGCAGTGCCTGCAAGCTGAGCAAAAGGGCTTTCTGAAGTGTCTCAGAAGAATATCAGGGGAGAAACTGAGTGTGGCTGCATCTGCACTGCAGAAATAATGCAGGTTGATACTGTTCAACTGCTATGCTGTGGAATTTTGGGATTTGTAGTTTTGTGAGATATTTTGCCTTCTCTGACAGAGGTCTGGTGCCACAGCAAACTACAAATCCTAGAATTCCATAGCATTGAGCCATGGCAACTAAAGTGTTGTCAAACTACATTATTTTTGCAGTGCAGATGCAGCCACATTCAGTTTTGTTCTCAGCAGTCCTGCACCCAGGAGCCAACCAATGTTGTTCACTGACCCTGAGACTCCTTCTGGCCTGCCACAGTCCTAGACTACCAGTTGTATTTCACAGAGGTAGCTGGGAATATCTTCCTTCCTTTTGAATGCCACACAGGTGCAAACATGACACTGAGTAAATGGCTGCCCATGTTTGCATACTGGTGTAAGCAGTGGTATTATGTTGTTTGCTTTCCTCAAATTAACCAACGCTTCTGGCCATGTATGCTGATAATGATGTGGATGTACTTAGAGGCTCATTTATTAGAAGTGTATAAAAACAAATTTAATTGGTTCTTTAGTTTTAATTTATTTTTCTTTCTTGCACATATTGATTAACTGAAGTCATATCATGGTCACAAATTGATTCTTGCTTGGAATCATTTAAGACCTCGGCATTTATTTGTCCCACCAATGCATTCTGACATTTCTCTAATGAGTTATTGTAATTTGCTTTTGAAGATATAGATTCCACAATGTTTTCTTTAATTATGTCTTCCCCTTCTGCACACTTCAATGAATTTATCCTCTTGTTAAGACAAATGTTCCTGAATTTCAAAGAACTTGCTCAGTGAGACTAGAAGAATGGTTTCTTCACATTTTTCCTTCCTCCTGAAGAAATTAAATAGATGTTAAAATATTGGTTATGCCAGTATTTTAACATAAAATCTATTTTATAACAAACATGCAATCACCCTTTATTTATAATGAGCAGAAACACTTTTCTTCATAATTATTAGAAACCCCTTACCCCACACCATTGTTCTTTCTTTTTCCATCTCTTTTCCCCCTCTCCCTTCCCCATAGCCTATTTCCCTTCAGTACCCTTTCTCTTCCACTATTCCTTGTGTTTGGGCAGCTTTTCATTTGCTTGCTATCTGCCCCCTCTTACCAGGCAGCAGAACACACATTCCAGACCTGTCTGCAGCTTTGTCTTGATGGTTAGAGATGGTGAGATAATCTGACACCTAGTGGCTGAAGGTGTCATTGTTTTATTTTCTCATTGGTCTTTATCTCCCTCTCTATTCCAGTGTTCATTCAACCTAAGCTCTGCACATTTTTCTTTCCCAATTATTTACCAAAGTTATTAATTGTTTCTATCTCCTGTTTAAAGAGATTAAGGACCCTGTGGTGGAAAATACAACAAGTAACTTTCTATAGACCCTGTAGATAAATTTTCCTGCCCTGTCTCCACTTTTCTCTTTCATGATTAGGGAAGGTCTGACACCTAGTGACTTAAGATGTTATTTCGGGCAGCAGGCAGATTTTAATTAACGAAACACAACTAATCCATGGTTAAAATCAAATTTCTCTGAGATGCATGTCCAGATCTAGAGATTCCTTAATACACATGAGACTTCTAAGATTTCTACACTGCATGATCTTTAAGCTATACCAGAAATGAACACACACTTTTTTATTATTATAGACTGAAGAAGACTAGCATGTAAATTAGCATGCAATCAATGGTCCATTATCTGCTGGGAAACCCCTGACCCTAGGTGAAGTTCATTTGCATTTGCTGAGTCCTGATTTTGGTGTTTTTAAGGACTGGTAGCCAAACTATGGGCCCTTGCAGAATGCCAGAAATAGTGCAAATTGAGTCCACTTTAACTGCCCTGACTCAGTGCTAGGGAATCATGGGAACTGTAGTTTATTGTGGCACCCGAGCTCTCTGACAGAGAAGGTTCAATGTCTTGGGGGAAAAATCCAATCCCATGATTCCCTAGCACTGAGCCAGGGCAGTTAAAGTGGACTCAATTTGCACTATTTCTGGGAGTCTGCAAAGGCCTTTTGTTTACTTTCAGGGCTTCTTCTTTCTTATTGAAATTGTTCTGGTGTTTGTGGATTTCAATGGCTTCCCTGTGCATTCTGACACAATAGT
Organism: Phrynosoma platyrhinos; assembly: GCA_020142125.1. Lineage (NCBI taxonomy): Eukaryota > Metazoa > Chordata > Lepidosauria > Squamata > Phrynosomatidae > Phrynosoma > Phrynosoma platyrhinos. The sequence goes on along the minus strand of CM034708.1, from coordinate 18,623,384 downwards.
TGTTGGCATGGTCCAGAATTTCAGTGTTTTCAAATAGCATTTTGTGCCCAGGTTGGTTTATAACGTGTTCTGCTACTGCTGATTTTTCAGTCTGCAGTTTCTCGCGTGTTCCTTGATTTACATTTGAACACTGCATTTTGTAGTCCCTGTATAGACTTGTTCACAGCTGCATGGTATGTGGTAAATTCCTGAAGCCATGACAGGGTCTCTCCTATATTCAGCAGCACTACCTGAATTTTCTGGGTTGGTCTATAGATCATTTGGAGGTTGTGTTTCCTCATCAGTTTCCCTATTCTGTCTGTGATTCCTTTGATGTATGGGTAAAAAAAAAAACAACCCTTCCCTTTGGGTGGTTGTTTTTCTTCACTCCTGTGATTTTATATATACTCCACACACCTCCATGCCACCATTCTCTGAAGATGACAGCCACGGATGCAGGCAAAATGTCAAGAATACATTCTTCTAGAACACGACCTCACAGCCCAAAAAACCAACAAATACCTATTGGAGTTACCTTGTTTAGGAACATTAATTTCAACTATTTGGTTCCAAGAAACTACAGATAGAATTTTCTTCTTCCTGCCATTGGTAGGCCTTGAAACTAGGCATCTGGGGCAGAATAAGGGGGTTAGTTGGACCCACAGTATGGCCATTTATTGGGGGAGGGAAATCACTTCCCTCAGCTATACCCATATCCCACCAACTTCCTACTGATGTAACTAATTACCTGGTCTCAATTTCTCTTCCTGGAAATGTAAGATTTCTGAAGCTAAAATCCTGACACAGCCATTCCCCATCTCTTTCCAAAATTAGTGTAAACTGACAAGCATTTAGGATTGATAGTTTTCACCACTCCCCCCCCCCCCCCCCCCCCCCATTCCAACCTTATCCAGGATTGCTCTGTAAATCTGACTGTGCATCTTGGTAAATGCACATAGGATTGCAGCTTTGATAGTTTTTATTATTATTATTGATATACACTTTCATTTCAGAATAGAATATGACCTTCTCTTTCTGCAGATCAACCATGGTAATGACATCTGCTGCTGTCTACAAGCCTACAGTAAAACTAAATTTAAGTAAAAGAGTCAACAGTCTTTTATCTTTAGCTAACCAATAGTGGTTTGTGGTATTTATATACGCAATTACTAGTTGGGGAGCACTGCTGCTAGTTATATTTCTCTGAAGATCTTGCACTCCATTAATTAGTCTTCCCCTACGGTCTATAATTGCTAGCCCATAATTCCTTGGAGAAGATTTATTTCTTCTTTATTTCTCCTGATTCACATGTAAATAATCAAGATTAAGCACAATTTAGTAAGATATTACAAGAACAGGATCAAAATTAAGAGACTTTTCTTATTAATGAAAAATATTTTTTATTATTTTCAATGGTCTTTAATTGTTTTGGAGGAGAGAGTATTCACTGACTAATTTCTCCCTTATTCATTTTTATAAGGGCATAAGCATTTTTTTTACACTGGTGATTTAAAAGATGAACAGAAGATACCATGGGTTAACTTCCAGATGTCTCACAAGTGTGCTCAAGCAGATTTTGAACATGAGATTCAGAACATGCTGCTTTTACCAATGTCTCAAAAGTATTCATGGACTTTATTACATGAGCCCCATTCTTGCTACAATCATGCAAATCAATGAAAATGCAACCCTACCAGTTTCATGAGAAGCCATTATTGCACATTTTTGCAATTGCACAACTTGGGTTGCTACTGCCATCACACTCTCTTCCTGATTCCCCCTTCATCCTACCCCAACCCCACTCCCTATCCTATGCCCTATCCAGCATAAAGAATTATGGGGGGGGGGGGGAATCAAACTACTTGGAATAGCAAGGGTGAGGGGGAGACTGTGATCCCATGTGACTGCAACAATAAGCAATAAGCATACCGAAAATAGGATAACATGCAAATCTGTACATAGAGCCAACTCAGCATCAAACATACAAATACACACACAGAGAGAGTGGTGTAGTGGTTTGAGCATTGGACTATGACTCTGGAAAACAGGGTCTGAATCCCCTCTCAGCCATGAAATCCACTGGGTGACCTTGGGAAAGTCACAGTCTCTCAGCCTCAGAGGATGACAATGGCAAAACCCCTCTGAAAAAACCAGCCAAGAAAACCCTGTGATAGGTTCACCTTAGGGTCACCATAATTCAGAAAAGACTTGAAGGCATGCAACAACAAATATATTTTAAAAGATAGTGTAAAAGGCATAGTTACAATGGATCGTCAAAATTCAGTTCAATTCAGTTTGGTGAGGGCTATTACTATGTGTCCAAATGATTGTTTGCCCAGCATCAACAATGATTTGCATTGGCATTTGCTTGTATCTGCATGACTACTGTCTAGTCCCATAAAACCATGAATTCAATTGTGTTCTTCGGTCATCTGCATCAATGCTTCTCAGGGGTCTTTCTTCCCTAGTTCACAGTCTAGTTCACATGTCATATCTTATACTGAGCTGATTCAGTAATGTTCAGCATGAAACAGAGAACATTAGAGCAATCTTGCTTGTTGTAAGAGCAACGAAGGTTTGGGCTAGAGAGAAGATCGAACAGTCAAACTCTTTGAGACCAGTTGTGATTCTGCTACATAATTCTTCTTAAGTAAATATGAATGTGTATGTCTTATATGCAAGAAAATATCCCCAGCCATGTGCAATCATCCAAAACATTCCCCAAGCAGTTTTAAAGTTTCAAGGGGTAGGGAGCTACTGTTATGCCTGTTTCACAGTGAGGAGGGAATTGGGGAGGGTATTTCATTTCTTTTCCCTTCAGCTGTAGTTGAAGCCTTGATGCACTGTTTCTTTATCACCTGAATCACTATCTTCCCCCAGCCCAGCCACTAAACAGTTGCAGTAACACATCCTTCTATTGGTCTTGAAATGTGACACTGGGAATGGAGCTCCATCTGCAGATCTTAATGTTCTGCATGCAGTACTTCAGGATCTCCACCATTATTTTTATTTACTCACTACTTTGTCACTAAAACAACCAAGCCCCAAATCCTACATTGCCTACTTACCTACAAGCAAGACAGTGAAGAATTGTGACACAATCCTGCTTCTGATTTTTGCAGCCTTGGTTGCTGATGTGAGAGGGCTGGAAACAGCATGCTTTTGTATCCTATTTAACAACAGAACAGACCTCCATCACTCAGTGCAGTGGCTGGCTATTAAGGTAGGGTTGGGAAGTGGCATTTTTGATCATGGCAATAATTCCATGATGATGAATACATAATTTTATTGATTATACAGCAGTTATGTGTCTGTTACTTTAAGTTATTGATTCAATACTGCATTACAGGATACTAGCTATGGTTTCCACTGCTTTCCAAAAGGGCTAGATGATGTCCCAGTTTCATGTTGTTTCTTTGCACACCCTGTAATTTGATCTGGAGTTCTGTGCTGGAAGATGTGACAATGGCTTTAAAGAAAGGTTAGACAAATCCCTGAAGGATCAGTCCACCGATGGGTGGTACCTGCCTTGACAACAATACCACTATAGGAGTATAATATCTAGATCAAGGGCAGCCCTGGTGGCGCAGTGGTTAAATGCCTGTACTGCAGCCACT
>CM034708.1:18603915-18619688 GCA_020142125.1 Phrynosoma platyrhinos | reverse complement strand
ATCCCATGCGCAATATGAAGCAGTATATAAATGAAGCTGCTTTGCTTTATAATACCTCTCTATTCTGCTTTGGCCAGACCTCACCTGGAATACTGTGTCCAGTTCTAGGCACCACAGTTCAAGAAGGATGTGTACAAGCTGGAGCGTGTCCAAAGGAGGGTGACCAAAATGGGGAACCTATGCCCTATAAGGAGCAGGGAGCTGGATATATTAAGTCTGGGGAAAGAGAAGGTTAAGGGGTGACAAGACAGCCAGGTCTTTGCATGACATGAATGCTGTTTTGTTTTTATTTTTGTTTTAAAACATTTTAAACTTAATTTTTAATAATGTAATGTTTTTAATTGATTGAATTTTTAATTGTTTTTAAACTTTGTATTTTTAATGTTTCGTACTGTTTTAACTTGGACTGTTTTAGATTTGCTAGCTGCCTTGAGTCCCTATACTCAGAGAAAGGTGGGATATAAATTAACAGAAATAATAAATAAATAAATACATAAATACATAAATGTTTAAATATTTGAAGGGATGTCAGATTGAGGATGAAGGAGCTAGCTTGTTTTCTTCTGCTTCACAGACTAGGACATGGAGCAATGGATTCAATCTACAGGAAAAGAGATTCTATCTAAACATTAGAAAGATTGTCCTGATGGTAAGAGACAGTAGAATATGCTGGCTCAGAGAGTCTTCTTTAGAGGTTTTTAATCAGAAGTTGGATGGCCATCTGTTGGGGGTGATTTGATTGTATATTCCTGCATGGCGGGAGTTGGACAGCATAACCCTTGTGGTCTGTTCCAACTCTGATTCCATAATTGCATGATTCTATAATTTCTTAAAGCATCTTAAAGAACAATAAAACTTATCATGCTTTCAAAATCTATGGGCTAGAATAATAATCATCAGAAATATGAAATATCCTCCTAAACTGGCACATAGACATGGGCACATACATATACACATATGCTTCATAAGTGGTTTGGTGAAGATCCAAATCAGATATAAATGAAATAGGCAATTGTGTACAGCACAATAGTTACAGTTATTGTTAACAAAACAACTCTATGATAATAGAAATATCCTACCATTTGTAAGTTTAATGCATGTAGTGGGATACAAACCTATAATCTTAACTGTAGACAAAAATGATAGAATTGCTTGAAATGAGATTTGTTTTTTCTCAAACATTTCTAAAGAAATAAGTCTGGATTACATCTGCATGTTGGGGGTAGATATAAATCACTTTCTCTAACATCTTGAATTCAGGTGCCTAAAAGAGGAAAAGTTAAGACAATGGTGCACAAATCTTAAGTATAAATACTTCATTCAGAATTAACTGAATACTAAATAATCTAACTAGCTTTGTGCTGAACAAAACTAAAAAAGACATTTAATTGTTATATGTTTATACTAGGACGATGAATAGACTTTAGAGACAAAAGTATAAATATTTTAACTGATTATTTAATTACATTGATATTTCACAAGGCTTGGAAATATTTGTTTTTTGTTAGCCTGCATGTCAACTAATGAATCTGCTCTGCTATAAACTATATTAAGCTTTGTCATTGTGCAATCAAGATCACATTTAGTCTTCTAAAATTTGTATGCATCTGTTTTAAAATCTGCTTCATTTCCATGGGCAAACTCCTGGATTCATTAACATCAACAATAACAGAAACAGGAGAAGCCACAATGTCTTCCATTTCTTTGTGGCATTGTTGATATGCATGAAAGAAACAGCAGATGCTCTGTTCATGGATTTATTGCCTAATCTTGCTTCCATCAAATACAGTAAATTAAAATCTTGCCTCCAAAATAACAATGGGTTACTACTAAAAAGAAAACAGCCCCCAAAACCACTTTTTTTTTTTTGAGTTTTGAACAGGGAAATTTCTCATTGAAGAATGGCTGAGCACTTGGAACAACATGGATTTTGTCATATTGCTAATGCCACTGATGGAACTTTTTTATATATAAAAGGAAGAAGAAGAAGAAAGCAACGAGTAAGGGAAGAAGCTCTGTTGCCACCAAACTGTGTCCACTTCCCCAGATCTGTTTCCTAGTTCAATTTACTTTGGCTCAGGAACAGCCAGCCTAACTTGCCTATCAAACAAGGTGATGAGTTTGGATGGCTGGTTTAGCTCAGGCCTTTCATGATCCTTTTCTCTAGATATAATTATAATTTTGACCATGTATTAGAATACTTAATCCAATGCATGTCTTCTATATTTGCATCTGAAGAGCTTTCTTTCCCATCTAACACTAGGAGAAATTAGACCAGGCCTGGTGAATCAAGTACCAACTTTATTTAGGGAAAGAAATGCATTTCTGTCTCCCACACTGACAGACCAGAATCTGAGGCTCCATTCACACTCATGTTTTTGTGCCGAGTAGATCCAGGGAGATTCAATGATGCAGTAACGAATCAAAGTTCCCACTATTGTTTACCCAATCAAATCTCAGCCATGACAAAAAAATTGTATTGATTTTAAATGGAGCCACCATTTCAATCGTTCTCACTTTAAAAAAAAACAACAAAAAAACGTGTCAATCAAATGATGTGCACCTACGTAACAGTGTTTGGGTGACCCCCCCCCCCCCCCCCCCCGGTCAGCCTCGGAGGATGGCAATGGCAAGCCCCTCTGAAGAAACATTGCCAAGAAACCCTGGGATAGGTTTGTCTTCAGGGAAGTCACATTCTTTCAGGCAAGAAACCCCCAGAGATTTAAATGTGGAGTATAATATGCACCTGCCCGACTATATCTTTCTTCCCCTTAGGGAAAACTATGCATCCCCTGAGGGAGATGTAGCACCCAGGGAGCCCACTGAGTTTTGAGGGGGGCTGAGAGGAGGGGGAAAGAACCACAGTGCTGCTATCCCTTCTGCCAAAGGGAAGGAAAGAGGGAGAAAACAGTTTTTTAAAAAAGAAAAAAGAAAAAAAATCTACAAACCTCCCGTTTTCCTGCCTGAGGATCGGAAGGAGGGAGAAAGCTGTTCTTAAAAAGAAAAAGGAATTTTTTTAAAAAAAATATCCATGACCTCCCTCTTCCCCTCTTCCCCTTCTCTTCCCGCACTTCCTACAAGGAGGCTGGGCTTTGCTGGAATCCCATTTTGGGAGAAAGGAGGGCTAGCAATCCCATCGGTCCAAAACCCACTACAGAAATAATCCAGTTTGAGACCTCTTTAACTGCCCTGGCTCAGGGCTAGGGAATCATGGGAATGGTAGTTTATTGTAGCACCCGGAGCTGTCTGACAGAGAAGGCTCAAAAACTACAGTATGTGTGGGAGAGCTTTGTTTGCACCAACTTGGGAGCAGAGTTCAATGTGTTTTTATTTTTGAGGAAAGAGGAAAAAATTACCCCTAACCCCCGCCCCACTGAAAAAAAATGCCAGTCAAATCATGCACACCTTTGTTATATTAATGATGTGAGTATTTAAAGATACTGTCTACTATGGCCATGCAATTGCAAAGGTGTGCATAAGCTGTCAACTTTTATTTTTATTTTTTTAAAAAGTACACTAATGATATTCCTGGAAGAACTCCCTCCCTGGCTTTGGATTTGGGTGGCAGGGACAGAGCAAAGGGTTGGGCATGATCTGCCTACTATGCATTAACCCCTCCCTTCCTCTGCTCTGAATTGAATTGACAGCAAGTTTCCATTTGCAGCTGGTACAAAAAGAGCGGTTCTTTTCAAAATGACTGCTAAAATCCCCATTTCCAAAAAACCCAGGTTAAGGGGGATTTTCACCAGCGCCCCCCCCCCCATTTCAAGACAGAAAAACTCAGTGCAAGTGTGAATGACCCCAATTTAAACTGGTTTGTAAACTGGTTTAAAACATAGGACCTTATCACACGGGGCCCAAACCAGACAGAATCCAAATGAAATCCCGCCCTAATACGTATTATTTTTTCATGTTTCCACACGATGTCACAAAGAACCCTGACAGAAAGCGGAAAGAACCGAGATCTTTTGAATTTTGGTTTCTTCGGGAATTGCAATTGCGCGACGGGAATCATTTCACATTTACTGTAGGTCTGATAACCAAATACGTATTGTGGCACATTTCCCCGCTGTTGCCATGGTTCCAGCAAGCATTCCTCTCTCTGCGCATGTGGAGGAGGCTCATTTCGGTTACATTTATGGGGTTTTTTTTCTCTTGTGTTTGGACACTCGATACATTTACTGTAAAAGCACAATGAAGGTAATGACGTTTGCGGAAACAAGGGTTATTTCCCGTTTATTTTTGGGATGCCTCGTTTCCACTTTATTTTCAGTTTTCTGGGCCATGTGTGATAAGGTCCATAGTGTGAACAATCCCTCAGAAATCCTGAGCCCTGAGAGCTTAACATTCTAATACATTTTCTCAAGGTTGCTGAGTCACAACTGCAAAGCACATGTGCTGGGAAAATTCAATGACGCTAATATATACAATAGAAATCAAACTTTAGTCATGTAGCTTCTTATAGGGTAAACAACAATTCCCTGGTCCTTTTTATCTAATCTGTTCCCCAGTCTCTGCTGTGTAACCTTGACAGTGCCGGCTTGTTGATTTGGAAGAACTTCTCTAGCACCAGGATACCAAAATAACAATGACACAAACATTTTGGAGGTTCATATATGCAAAGTCATTTTTTTCCCCTTATAAGTTAATTTTTCTTGTGCTCAATCATAAGTGTATTCTGGTATACTTTCTGCAATTTTTTTAAATGTACAAACCAAACCTACAAGGTATATATAATTTCCCCTTGAACTCAAGGTATATATAATTTTGCCTTGAACTCCAGGATTGAAACTCTGTATCATGAAGATGGGGTATAATCTTATGCTCACATAATTATGTGATGGTTGTGCAATGCCTACTCCTTAGTGGGTTAAGAAGTTACCAGTTGTAACCATGCATGATGAAAATGTACACCTATAAATTATGGTATCATATATACAACTTTGCTTCCTCAACCTTGAACTGAATATGGTCATTTCAAAGGAGTTAAAAATATCCAACTACTTCTGCAGTGGGCTGTATGTATGCAGAATACACCAAGAGGATTCTGGCTCAGATTATTATAGAATCACTGAGTTGGCAGGGACAGCAAGGGTCATGTAGTCCCAGCTCTGGCCATGCAGGAATATACAGATAATGCACATTCAAAAAATGATAATCCATACTTCCAGTTGAGGTGGCATAGCAAACAGAGGCTTGGGGGCTAGTTCGTCCCGGCTTCTACTCCACTCTCAGCTTCCAAGGGGAGATCTTCTCCAAGAATATCCTCACAAAAATAAGAACAAGAAGACTGTCTATACAGTTTATTTTTAAAACTCTCAGGAAAGATTATATCTATTTTTTGCTCTTCTTGTGAAGAAAACAAGAGAGAAAGATGGAAGAAAAAGAGCGGACTCAACTACATTGACACTGAGGTATTTCAGAAGAGGAGTGAGTTACCAATGACAAAAAACATTTCAAAAATTTCCCCAAAGAAACAAATAAAAGGCCTAGTACAGAGTCAATAAGATATTTGAAGTTATTAGAAGTTTTAGTAGTATTAAAACACAACTGTCTTTGTGCTTATTATTTGCTGCAATAAAGCATTTTATGAGTTAGAGCTGCCTCAAGATTGACAACACCTGAAGAAACCTGAATGTCCTTTGGTAAAAAAGTAAAGAAGGAATTTGCCAGTGCAAGGAAAGTCATAGAGATAAGGAGGCCACCAACGTATATTATATATTTAGGGTAAAAGACTTTTAATAATTAATTATCTCTTAATATGTAAAAAGAAAGGAAGAAATAATGTGATGGAGGGAGAAAAGAAAAGGAAAGAAAGGTGATGGGAAGAGTGGAAAGAGAAAACGGAGAGGAACAAAGAGCAAGTGTAAAAGCTATAATGAAGAAGGAAGAAAGAAAGCATAAAAAGAGGCGACAAAGAGACAGGGGAAGGAAAGGACAATAAAGTGCTAAACTTCACTACTTCAACCTACACTACAAGCTGACTTTTTGAAGAGAACAATTAAAATAGCAGAGAGAAAAAGACTTAAAGCTACAAATAATGAAAATAGCAATTTAAACAGAATTCAAACAGAAGAAAAGTGACAACAATACAGAAGATGAGGGGAAGACAAACAATTATATTTTCTAACTACAAATTGATGCTCAGTAAGAGACAGAAGTAGAGAGTAAAGGAAAGAAGATAAGGACAATAAGCCAAGGACAATAAGGAGAACTCACATACTTCAAACAGCACAACAAACCATAGTTATATTTCAAAACAGCAATAAGAAGAAAGATTTATAAATTGTAAAGAAGGTGTTTGTATGATAATTCAGTATTATTGTAAACTGCTATTAAGACCCAACAACAGTAAATTTAGTAGGGCTGAGGTTGGGAAGTAGAGGGGTGTGCAGGGGGAAAAAATGCCCTTAAATAAGGATAGCAGACTCCTTCTACCACACTCTACAATCTTATGTTTTAAGTTCCAAATAAGCATATCTTTAGTTGAGTTTTCAGTTAGAAAATGTAAATTACTTTTGTGACTATAAATTATCACATTGGGGCTTTCTATAAGAGATAAATATTAATTTTGTGAAAGATATAGATATCATTCCCTTTGTTTTCCTGGGGAAAAAAAATCTCTATACAAAAGGAGATATTTGAAATTGTGGGAGACTAATTTACAGAATCAGTTTGGGTTTGGAAGATCTAACTGATGTAAGGAATTATATAATGTTGAAATCTGCTGTAGAAGAAGCATCCATTATTCAGTATAGTAGGGAAATTTGATGTATAATTTATTTAAAGAGGCTAAGGTGGGAATATTCAAATGTATAATGAATTGATTAATTTAAAGAACGGATTAGAGGTAACTAATGCTACATAGAAGGAAACACTTGATATTGGGCACAGTAGAAAGAATTGATTTATAAATTTGATATTGATATTGATATATTAACCAAATTGTTTAATTAATTGATTAATTTAATTTATTTAACTGACTGACTTTAAGAATAGAGTATTGCTGAATGGATTGACTAAGGGTAAAAATAGAAAACTCTGTCTCTTTGCTTTTTGAAATATTATAAACTCAATAGAAGCATATACTTTTGACAATTAATTAATGCTTTTTGACACTGAAAGAAAACAATTATTGTAATCTAATTTACTTCACTGAGATTAAATTACTATAATAGACTAAGGATATTTGTATCTTCAACAGAAAATAAGAAGTTAACAGAAAGAGATATTAGAACGAATAGTTCTATCTATAAAATAAAGACAAAAAGGTGCAAGTGAAGAAAAATTAATCCAAGAAGATATAAGAAAATTAAAAAAAAATAAAAATAATAACTGAGAAATCAGAGGAAACTAAGTATACAGTGAAGATATAGAAAGGTATAGAAGATTAGCAAGAAGAAAGAAAATGTTTACTATAAGAAGAAGGAATAACTATCAAAGTAAAAAGGAGAAAAAAAGGAGGGTGTAGGATAGGAGATACAATACAAAGGAAAAGGAAAGGAAAGAAAGATAAGAATAAAGTAACAAGTGGTAAGTGGTAATTGGAAACAAGATAAAAATAAGATGGTCATTTCAAGATGAGCAAAAGCAACAACCCAAACTCAAATTACAACTTTATCTCATTTGAGTTGTTGCATTTGTTCTTCTTGAAGCTGCCATCTTATTTTTATCTCCTTTTTATCTCATTTACAATTACCACTTACCATTTGTTACTTTATTCTTATCTTTCTTTCCTTTCCTTTTCCTTTGTACTGTATCTCTTATCTTACCTCCTCCCTTTTTTCTCCTTTTTACTTTGATAATTGTTTTAAAAGGATGTAAGGAAAGAGATTAAGCAACATATGCAAAAAGAAGTGAACATCTTAGCTAAGAAGATAGACAATTTAATGAAGGAAGTTACTGAAATAAAAACAGATTAAAAAAAGTAAACTGCTGACTTCAAAAATAAAACAGGCAGATTAACTGAAGACCAAGAACAAGACAGAAGAAACTTGATTATTCAAGAAATTTGACACAGAGAGTGATGTTTTAAATTGAGAGAGATTTCAGAAACACCAAATGAACATCTCTGGGAAAGAATAATTCCAAATTTAGCAAAATTCTTAGACATTACAGAAGAAGTTCTAGATTCTCAAATTGATAAAATGTTCAGAATAAACTCAAAAATATCAAGAGAAAAGAAGATCCCAAGAGATGTAGCAACTTGTTTTTTAGAAACAAGGATGAAAGAAAGAGTAATACAACAATATATATATAAAAAACTGGAAATAGACAGATGGCAAATTAACATTTTTTAAAGATATCCCTCCACAATTATTAAGAAAAGGCAAGAATATAAAGTTTTAATATAATTAATAAAAAAGAATGACATTAATTACTGATGGGGGAAAAATAGAAAGTGTTAGCTTCATGTACAGGAAAAAAAGATAGAAAAATCAAAAGAGTTCTATAAGGAATTAAATAAATGGGGGGGGGAACAGAACAGGAAAAAGAACTGAACAAAGTAGATTTAGGAGAAACTCTAGAACACAGACCAATAATACACATAACAGAAGAAGTTCCAAATTTAGAACAATTATCACAATACCATGAAGAACAGCTATTACAAGAACAGGAAGCAAAATCACCAGAAAGAGAAAGCAGCATTTAAACAGATCTATCTGAAGAAGAAGAATATTCATTAGAAGAAGAAAAAACTCATAGAAGATTAATAGAAAGGAATGGTTGTAAAAATCAGTCCTTGGAATGTAAAAGGGTTAAACAACAAATATAAAAGAAGTCATATATTTTATATTTTGGAAAAGAATCATTATGCTTTAATATATATCCAAGAGATCAGAGAAGAGGAAATAAAATACATCAAGAATCCCAAATTGGGTTGATTTTTTTTTTATTCATCATCAGTTAAAAAAAAGTGGTGTTGCAATTTATGTAAACAGAAAATATCAAGTAAAAGAGATATTTAAAGATTGAGGGACGATATTATATTATTAACTTCATGGAGGTATATTTGCAAAATAGAAAAGTGATAACAGCTAATATATATTTTTAGATAACAACAAAAATGTCTTTTAAAAAATAAATATTCATTTTGGGAATCTTGAGCTGAACAATATAATTCTAGCAGGAGACATCAATGGAGTATTGTCACCCCAAAGAGACAGAGTATCCAAAAAGAACAGAAGAAAAAAAATCAGGATGATTTACCCAAAGCATGATTGAGTTAATGGAAGAACATAAAATGGTGGACATGTGGTCACATAAATATAAGAATGCAAAATACCTTCTATTCTGACCCCCACTCATCAATGTCAAGGATAGATATGTTTATGGTCACACAAAATTTAATAAATCATATTTTAAAAACAGAAATAACTCTGAGAATTATTTCTTATCATAATCTAGTTGAACTTTATTTTCAGAACCCAAAGAAAAAATACAACTGGAAACTAAACGATAGATTTCTTGATGATGAAAGGTTTATGGCCAAACTGAAAAAGGACACACCAGATACACCTAAGAAGACAATATGGGTAATCAGGGGATTACTTATCCAACATTCAGTTGAGAGGGGGAAAAGAGACATAGAAAATAACATTAGAAATTAAACAAAAAAGAACTTAGAAAAAAACTGGAAATAATATTAAAAAATTACAATGTGAAATAGACCTATTAAGAAATCAAATGCAGACTCTCTTAACAGAAGAAATAGCAAGAAACCTAAAAAGATTAAAGCAAAATTACTTTGAACATGCAAATAAATCAGGACGATGGTTGGCATACAGATTAAAGAAAGAAAACAGTAGAAAACAGATAACAGAATTAAAATACAAAGATAAAACAATAACTAATCCGAAAGAAATAAAAAAGGCTTCTTATGAAACATTTCAAAATATATTTAGAGGAAAAGAACCCACAGAGAAATGGTTAAAGAAAATGAAGAAATGCTTAGATGAGCAAAAACTATACAAAATAACAACAGAACAAAAAAATTACTTTAGATGCTAACATCACAAAATTTGAAATTTTGCAAGCAATTAAAAACTGAAAAGAGAATAAGGCTCTGGGTAGTGATGCATACATGGCAAAATTTTATAAAATATTTGAAGATCTTATTGAACCCCTCCATATAACAATAAACCAAATTCCAACAGAATAGCTCCAGAAATATGGAGTAAATCAAATATTGTTTTAATTCCTAAAGATGGCAAAAATAAGTTAGACATTTCAAACTACAGACCAATTTCCCTCTTAAACATTGATTATAAAATCTATACATTAATCATGGCAAACAGATTAAAAAATATTATGGGGAAAATAATTCATGAAGACCAGAATGTTGTGTTTTGTTTTTTGTTTGTTTGTTTTTTGCCATGTCAGTAGATGAGGAATAATACAAGGAAAATTATAAACATTGCTGAATATTATAATTTGAACATCAATAAGAAATTAGTGTTGATTTTTTTAAAGATATCAAACAAGCATTTGACAATGTTAGATGAGAAGTTATGTTGGAAATTTTACAAAGAATGGAGATGGGCCAAAATTTCCTTGTGATATATAATAAGCAACAAGCTCAACTGATAATAAATGATGTAAAAACTGTAGAATTTTCAATTAGCAAAGGAATGCAGCAAGGCTGCCCCCTCTCCCCACTTCTTTTTATTCTTGTATTAGAAATTCTTGCTAACAAAATTAGAGGAAACAAATAGCAAAGGAACAAGATACAAAGACTATGAATACAAATTGAAATGTTTTGCCAATGATATGTTTATCATTTTAGAAGATCCTTTGGTAGGCATTTAACAAACAATGACAGAGATAAAATCATTTGGGAATTATGCAAGTCTCAGCTTATATAAAGAAAAAAACTTTGATATTAACAAAAAAATATGACTAAGTAAGAAGAAGAATTACTACAAAAGAAAGTGGGATGTAAGATAGGGGGGAAAGTACCTAGGAGTAGCTAATAAGAATATAGATTTATTTAATAACAATTATGCAGCAATGTGGAAAGGCATGCAAAAAGGCATCCATTGATGGAATAAACTGAACCTCTCCCTACTCAGGAGCACTGCTGTTATTAAAATGAATATACTCCCTAAATTTATTTTTTTATTTTTAAACCTTCCAATAACTAACAGAGACAAGATTTTTGCAGACTGGAATAAAGAATTGAGGAAATTCATTTGGAAAGGTAAAAAACAAAAACACTCAAATAAATTGGAATACTCCATGAGATTTAAAAGAAAGAGAAGGCTGCACATTACCTGATTTAAGGCTATATTAACAACCTTGTGGTACACTTTGGGCCCAAGACTGGAGAAAATTAACTAATAAAAAACTTTTGGATTTGGAGACAGGAAATCTAAGATTTGGTCTACATGTTTTTATTTGGAACAATAAGATCAAGGCACACAAAGACTTTAAGACCACCACCACCCATCCCCGATAAGAAGTGCACTATTTAATATACGGAACCAACTTAAAAAAGGTTTTATCTAGAAATTCTGTTGTGAGTTTCATCCCAGAAGCCTTATTTGGAAGGTGGGATAAACAACAACAATGGTTAAGTTATAAAGATTTACTTAATAAAGGAGAAGAAGGCAAATTGGGTTTAAAGACTAGAGAAGATGTAGAAAAAAAACCCCACAATTGTTTGGCTACCTTCTAATATAGAAAAAATATATCAAAGATCTCAAAGTGGGGTTTGAAGAAAATCCAAATGAGTTGGATAAAATCCTCTGGACTAAAGACAAAATATCTCTATGATTTACAAATTATTACTTGCTAGAGAATTAGAAGCAGACCTTATTAAGGACTCTATGATAAAAGAGGCCAAGGACTTTGGCAGAATGATACCACTGGAATTATGGGAAAATACTTGGGAAAAGACCAATTACTTCACCACTTCCCAAGACTTAAAATATTTTTTAAACATTTCTAACAGAAATTATATGCCATGGAAATTGATATATAAGACTAGCAATAAGTAATGTTAGAAATGCCATAAGGAAATTGGTTCATTATTTCATATGTGGTGGTCATGTCCAACTGTGAAAAAGTTCTGGACAAAATTACATATGGATATATATATATATATATATATATATATATATATATATATATATTCATTTTGCCCAGAACTTTATCTCCTGAATACCTGCCAGATTGATTATTGGAAAAAAAAAACACCTAAAGAATGTCCCCAAACTAGTGAAGCAGCAAAGATCTGTGCAAATCCACAGTTCCAAAGAAAAAGGCCCAAACCAGAGATCACAGCAAGAGATAGAAAGTAGTCAATGATCTGAGTCCAGGGTTCCAGAGAGTGATGAGACATGTAGGCAAAATCCAAAGGTCAAAGAGTCCAGGGAGACAAAGCAATCAGCAATCCAAGGAGCAAGGTTCCAGCCAGGAAACAAGGAAGGTCAGGACCAACCTGCTTTCATCAAGAAGCTCAGATAATTTCTGACACCAACTTGGGAGTCCTATACATGCTATACATGCTTAAATGCCCAAGCTACAGAAGTCCAGCTGATCTTGATTGCTTCAGCATTTCTCATAAAGCCTCCTCAAATGCCAGAAGACCTCCCTTTCTGCTCGATGCTGGCTGAAGGTAGGTATTGTTTCCATGCCTGAAGGCTCTGCTGCTGGGAGACTTGGCTGCTAGGCCCCCTGGGAGGCCACAGACCATGCTGGAGATGGCAGTGGCACACTAGGGCCAGGGTCAGGGTCAGGCTCCACTGCAGCTTCAGACACAGGTCCCATTTGAAACTTTGGCTCAGCCTCCTTTTCATCCTTTGAGTCCTCCAGCTGGCTGTGCATGACAGGATCTCCTTTAATAGAAGAATGGTTACCAAAAAAAAAAAAAAAGAAAAAAAAGAAAAAAAAGAAAGAGATGGACAAATTGACAAATTTAATAAAAGGTAAAGTGTGAAAGCAGCAAAGGACTGGCAACTGATAGTAGAATATTGGGGGGAAAATGGGGAGACAACATTGAAGACATTTAGAAAAAACAACTATAATAATACTAATGTAATACTAAATACAGGAATACATATATACAGTTAAATGCACAGTAATAATAGGATACAACCATGCCTAAAACCTGACAAGAATCCGTGTTCAGCTGGCTGACTTGCAAAATTGGGACATTGCAAATTGGCTAGCTGAGCATGGATTTTAGCTGGGTTTTAGGTGGGATGCAGCCGGGCAGCGGCAGCGGCAGCATTTTGCATGTGATAGTACCCAGCTGCATCTTGTAATAGAATTCAAAATGGCAGGGGTAAGATGATTTATTTTGTAATGTGATAAGCTCCCTAGTCTCTCAAGCAGCAGAAAACAAACTTGCACCATATTCTACATGACATCCCTTCAAATATTTAAAGATAGCCACCATACCTCAGTCTTCCTTTTCCTTCCTAAATGTAATGCCCTACATATATCACTGCGAAAATTCACTTTGTTAGTTTAGACCCAACTCTCCAATCTATTAAGATCATTTTGCATTCTAATTCTGTCATCTAGGATGTTAGCAACCCTTCCTAATTTAGGCTAATCTGAAAATTTGATCAGCATGCCCTCTATTCCATCATCTAAGAGCGGGAATGGATTGGATGAGGAAAAACAGATTGAAACTAAATCCAGGCAAAACGTAGGTACTGACAGTTACAGGCCAGAAACCAAATCTAGAAATACGGTCTCCAGTCCTGGATAGAGTTACACTCTCTTCTAAGGACTGTGTTCGCAGCTTGGGGGTGCTCCTAGACTCGTTGCTTCACATGACTAGTCAGGTGGATGCAGCGTTCAGGAGTGTCTGTTATCAGCTTTGGCTGATACGCCAACTGCGCCCTTATCTGGACATGAGGGATCTGGAAACTGTGGTCCATGCTCTGGTAACCTCACATCTGGATTAGTGCAATGCACTCTACATGGGGCTACCCTTGTGCCTAACCCGGAAACTTCAATTGGTACAAAATATGGCAGCCAGGTTAATTACTGGAACTTTTATAACACCTGTGCTCAAATCCCTCCACTGGCTGCCGATTAGTTTCCGGGCACAGTACAAAGTGTTGGTTTTAACCTTTAAAGCCCTACATGGCTTAGGTCCATGTTATCTCAGGGACCACCTCTCCCCGTATGATCCCCCACACACACTTCAGTCCTCTGGAAGGAACCTGCTGCAGCCCATGAAGACCAGGCTCTCACAGACCTCCCAGAGGGACTTTTCTGCATCCGCTCCCAGACTATGGAATGGCCTGCCAGATGAGATCCATCTTATTACCACTCTTGCTGCCTTTAAAAAGGCTATAAAGACAGATCTCTTCTGGCAGGCCTTCCTGGAATAACTGCCCGACAAACTAGAGGTGATCTTGTACTACCCCTTGGCTGCCACTGCATGCTGCTATATTTTATCCGTATCATCCTGTTTTTAATTTTATTGTAGTTTAATTCAGTTTTAAGGGGTGGGAGGGTTGGGATGCGGGATAAAGGAATGTTTTAACTGTTGCCTTTTTTAATTGCTGTATGCCGCCCCGATTGCTGAGCAGAAGGGCAGGTTATTATTATTATTATTATTATTATTATTATTATTATTATTATTATTATTATTATTATTATTATTATTATTATGTTGCATAAAGATATAAGAGAATCCTGGGCCTAGGTCAGAAGTCTGTGGAATCCCACCAACAGCTTCTCTCCCAGATGAAGCAGAATCTTTGATGAACACTCTCTGTCTTTGGTTGATCAGCCATAAATACACCTGTCAATGTCTAGTCCATATTTTACCAACATCTCCAAGAATATAATGAATGGCCTTGTCAACTTCCTAACTTATAATACACCCATAGCATTTCCCTGATCTATCGAGCTTTTAGCTCTAAAAAATAGAGATAAGATTAGTTTGCCATGTCTTATTTTTTGGGAAATCCATGTTGCTGCTTAGCAGTCATAGCATTTATGTCTATGTACTCACAGAATAACTGTTTAATTGTCTGTTCTAGCACATTTCCTGGGTTATTGAGTCAAGATAACTGGTTGATCATTGCTTGGGTCCTCTTTTTTGCCCTTTTTAAGATGAGGACAACATTCACCCTCCTGCAGTATGCTGGGGCTTCATCTGCTCTCTAAGAATACTCAAGGATTATTGACAGTGGCTCTGTGCTTATCTGTGCAAGTTCTTGTATTACAAGGGGATGCAGTTCCTTCAATCCAAGAGAACTGAATTCATTTATAGTAGCTAGGTATTCCTGCATTACCCCACTACCTAATATGGACTGCAGTTTCTTTACTTCATCATTCACTCTAAGTTCAACAGGTTGAACCTCCCACCCACCACCCACCCCATTCTGGGAGAAGATTGAGACAAAGTTGGTTTTGAACAATTCAGCCTTCTCTCAGTGCCCTGTTAACTTCTCATCATTTCCCCAGTGCAGCAGCCTTACTGCTTCCATCCTTTTCCTCTTGTTCTGAACATAAAATCATAGAATCATAGAGTTGGAAAAGATCACAAGGGCCATCCAGACCAACCCCCTGCCATGCAGAAATTCACAATCAAAGCACCCTGGACAGATGGCCATCCAACCTCTGTTTAAAAACCTCCAAAGAAGGAGACTCCATCACATTCTGAGGGAGTGGGTTCCACTGTCAAACAGCTCTTATTATCAGAAAGTTCCTCCTAATATTTAGATAGAATCTCTTTTCCTGTAGCTTGCATTCATTGCTCCAGAGACAAGGACCAGAAACAATGGATGCAAGCTGCAAGAAAA
>CM034708.1:18568648-18603815 GCA_020142125.1 Phrynosoma platyrhinos | reverse complement strand
TCTTCCAACTCTATGATTCTGTGATTCTATGATTCTATGATTCTATGGTTCTGTGCCCTATTCTCTGGAGCAGCAGAAGACAATCTTGCTCCACCCCAAAATATTTAAACAAGGCTATTATAAGCACAGCATATTATCAACTCCTATTTTATTTACAATTATGCTAATTTCATATTAATACATCCTTAATATTAACCCAGCTTAGTACTTTCTAGTAATCTTCATGCTGCTTACTTCTTATCCATTTACTATTTCCATTACTGATATGTATTCCTCTCTGTTATTCTTTATCTCCTTTAGTGACAGCCTTCTTTTTTACTGGTTTTAATACTCCTGTTCTTTAAAGCATAACTATATATCATTTCATTTTGATAGATGGTAGTATTGATATTAGTATTGTTATTGGTAGTAGCATTTATTATTATTATTATCATTATTATTATTATTATTATTATTATTATTATTATTATTATTGTTGGATTCAGCTTAAGTAAACAAAATAGAAATAAGAAATTATATAACCTATATTACTTATATATAAAGGAAAATTAGGAAAGTCAATGGAGTAAAAATACAAAATAACCAAAAGTTCGAGGACAGGAAGTCATTTTAATTTCAGGCTGATGTATTTGTAAGTCTTGTTTATGTGATTAAGTGGATAGATGTTATATATAGTTAGTCAGTTTTGTTAGGATGTTTGTCTGATGTTTATGAAGATGTTTGTTGTTCAATGCATTAAAATAATTAAAAAAAAAACAAAAAAACAAGGCTATCAGGTTACCAAGGCTAACTTTCTGTTCTCTCAGCAAAACATACCCAGCTCCCTAAGTTGCTCCTCATAGGGCATGATTTCCAGACCCTTCACCATTTTGGTTGCCCTCCTTTGGATAAGCTCCATCTTGTCAACATCCTTTTTGAATTGTGGTGCCCAGAACTGAACAGTATTTATTATTTTTGGCCTTCTAGTAAACAGAGCTCATTCTGAGCATTAGCTTTTCTGACTTTCATCCTACAAATACTGGCCACTCATTTGTATTTCTCCTTTGTGATATCCCCCTTCTTCCATTTCTTTTAAATCTCAAAGAATCTGAAAGTTCTTTATACATCTACCCTGGTTTCTTTAGATACTTCCCAGTTTTTCTTCCTCATTGGAATTGTTTAAAGTTGTGCAGTCAGCATCTCATCTTTAAGAAACTCTCATTTGTCATGAATTCCTTTTTCTTTTCAGCATTTCTGACCATGGGATATCACCAAGTATTCCCCTAAACTTACAGAAAACAGCTTTATTAAAAAGAGGAGGAAATCCCTTTTCCCTGCAATATTATTTTTGCACATTTTGGCACACATTTATTGATATCAGACCTGATTATATCTAGAGAAGTGTGCAGCCCAAAGCTAACTGCATTCTAATCTACACATTAGTTGAGGAAATATGAATTAGTTTGGTTCACTTTAAAAAAGGACATCAGTCAAAACTCCAGTACTGCTGTTCTGGACCAAGGGTTCATCATACTATCTCATGCTCAGTATCTATTTAGATATTTCATGATATACATCATATCTGCTCCAGCAAATCACAATATTGTCTCATTACAAACACCATGGGCTTTGCCATACAGAGTTGTGAGAGTTCTCATCCACAATTTTTACTGTGAATTACCACTAATGCCATATGAAAAGAACAAGGTTTATCTCTTAACAAATCATGACAAACTCTGTGTGAAAGGAATGTGTGATCATGCTTCTAAGCCCTGATCCATATTACCATAAGTGAAGGGGCAGCTGCCAAAAACGCCTTCCTATCTCATATCACATCAGTACTTACTATATGCTGACATCAACCATGTGGATGACCTGGATTGTATGGCTAGATCCTACTCCAGTAGTTTATTTTTGTCTAACACCACCTAGGTGATGGGATGACCTATTTTGTTGATGACTGTGTAAAATAGAGCTGCCCTCTGTTGCCCTGGCCATAAAGAATTGAGTTTTTCAGCAGCAACTGTGTTGCCATGGTAATGGATGAATCAGGCCCATGTGAGAAGATTCTCAATAGACAATAATAAGAGAGATTATTAAGGGTCTGATCACCTAATAAGCTTGTTTTTTTTTTTTTGAGTGACAAAAAGAGAGAATGAACCTATTTCTTATGCTGCTCCTAGTGATGATAATGTTGATTATGAGTGCAGTGCCAGGCAAAATACTTCTATGACAGGCTGAGCAGAACTGAATGCACTTTAGACAGCATAAAAATGAAATGAAAATGTTAATGATTAAAAAAACAATAGAAAGCTCACTTGACAAATGAAGTGAAACATTGGAAAATGGAATGTGTTAATATGAACAGTGCATTTGCAAGATATAGACCAGATTAAGAAATCTATCTGCTATTGGGATGCAGGCCTGTCTTGTCTTATCTTAGAGTTTGAATGAAAGTCTGTATTCCACTGCTCATATATTTTAATCACCATCTTTTATTGATTAGTTTGGTTGGTTTTCTCAGCAAGTCACATTCTTTTGATCTCATTTTCCTAACTGTAACACTCCAGTCATAACCACCCACCCATAGAGTTGTTGGGAGGAATAAATGGAATAATTGATACAAAACACTTGGCTATAAATTATTCATCATTATAACACTGATTGTCTGAAAGGGAAAATACCATACGTCCATTCCAAACAGTAGTGGTTTAGCCCTGTACTCACTAACTGTAGAACTTTGTGGACTGCTGAACTATTAATGTTGTTCCTATAAGACAATTGTGGCTATTTCTTGTTTTGTCTGTATGGCAGTACAAAATTGAGAAGGAGGTATCCCATATATCCTTGCTTTGATCTTTTGAAAATGGGTTCCAATTTGATACCAATACATGAATCAATTACTTTTGAGAAGAAGGAGAGGAAAAGTTATATTTTCAAAGACTTGAACACACTACTGCTTTCAAGGAACTTTAGTGAAATATCAGTAGATTTTCATTCATTAATTTAATTCCAAATTACCGACGATCAAATATACATTTTTCATTAGTCAAAGTACCTGCATTGATAGACCAGGAATACAGAAACTGTTGCCAACGTTGGCCAATGGTAGGCTAAATTTGCCCTATATTCTATCCTATACTTTATATCTGGGCATATATGTTTCCTTAATGGGACAGTTCTGCTTTGGACCTCAGGGACCAGAAAGCAGATACTCGATGAAATCCTTAGCAAACTGCACACATAATGGTACTCTGTACAACACTTAAAGAATTTCCTTTTGGGAATAAATATTCTTTTTCATTTCATCTCTGATTACCCTGGTAGATTGAAGTAGATATTCCCATTGATAAGTGTTTTCCTCAAAGATAAGGTACCTCTACTCAGAAATGCTGGCCTCTTTTCTTGTGTGAGAGCAAAGATAAATAAGAGAGGAGAGACTTGATTTTATTCTCTTCATTTGAACTCTGGGGGAATAAGAGTTTGCTAACAATTGGCAGAGAGAGTTGGGAGTTAGAACTGCTACCAAAAAATGGCAAGACTGGATAGTGCCCAAAACCTACAGGCCAGGAAAAGATTGGGACCCAATGCAATTATTTTCATTTTGTCAGAAAATCAAAGGCAAGTATGGAAGATATCTCCATTTATACTCCCCAACTCTTTCAGGTTAAGGGAGTAAATTGAGAGTACCTTGTCAAAGAATACCTTAGAATCTCAGATTGAGTACAAAGGGACTGGGTACATCCTGTCTTAGAACCACCTGTGTCAGGACCACCTGTTATCAGCTTCGACTGATACGCCAGCTGCCCCTTTCCTGAAAATTAAGGGACCTAGAAACTGTAGTGCATGCACTGGTAACCTCATGACTCAACTTCTGTAATGCACTCATAATAATAATAATAATAATAATAATAATAATAATAATAATAAATACGGATTGAGGTGGGATTACACCAATATATAGGGCTACCCTTATACCTAGTACGGAAACTACAACTAGTACAAAATATGGCAGCCAGGTTGATCACTGGTAAATCTAGGAGTGATCATATTACACCTATTTTGAAATCCCTTCACTGGCTGCCTATTGGTTTCTGAACACAGTATAAGGTGTTGGTGATTACCTTTAAAGCCCTACATGGCCTGGTTCCAGCCTATCTAAGGGATTGCCTCCTTCCATACAATCTGCTCCACACCCTCAGGTCCTCTTGGACAAATTTGCTGCAACCTATAAAAACCAGACTAATGGAAACCTCCCAGAGGACATTCTCTGCTGCTACTCCCAGATTATAGAACACCTTGCTGGAGGAGATCTGTCAAATAACCAGCTTGGACAGCTTTAAAAAAAGTTGTCAAGACAGATCTCTTCCCATAAGCCTTTCCCAAATAGATTAATCCAACCTATTCTGTGCTCTCTCCTCTTTATACATCCACTGTTGTTACCAGGAAAATCGCTATTTTAATTTCATGTTATTACCTTAGTACTGTATTTAATTCTTTTTAAAGGGGGGGTCAATTATTATTACTATTATTATTATTATTGTTTGTTGTATTCAAATCTAATTTTACTCTATGTAAGCTGCTTTGATTGTCATGGAAGAAAGACAAGATATAAGAACAAAGTTGTTGTTGTTGTTGTTGTTAGCCAGCCATTTTGTTTGTTTGTTTGTTTGTTTGTTTTAACTAAGAGCCCACTTCCGTACTTTACAGTCTATTTTACCCTACTACCCAATTAACATATAATATAGTATAAGAGGTTGCAGTGGGAAGGAAAAACAAATAAACGCCCTACAGGGGGAACACAGAAGTATAAAATGTATGTCTATGGAAAGGCTTCAGGCATTGAAGATTCTTTGGAGCTGGTTTAGTGCTCAAGGTCATATTTTGTATTTCTTATTTTCTTCGTTGTTATATCAGTCTAAGATGGACTTCCAAATGCCTGCACCAAAAGCATGAAAAGTGGTACAGGAGACCCAGGATATAAGCTGCAGGAGCTTGTATTACTGCAGTGCCTTGGTGGGATGAGTATTGCTGTAGTCAGAGACATTCAAGAGTACAGGGTATTACAGACTTCCGTTTGGTCATGGGATCTGATTAAGTAATCCACAAGTGTGTATGCTGGGGGACATTTAGAACATTGGGGTAAAAGGTTGAGGATAACAATCTAAAATCAACCAGAAAAGAATCTTTGTGTATGAAGAATTTGAGAATCCTGATTGTGGGTCCATTCCTGCCCTTTGGAACATTGGAGCCCTGGATACCAAGAGATCCAGAGCGAGATGGATCGGGGAAAACGAGGAGACTGAGGAGATGAGTGACCTCGATGTTCCTGTTTCATCAATAGATAACCCAGATGCCACCAACTTTTAAATATCAAGGGACTTTGTAAGTTTATTTTGCTTGAAGAGTAATTCCTAATTACTGATTAATGGACATTCTCCAGAGTAGAGCCTCATAGAACTGTAAAGACCATGTGGAATGCAATCAAAAACATTTATCTCTTTGGAACAATCTTGTGAATGTAGATCAATCTGAAAGATTGCCCTCATAAAGCCAAAGGACAAATGGACAAAATAAGAAACAAAGACTACCACCAGCAGCAAATAGAAGCTGAAACTTGGGGAGATTTAAATGGGGAAAAAAAGATCTCTCCCCCAGCAGGGAGAATTGAGAGAGGCTGGAGGGATATTGAGGACTTAACCTGACCCTCGTGATTAAAGTGGAAGAGTGAAGGTGCGGTGCCCTATAACCTACCCTCCTTGCTTGGCCGTGTGGCTCTGGAGATATTAACTGTGGAGTCATTGGGGAGGGCAGCCTAGAGGAAAACTTCCCGGTGGATTGGTGCAACGTTTTCTCTCTGTGCATATTTTTGGAGGAGGCAGTGATGGCAGAGAAGGCTGTGGCCTGATGGAGGTTGGGGAGAAGATTGGCGAGCTTGGAGAAGCTGGTGCTGAGCCGTGGCAGAGTGGGGAGATGGAGGAGGACTTGGACTGGCACCTTGGGCTTCGGAAGCAGAGTGGGGTGAGGCAACATTTAGTAGACCACTTTTGGCTGTTGTTTTGAGCCTGGGGGGGGTGGAGGAAAGGGAGAGAGAGGGAAGAGTGGAGAGGGGACCCTGGAGAAAAGGGGGAGGAGGAGAATCATTGTGAAGTAGAGTTGGGTCCTTTAAGAAAAGAGCTACAAGTCAAGATAAGTGGCAAGGGGGAATTGCATAATAGGAAGTGAAGAGTATTCTGGGGCTTGTAGTCTTTAAAGAACTCTGGGTATAGACTAATACAGAGGGTGTCACCTATTGGGCAATTGAAAACAGAAAGATAAAGACAGATTGTGGACTTTAGAGGTGGAGGGAGAGAACTATAGAGAATTATAAGGAAATAGGTATGACATGGATATTAGTAAAAGTAAAGCAGGTTGTATTATTTACCTCTTCTGGAGATAATTGTTTGATTCTAGAAGATAATGAAACACTATTTAAGGACTCCCAATCAGATTAATAATTTGGAACTAAGTAAAAACAGTGCTAATTAACAATTTAACAACTTAGAAAATACTTGGAGATATCTTACTAGACTCCTTCTTTGATAATTAATTGAATTTGGATAATAACTTTGAGACTTAAGTAAAAAGATAATAAAATGGCAATGGGCCTGAGAAGCCAAACCTCAAAAAACACCATAAACAAATCACAAACACAATTACAATTTACAAGAAAGCCATCTCTTGAGCAACAAAAAACGGAACCCTCAAATCAAATACTTTGTGAAGAAATCAGGAAATTAAGGATGGATCTTAGACAGGAGATGAAAGACTTTAAAGCAGGAATATGTCAGGAGATTAGGACAGAACTAAATGAAATAAATTAGACACTTGAAAATTGACAAATGAAATCTATAACAAAACAAAAAGTCAGATTGTTAGAAGAAAAAGCAGAAATAGCAGAGGAAGAATTTCAGAAAATTAAATTAAAAAGAGAGGAAGATTTAGATGAAAAAGCTTTATGGGAACAGAAGCTCAGAGAGAGATGTGTTAAAATTTGAGGATTTCCAGGAAGATGGCTTGATGAAAATATTCCTTCCCAAACTAGCAACATTCTTAGAAAGAGAAGAAAAAAACTTTTGAATTAGAGATCAATAGGATCTTCAGATTGAGATCAAGGATTGAGAAGCAAAAGAACCTACCTCGAGATATCATCATACATTTTGTAAGAAACAAATGAGAGACAATCTGCTAAGATTACAGGGTGAATCCTTTAAAAAAATCAGAGGATGAGAACTTCAGATATTTAAAGATATTCCTATGAGGATTCTTCTTAAAAGAAAATATTATACTTCCTTAATGACACTACTAAGAGATTATGAAATTGTTTAAAGGTGAATCCAACCAGAAGGTTTGTCATTTTGGTTCAATAATTGAAGAATTATAATTAAATCTGTTGAAGAGGATAGAAGTTTTGGAGTCTATCTGGAAAGAAGAAGAAAAAAGGAAGGAAAGATAGAGAAGAAAGGAAGGAAGATACTGTTAGTGTAACTACACAGTGTGTGAAGACCATGTAAACATGCAATACCAGGATCCAGACTTTCTTTGATGAAGCAGGCAGCTTGTCAGCTGGAAAAACTCCTCTTCCCTTCCAGACAGAGCAAAGAGACTCTACAGACAGATGTCTCTCAAATGAGGCTTTAATCTTTGTTGCTCTATGTACAAGGCTATGTACAATAGTCTTCCAAAGTAATACTCCAACACAATACATACAACCACAATCAACACCACTACTAAACCCACCAACATGTGGCCAGAGGCTTGTGCCTTATATAGCCATGCCTCCACATGGCATTCTGGCCCTGCCTCTTCCTGTTGGCTACCTGTCACTCATCTGAGTGACACTGTTATTTTGCAGCAATTTCACAGCAGCTTGGTGTGCTTTCCAGCACCAGATGACTACCCTCATGTTGTCACATCCTGTGACTCAGCATGAGTCTGCATGACTCAGCAGTGGCCAAATGCTGACTCATCATGGCTGCTGCTTTCCACTACATTGGACATTTTCCCCCAGGGACTCCGTACTCCATCCTAACAGATACAATACAGATGAGGGATGAAGAAAGAATGGAAAAACAGGGGAAAAAAATAGAAATACATATCCCCCCCAAAAAAAGAAAAAGAAAAAGAAATAGGCTAGAATGAGAAGACAAGGGATAGACTCAAATCACTAACACTAGAAGAACTAAAACTTTTGGAAGAACATCAAGAAGGGGAGATAGAAGAAGACCTAATTTGCTTAATAAGATTAAATGAGGAAGAAGAAGAAGAAATGCAAGAAGAAGAGACTGAACTAGAATGGGATCCTGAATGTTACAAATTGAATAAAAATAATTAAAATCATAGGAGTTTAGAAAGAAAGGGAAGGAGGAAAAGAAAGAAAATGTTTAAATAAATTAGATATCTAACATGGTATATAATAGTTGAGGTAAATGGTCATTCAGAAAGACTGCTTTTGGTGGGGATATAAGCCTCCACTGATAGGAATAATAGATTCTACAAAAAACTTTTGCAACAAATAGAAGAACTAAACCAGGGGTAGGCAACCTTTCCCCTTTAAGGGCTGAGGGACTTCAGCTCCCAGAAGCCTCAGCAATGTTGGCCAATAGTCCTATGTTGGCCAATAGCTCCTGGATTCTGGGAGCTGAAGTCCCTCAGCCCTTAAAGGGGAAAGGTTGCCTACCCCTGAACTAAACTATGACAGCATAATTGCCATGTGGGACTGGAATTGAGTTATCAATCTCATAGTACAGGGGTAGGCAACCTTTCCCTTTTAAGAGACTGAGGACCTCTGCAGATGGGCGGCCATAGGCCGCCTCAAGAAGCCGCGGATTGGGACCAAATACACCTCTTTTAGGGCCCTAGAAGGAGCGCAAAAATAGTGTTCTTTCCACAAGGCACCAAAGGTGCACCGCAAGAGGCATTGGGCACCTCTTCAGCGTCAATTCTGTTGCAGCATGTCCAGACCCTGCAGCGGAAAGACATCATTGGAGTGCCCGTCATGTAGAGCGATGAGCACTCCAATGACATGTTCAGGAAGGGGTTGGGGTGCCGAGCGTGAGGCTACCCCTCCCCTTCCTTACCTCCAAGACAGTGCAAAGGGCCTCAATTCACTGCACTGTCAGAGATTGCCAGTGAAGTTCAGTGAATCAGGCAGTTGTTGGTAGATCTTAGGGAAACATGCAACACACCAATAATAATACACGAACTCACAGACATGCATTGTGATGGCAGAAGCCAAAAATATGAAATGTAGAACAAAATACATTGAAGTAAGATACCAAAACGTGTGTGAGTTGGTACAGAATGAAGTTCTAAAGCTGCAATACCTTGTTGCAGAAGGAAACATTGCAGATATACTCACAAAGGCACTACCTGTAGAAAGGCATGAGCAAATGGCAAACAGGTTGGGTTTTAGCTCAGAGGGTCACAACATATGGGATGGACATTACAGGGCATATAAGGGCCTTTAACTGTCCTGGCTCAGTGCTAGGGAATCATGGAAATTGTATTTTTTTTCTGGGACACTGAGCCTTCTCTGTCAGAGAGCTCTGGTGCCACAATAAACTACAGTTACCATGATTCCTTAGCACTGAGCCAGGACAGTTAAAGTAGCCTCTAGCTGCATTATTTCTGGCAATCTGTAAAGGCCCTAAGAGATTTTGGAGGGGAATGTTGGGATGGATGGTATCCAGAGGGAAAATGTCCTAGATGCTGCAATATAGAACAAGAGTGAAACATAACCTGAATTCAATAGGAAGCCATGATGAGTGTGCATATTGAAGGAAGCTGAGTCACAGAAGGATGATGACACAAAGGCAGGACATGAGGTCATCAAGCTTCAACACATGTGAGAGAGGAAACTGTGTACCACACCAGTTGGGTGTTAGACCAAAATTTCTGCTAGAGATTGCATATATAAGGGAGTAATTCCAATGCTCCATGTGTGTGGTGTATAGTGAATGGTGGTGGAGCACTATGTCAGTCAGTGTAAGTACTTGCATATATTGCAATGAAAATTAAAAGCCTCTCAAAGAGATCTCAGCAGTTTTCATGTCTGCAGCTTCGGGGGGGGGGGGGAGAGATTTCTCTAACTTGCACAAACTGTACAGCAGAGGTTTCTGTGGCATTTGTTCCGGGCACAAATCTTCTGCGTGTGGACTTCAGGTCACATATCCACCAGCAATCCGCACCACTGCACCTGCCCTAATGACACCACTGCAATATGTTAAAAATGCACTCCTTTGATTTTATTAACAGAACTATTGTTTATGTCATCTGAAAGTAGACAAACTGTTTCATCTTAACTGTGACTCATCCAAATATGGCAACATCAAGCCATAGCTATGGGGGGAAAGCAGACGGCTAAAAGGGCTGTCTTTTGGGCAAGGAAGGGGAGGGGCAGCCGCACGGTGGGGGCCCCAACCCCTTCCTGAAGTCATCGTTGGAGTGCCAGCCACTCTGCACAGCTGGTGCTCCGATGATGACTTCCCGCTGCAGCGTTCACAAACGCTGCGGTGGAAGAGTTGCTGAAGGTGCACTGCCAGCCTTTTGCGGCGCACCTTCAGTGACTTGTGGAAGGAGCACTATTTTAGCGCTCCTTCCAGGGGCGGCAAAGCTGTGCCGCAGGGCCAAGGTGTGGGGATACCTCAGCCCCACGGCGCAGCTTCACAGGGTGGCCCACAGCCTCCTGTCTGCTTAGCCCCATAGTTAACCACTCTTGGGGGGTTAGACAACATGCTAAAAATGCAGTTAAGCTAAATTCATCTCCTATTTACAGCCCTCAAGGAGGAGAAGAGAAGGAAATAATGGGATATCTTATCATATTAAGATTTCTGAAAGCAGCCATGGCGTAGGTGTTAGCAATTGAATTCTGGCAACAGAGGGTCCATTTTCATTATTATTTTGTTAAATTGTATCAGATAATTTTATCCGAATGGACAGCAAACTTTTCAACCATCAGCTGATAAGAATCAAGTACATCTGGGGTGACTAAGGGCCTAAGCAGACGGCTTAATAGGCCATCCTCAGTGCAGGGAAGGGGAGGGGCAGCTGTACGCTCGGCGCCCCCTCCCCCTCCCGAGGTTGTCCTCAGAGCAGCCGGCCCTCCGCACGGCCAGCACTCCAAGGAGGACCTCCCGCGGCAGCGTCCGGACACGCTGCTGTAGAAAAGTCGCCGAAAGTGTGCCGCAACCTTTTGAAGCGCACTTTTGGCGACATATGAAAGGAGCACTATTTTAGCGCTCCTTTCCAGGGGCGCCAACGGTACGCCGCTGGATCGAGGCATGGGGATGCCTCGGTCCCATGGTGCACTTTCCCAGGGCGGCCCAAGGCCACCCGTCTGCTTAGGCCCTAAATTTTCTAAGTGTATTCCTCAGTCACCCTTTATTGGGTCCTTTTATCAGGAAGATATTTAGCTTTATCAATGAAGAATGGTCTTGCTTCCAACCAATCATTTTAACAACTGTCTTCTGCTGGGTGACTTAAGTGAAAGTCACTTTGTGAGCTTTTTTCAGACATACATACATACATACATACATGTTTATTCGGTCAATGACCAGCGAGATTTAAAAGAAAATGCAAAGCATAATACATAAGTGCAGCAATGAACTTCAAGTGACATAAAATAAAATAAAATAATTTAAAATAATATAAAAACACATTCATGATTCCATGAAAATATAATATGCTATCATCCTTTGTACAAATAGCAAAGAAGCAGCTGCAGTATTTTAACGACATAAATTTAACAAACAAACATTCATTTGGAGAAATCTGGTATTGAACCTTGGCATACCAAGTAGGAGCTTTGCTCATAGTAAAACAAATATTACCTATCCAGTGCACTGATATGCTCATTCCATTTCTGATACATAATTCTGGAGCTCATATCTACATAGATTCCAGAAGTGTTTTGGATTTTTTTTAATTTTGGAATACTTGCTTATAGGAGGAGGAATATTAACAATCTAAGATATGCAGATGACACCATAATACTAGCAGAAAATCTCACAGACTTGGAACAACAACTAAAGAAGATCAAAGAAGAAAGTGCAAAGGTAGGCTTACTGTTAAACATAAAGAAAATGAAAATAATGACCACTGAGGACCTTCACAAGTTCAACCTATACAATGAAGAAATAGAAATAACAAAAGAATTCCCATACCTGGGATCAAACATTGATAAAAATGGGCACTGCAGTCAGGAAATCATAAGAAGAATAAGAATAGAGAGGGTAGCTATGAAAGAACTAGAAAACATTCTAAAATGCAAAGATATACAACTCAGAACAAAAGTTAGAATTATACAAACCATTGTATTTCCTATTGCCATGTATGAATGTGAGAGCTGAACAGTTAAAAAATGTGATAGGAAGAAAATCAATTCCTTTGAGATGTGGTGCTGGAGAAGAGTGCTGGGGATCCCATGGGCAGCCAAAAGGACAAACAAATGAGTCCTATAGCAGATCAAGATGGAAACCTTCCTGGAAGTCAAGGTGAGCAAACTGAGACTGTCATACTTTGGACACATCATGAGAAGGGAGGACTCTTTGGAAAAAAAAAGAAAAACAATAATGCTGGGGAAGGGGGGAATAGGAAGAGAGGAAGGCGACATCCCAGATGGATGGACTCTATTAAGGAGGTCATGGGTATGGGGTTGCAGGCAGAGGAGTGGAGGACAGAGGGTCTTGGAGATGTTTCATCCATAGGGTTGCCATGAGTCGAGATTGACTCAAGGACAATTAACAACAAAACCTGTATTTGCATATATATATATATACATAATTAGAAACCTTGGAGATAGGTCCCAAATCTAAACACAAAATTCATGTATGTTTCATATACACCTTATACACATAGTCTGAAGGTAATTTTATACAATACTTTTAATATTTTATGTATTAATCAATCTCTGTATACATCGAACCATCAGAAAGCAAAGGTGTCACTATCTCACTCCATCTATGAAAAAGGTTTTGGCCTTTGGAATATTGCAAATTTTGGAATTCCAGGTAAGGGAGACTCAGGGCCTTTACAGACTGCCAGAAATAATGCAGATTGAGGCCACTTTAACTGCCCTGGTTCAATGCTAAGGAATCATAGGAACTGAAGTTTATTCTGGCACCAGAGCTCTCTGACAGAGAAGGTTCAATGTCCCAGAAAAAAAATACAGTTCCCATGATTCCTTAACACTGAGCCAGGACAGTTAAAGTGACCTCAATCTGCATTATTTCTGGCAGTTTATAAAGGCCCTCATTCTGTATAGGTAGTGTTCTATGAAGACAGTGTCTCTGTTAATGGACTAGACTTTTGAAATATAATTCAGTCTAGTTATCTCTCTTTCTAGTCTTTCTTTGTAATTTCCTTCTTCATGGACCACAACCTTTAAATTCTTACTGTATTTCCAAGAAGCTTTAAATGTTCTCCAACTGGTTTTGCAGTATTGCCATTTATAGTGTCAGATTTGTTTCAGGTTGTATTCTTGTGCAGAGATTCTTCCTCATCCCTCTTCTGTCCTCTTTTTTGTTGTTGTTGTTGCAAGAGACTAACAAGACTACTTCTTTGATACACAGACTTGTATATATCAGGACTGGACATACTTCAGGTTTGCAGGACAAACTTTTTTCTAATTACAAAAATCCAACGTACTGGTCATAACCTATAAAGCCCATATAGCTTGATTCTAAACTATCTGAAAAATTGTATCTCTTTATATGAGTCTGCCTTAAATTTAAGATCGTCTAGGAAGGGCTCTCCCCTATTATAGCTATGGTTGGTAGGGATACAAGGGAATATCTTCTCAGTGGCTTCTCTGATGTTATGAAGCTTCCTCCCATCTCCCATTGGAGGTTAAGTTGGCCTCCAATCTTGATTTCTTTGATCTTTTTTCACTGTCAGGCAAATACCTTTTTATTAAAACAGGCCTTTGGTCTTTATTGGCATGTGATAAAATGGTCTTTTCATTTAGCTTACATTTAATATTAATTATTTTATATGATTGTCTAATTTTAAAAACTTTCTTAGCATATATAGCTTAAACTATATTTTATTTTAATTCTGTATTGTAACCTACCTTGGTTCCCATATTGAGATTAAGACAAAATAGAAATGAAATGAAACAAACCTAAGATACATCAACCAAATCCTGATGCAAAAAAATACACATCTAGAATTAAAGAATTCTGAGTCCAAGCATTTTTAGAAGTACCAGGTGAATGAACTCCAAGGCATTCAAAACAAAAGGCACTGAATCCTAAACTTTCTATTTTTCAACAGTATCAGTTAGAATGGAGGCAGTCATATCATTATTGCAAGTGTTAAACATCTAAATAAAAAATCTTTCCTGAAAACAACTCAGATTTAAACAAGCTAGATTTAAATTCCACCCACCATCAACCTAGCTCAGGTAGTTCAGGTTCACTTGTACATATGTTTTGAGTTTCTATATTTTCTTGTTCTTACCTACTCCCACTCTGCAAGAGCCTAGATGTTCCCAGGGGTTAAGGAGACAAAACAAGCATCCTGCTAATCCATTTTGCAGTCACTACAAGAAGAATGGGAATATCAGGACTGGGAAAGAGTATCTCCTTCTGAATACAAACTGTTCAGTTGTCACACTCTGTACCTAGAAACAAAGTCCTTAGCTGACCAGTTTATCATGAGCATCATGAGCTGTACTGTTACTTTGACCTTCTCAGACTGCAGAAGTGTGAATAGATAGTCAATACTCAAGGCTGCTTAATTTTACAAAGCCATTTTTTGTCACCTATAATGAGACAGGTTTGGAAAATTTATTAGTATTTTCTTTGCTATTGCTCATATTGGAGAGATTCATTATTTTTCTCCCCTTGGATCTGAGAGGGAATGTAGACCAACATTTAAGCCCCTGTTGTCTGGTAAGCTATTTGGCTGTAACCCTAAAGACATTTTCTTGTACACACACTTGAAAAATCATTTATTTATGAGGAAATCCCATTGTGATCAATACAGCTTACAAGACTATTCCATTTCAGTCCTAAAGGTACACATACTGTGAATTTGCAAGTTTAAACTATGCTTTAGATGCTCCAGAGTAAGGAGTTTGAAGATCCTATAACAGCTTCCTCATAATTCTGATAGTAATATACCCTCTATAGGGAAATATCTACATTCTCTAGAAAGGAAATTCAGATTCCACAGATTGAATAAAACATGTAGCTTTGCATATTTTCTTGCTTTTACCTGTTTTACTTGTTGCTAGATATATGAATGGGGCAGACACTGAAGATTGGGGAAGCCCCAACTCTGGAAGCTCTTTTGATGAGATGCTGCTGACATTTTTTTTTCAACCAAAAGCTATAAAAGGCTAAGCACTTTGTTAAAAAACAATGTGAATGCTAGCATTCCTATTGTGCTGCATTTTACATCACAATTATGGGACATATAAAGGTTAGTGTTGGGCTAGAATTAGGATGACTTTAGGCCAGTCCCATTTTGTCTCCAGAGCAAGCAGTTAAAACAGGAAGACAGAATTATCAATATAAATGTATGGAAGGAAGGAAGGAAGGAAGGAAGGAAGGAAGGAAGGAAGGAAGGAAGGAAGGAAGGAAGAAATTATGACATTCATAAGCCATATTATTTTGCTCTAGGCTAATTTTGTTGACAAACTGTTGTTGAATTCAACAACTATATCCTAAATTTATACCTGCCAGAGTTGGCCCAACCATTAGGTACAGTGACAACTACTCTCTGATCACCCTCAGTAACCTTCTAATCACTCTTCTGGAGTTCTCCTTTGTTAGTGGAGAAAGAAGTGTTTGTAACATGATTTGTTTTGTATTCCTCAAATTAGGCTCCCAGTCTTCAGTGAGGTAGTGAACACTACCCCATTACCAGTATTATGAAAGGGTCCACTGTCAGTCTAGTTTAATTCTGGTGCACTGTCTATCTCTTGGGAAGCAAACTGTCTTGAGCTGGACTGGAATGCAGTCAGTGTGACCCAGTGTTTCTTTACCAACATTACATTGGATAAGCACAGATGACCTATCTCATGGTACTCTCAACTATTTAAAAAAATTCTCTTTAAAAATTGCCAATCAAATGTAGTGAATATGTTGTTGTTGTTGTTGTTGTTGTTTGCCTTTATGTTGACTCCAGCTTATGACAACCCACAGATATGAGTATGCAAGACCTGAGCAGGTCAGTTTATGTCTGGAGGGTCTTGCAGATCTTTCATTCATAGGGCTATCATAAGTTGTAGTCAACAATATAGGGGTTTATTTTCAAATTTTATTCAGTGGTTTCCATTGCCTTCTTCTCAAGCTGAGAAAGTGATTTGCCCAAGGTCACCCAGAGGGTTTCTATGGCTAAGTGGGAATCAAACACTGGTATCAAGGTCCAGGTCAAACAACTATAACATGCTAGCTCTCTGTGGTAAAAATTCTGGATTTTTTCCCCCCATTTGGATATAGAAAATAAAATGAAGGTAAAAAAATTGGTCCAAGAATATGTGTTCCTAGCAGTAAATAGGGCAAGAAGGAAGGGTGAGACACTGGACCTTGCTTGTAGAAAAAAAGGGTATTTTCAGTGGTGGCACCTCATTGGTGTAGTTTCCTTCACTGAAAGGGCACCCAGAGTATGAATCACTGAGTTGTATGGAATTTGTTTTAACATGATGTTTGCTCAGGCAGTTCACTGATATGTTAGTGTGTACTTCATTGTTTAATTATTATATGGCACTTTCTCCTGACATAGAACCTAAAGTGGCTTCCAGCATAGATTAAAATAAAGTGCAGCTTAAAACTTTTTAATTTTTTTCTTTTTTTTTTCTTTTAATGGTTTAAACTTCCATTGATAACATTTGTATTGTGTGATTTTTTCTTAAAGGTCAATTTCACTTCCGCTTAGAGTTATGGTCACTGTTAACTTGAGTATTTCTATTGCGTTCTTAAAGTTTCCAATCCTATTATCCTTATTGCAACAATTACTATTTGCATTCTATTTCCATCTGTTTTTACAGTATTTAACCACAGTGTCCCAATCCCTCTCAGTCTCTTCTTCTGATTTTCCATGTATCATATTCATCAAACGGTCCATTTCCACCATGTCCCACAGTTTTAATAACCGTTCATCTGTAGTAGGTAATGTGTCCGTTTTCCATTTTTGAGCCAAAAATAGTCTTCCCACTGATATCATATACAGGATTCTTTTCCAGTGTTGAATTTCCACTTTCTTTGGCAGTTTGTTTGTCATGTTTAGAAGATATATTTCTAGAGTCATATCATATTCTATTTCCAACATTTTTCTTATCTCTATGTGAATACATTTCTAGAAATTCTTTATTTTTGGACATTCCCACCACATGAGGTACCATGTGCCTACTGCAGGTTGACATTTCCAACAAGTATTTTTCCTCCCTTTATAAATTTTAGCCATTTTTGCAGGTGTCAGATACCATCTGAATTCCATCTTCAGGTAGTTCTCATGTAAACTTTGGCCTCTTGTGAATTTTCGAGTTCTTTTTTCTGGCATTTTGCCAATTATCTAAACCAGGAGTAGGCAACCTTTCCCCTTTAAGGGCCGAGGGACTTCAGCTCCCAGAATCCCAGGAGCTATTGGCCAACATGGGACTATTGGCCAACATGGCTGAGGCTTCTGGGAGCTGAAGTCCCTCGACCCTTAAAGGGGAAAGGTTGCCTACCCTTGGTCTAAACTGATTTCTCTACCCATATTTTTTGCATACTGAAGCATCAAGTCTTTCATTACTTCTTGCTCTAGTTTCCTTTGCAGTAATAATTTGTAGAATTTTGATGTTGATTTCTGATTTTCTTTTAGTAGTAAGTTGTCTAATTCATTTTTTTCCATTTCAAAGTTCTCTTGACTCAAGTCTATTTTAAATCTCTCTGAAAGTTGATGATAAAGGAACCAATGTTTCTCTATCACAGGGACAGGCAACATTTCCCCTTTAAGGGCCGAGGGACTTCAGCTCCCAAAATCCCAGGACCTATTGGCCAACATGGGACTATTGGCCAACATGGCTGAGGCTTCTGAGAGCTGAAGTCCCTCAGCCCTTAAAAGGGAAAGGTTACCTACCCCTGCTCTATCACTATCAGTTCTATTTTTTTCAGACTTAAGAGTGAAGGTGTTTTGGCTTTTTTGAACTATGATACCTTCATATCTTAGCCATCTAGTTAATTGGGTCCTGTTAAAGAAAGCTTCATGCAATGAGATCCATTTGGAGATTTTCCTATAAAATATATGTTTTATTTTGATCCAATTTGCTAGGATAGCTCTGTGAATAAAATGATGGTCAATTTCTCTGTTGATTTTATTCTTTCCATACCAAAGTTATGTATGCCATCCATAGCAGTTATTAAATCCCTCTAGATTAAGCAATTTAGCATTATGTAGCAAAGCAAAAGCAAAGCAGCTTCATTTATATACCACTTTGTCACAGCCAGCCAAGAACAGGTCTCGAAGGATGAGGAGGAAGATGGGGCTCCTCCAGAGCAAGAGGTAATGGAGGCTACACCAGGGGCTAATCCTGCTCCAGTGCAGGAGATAATTGAGGATACACAAGGTGTTAATCCTGCTCTGCCCGAGCTCAGTCCTGATCTCCCAGCCCCAGAGGAGGATGCTCAGCCAGGTCCTAGTACTGATGGGATTCCTCTGGTGGTACAGCAGCCTAGTGGTGACTCTAAGGAGGAATCAGGCTTGAAGGTTCCCTCCTTCAGGCAGCACATGGCTGAAAGTGCTGGCAGACGCAGATCCCAGAGAATTGCTGTGAGGCAATTAGCTAACCAGCCTCATCTGGTATGAGGGAGGGTGTACCCTATTTAGGAAGCAGAGAGATGCCAACTCAATGCCAGAGTTTATTCTGTCCTGGATTGCAGCCAGCACACACAAACCTATGCCAATAAGGATGGCTCAACAAGGTAATTAGCTATGCAGCTGGAAAGAGTCCACAAACCTTGCAGGGAGTGAGAGAAAGAGCAAATTGAAAGTCAAAGCTGAAATCAGGGATACCGGGGTCACGATACTCAGTCCAGTCCAGGGTCAGGTCAGCCAGTGGTTAGCAATAGTCCAGTCCGTTCCGAAGTCAAGGCAACAAGGAGTCGAGATGCAGGGAGCCAGTGCAGGCAGCAATCATACCAAAGGATCATGCCCTGGCTAATACTGAACTTGCAACCTTGTGGTTTATGAGTGAGTGGAAGCAGTACAGGCATTTAACCACTGCACCACCAGGGCTCCTATGTAGGTTTACCCAGTCCTTTATCCAAATCAGTTAGCCTGAAAATAAAGTATTAAATCAGGGAGATTACATCCTCCATTTATGTTAATGCCTATTAATTTTTCCATCTTACTCTCATTTTTTTCCCACCCCACAGAAATTTCCTTAAATCCCTATTCCAGTTTTCAAATATTTTATTATTAGAGATAATCAGGATGTTAGCATATAAGTAATTTAGTTTAGGAAGAACTGACATTTTAATCACTGCAATTCTCCCAGATAAGGATAATTTCAGTCTGGACCATTTTTTTAAGGGGGGAAGCAGACGGCACAAAGGGCTGTTTTGGGGGCAAGGAAGGGGAGGGACAGCTGCATGGTGGGCGCCCCAACCCCTTCCCAAAGGCATCGTCAGAGCACTGGTCCCTCCGCACTGCCGGTGCTCTGACGATGCCTTCTCGCCTCAGAGTCTGCACACGCTGTGGCGGAAGAGTCACTGAAGGTGCACCACCAGCCTTTTGCGATGCACCTTTGGCAACTTATGGAAGGAGCACTATTTCAGTGCTCCTTCCAGGGGTGGCAAAGCTGCGCCACGGGGCCGAGGTGTGGAGATACCTCGGCCCCACGGCGCAGCTTCTCGGGGCAGCCCAAGGCTGCCCGTCTGCTTCCCCCCTTAATCTTGCTTGCTTTTTTTCCATGTAACAATGTAATTATTCTCAAAAAGTTCAGTATTTCTTTTTGTTATCCAAATTTCTAGATATTTAGTCTTTTTTACAATTTCACAATTTTTTGTGGATTTTTTTTTTTTTTTTTTTTTTGTAATTCTGTTTCTTCCATTGGTGATATGTTGTTTGTGATAATCATCAACTTTGGGGTATCCAGCTGTTTTACCAAAGTTATTAATTATGTCTATAACTTTGTGTATACTTTTAGTTGGATTTTCTAAAAAGATGTCAAGGCCATGCATGTACGCTTTAAGATTCTACTCATATTTCTTAATCATTACACCTATTATTTCTGGATCTTCTCTTATTTTGTTGTTAATTACCTCCAAGACCATTATAAACAGTAGGGGTGAAAGGGGACAACACTGCCTAGTTCCATTTTGAATACTGAACTCCTTGGTCTTTTCTCCATTAATTATGAGTTGTGTAGCTTCTTCTTTGCATATGTTCCATAACCTTGAAATCTGTCACCTACCCCCAATTTACCCAAGGTCTATATCATATAGTCCTGTTTAAGGTTATTGAATGCTTTATGTGCATCAACAATAAGCATTCCAATTTTTTTTTCAAAGTATTCAATCAGGTCCAGCATGACTCTTATGTTTTCTTTTAGTTGTCAAGTAGGTAAAAATCCAGTTTGTTCTTGTTTAATTTGTTTTATCAGTACTGGTTTGAAACATTCTGACAGAATAAAAGCAAAAATTTTATAATCTAAATTACGTAAGGAAATTGGTCTATAGTTGTCTAATTTAGTGTTGTCTTTAACTTCTTTCGGTACTGTTATGTCTGCCATTTTCCATGAGTTTGGGATACTGTCTGATAGTATTGCATTAAAAGTGTCTTTTAATGGTTGTACCAAGGTTTCTTCCAACTTTTTGTAGTATCTAGCAGTAAAAACGTCTGGACCAGGTGATTTGTTGGGTTTAAGTTTTCTGATTGCCTTTATTATTTATTCATCCATAAATTCTGCATTAAGGGTATTTAAGTCATCTTCTGATATCTTATCCCATTTTTGCTTTGAAATGGCTACTTTTAGCATATTATTTTCCTTATTTTGAAAGTCCTTTTTGTATAGCTTAGAGCAGGGGTAGGCAACCTTTCCCCTTTAAGGACCAAGGAACTTCAGCTCCCAGAATCCCAGGAGCTTTTTGCCAACATGGGATTATTGGCCAACATGGCTGAGGCTTCAGGGAGCTGAAGTCCCTCAGCCCTTAAAGGGGAAAGGTTGCCTACCTCTGGCTTAGAGTAACATTGCCAAAATTTAAATTTGATCTTTTCTTGTGTTGTTACCACTTCAGTGTCATCTTGAATTTTTTCTATTAAATTCTTTTTTTCTATTATGTTTTTAGTGCCAGTCATTTTCCTGTTTTATTACCAAACTCAGAGTTCTTTTTTCTGGCCTTCTTTAGGTTTTTTTCTATTTGTCTTATTAGTTCTATTTTTAATTGCTTTTTCAACAGTTTCAATTGATTTTTTTAGATTTTTTGAGATTGGATTTTGTATTAATGCAATTTCTTTTTGTTTTCTGTCTTCAATTTTTTCTTGTATCATCACTCTTTTTTCTTATATGCTCCTCTTTGTATAAGAAGGCCATGTGCGAACGTCTTACTGGCATCCCATACTGTATTCATTTTTATTTCAGGACTAATATTTTCTTGTAAAAATTGTTTAAGTTTGTGTTTCATCTTCTTCAATAAATTGTCATCTACTAACAAAATTTTCATTTAGTCTTCAATTATATTGGGTTCTATCTGCTTTCAGTTCTAAATATATTGGATTACGATCAGATTCTGTTTTACAGAGTATCTGCATATTTTCTATTTTTGTCCAAAGAGTGTTACCAAAAACATATCTATCCAGGAGACCGAATGGAATATAAATCCTGGTGTTTTCCTTATAGTTTCATCCATATAGCCTCTAGATCAAATTGTTCATATAAATAAAAAAAGGCAATTTCCCTTGATTTCTTTTTTATTTTTCTAGTGGATTTTCTATCTCTTAATGGCTCTACAACTCCCTTCCAATCACCTGCCATTAAAATATTAGTAATATTCTGTTTTTCAATTACTTTTTTTAGGGTTTTTGTAAAATGAAGGTTTATTCTTAATTGGAGTATATATTCCTATTACCAAAATGTTTGTGTCTTGAGTTTTCACTTCAACCCCTGTATAATGTCCTTCCTCATCTTTAAAGCATTCCTTAGCTGTGAATTTGTTTTGTATGTAGAATACTACCCCACCCTTTTTCATTTCATTATTTGAACTGAAGGCTTGTCCCAATTTCGAGTTTCTTAGATATTTAGCATCTTTTTTATCAGCTTCTTGTAAACACAGAATGTTAAAATGTTTTTTTTTCCCTAAATAATGAAAGATATGTCTTCTTTTATGTATTGCATTAAGTCCTTTAATATCCCAGGAACATATTTTAATTTTCATAACCAATTATAAAAACCTATATATTACAATAAATCACTATTTTCCTCTTCTTCAGAATCTGCCTTATTATTCAATTGTAGGTCTTCTCCTCCTCCTGATTCTCTTCCTATTTCTGAGTCTGTTCCTTTCATGTCTTTATCCAACTCTTCTATTCTTACCCTTGCTCCTGTCTTATTTAATTTTGCTGTTTTTTTTCTTTAATTTGGGATCCAATTTCCATGCTATCTTGTTTTTTTTTTTCCCTTTCTTGTCTTTCTTCTTTCCATCTTTCTTTTTGGCTTTCTTCTTCTGTATGCTCTTTTTGAAGCTTTTTACTTAAATTATCTATTTTTTCTTCAGAATTTATTTTGTATGTCCTATGTTTATAAGTGAAAATAATTGGAAGTGAATTATTTCTATATTATTTCTATCATTATTTCTAGCCTATCCCATGTGTAGTTTATTTTGTGTTGACACAATAGTTGAGTAAATGTACAGCGTTCTTGGCTCCTTTTTAGTATTGGCATTTATCTTTAAAGATGCCTATTGTGTTTCCATCATTATAAGTTTCTTTTTATAACTTTTCTGGAGAATTTGTTCTCTAGTTCTTGTCTTTGTTAGACAAATTACTATGTCCCTTGGAAGTTGTCTCTCTTTGGCCAGCTGAATATTTTCTCAACGTCATTACTTAGCTCATTCTCACTTATTCCAGCATATTTTGCAAGATGCAGAATTACAGTTTTATACAGATTTTCGTGTGTTGTTTCTGGAATCCCCTGAACTTGAGACATTTTTCCCCGGTATCTTAACTCTTGTGTTAAGGCAATATTGTCCTCTAGCTTGTGTCTGTCTAGAATAGACTTTGCACTTTCCTCTAAGTTTGTAATCTTTCTTTTTAGCATGCCCACTTCTCTTTTCAAGATTGTAATTTCAGCAGTAGTTGAGTCTAGTTGGTTTTTTCAATTCTTTCAAGCCCTTTGTTGAGACTGCCATTGGTTTCTTTATGGTTGTTTTGTAATTCCTGTCTAATTTCCATTTTAAAAATTTGCATTTCTTCAATAATTTGTAGAGGGTCCATTTGTTTTTTTGGATATGTCCATTGATTCTCTTCTGTTTGTTGTGTTTGTTTGTGCATTTGTTTGTTGTAGTTTGTTATAACTAGCCATGTTTTTTCTTCTCTTTTTCTTATTTTGACTGAGCCATCAATTACTACACAATTATTACACATTAACAATTATTTTACAACTTTGAATTAAGGAATAATGAAAAATGTAGAAAATAACAATTGTCTTGAAGTTAATAACTTTCAACAGTTACACTCTCAGTAGTCATTCACCAAACTTCTTAAGCTAAGCAGAAGGCCTAATCTTTCTATTTTTTCTGCTGTACAGTTGTATGCTATCATTTTTTATACTCGCACACAACAATTCTTATATTTTAACTGATCAGAATATAGTTTAGACACCTGTTATATCCA
Source organism: Phrynosoma platyrhinos (assembly GCA_020142125.1). Taxonomy (NCBI): domain Eukaryota; kingdom Metazoa; phylum Chordata; class Lepidosauria; order Squamata; family Phrynosomatidae; genus Phrynosoma; species Phrynosoma platyrhinos. The sequence continues at coordinate 18,579,977 of CM034708.1, read as the reverse complement.
TTATTTAGACATTTCTAATTTTAGTAGTACATTTCCCACAATTTAACAGTAAATAACAATAAACAACTCACTTTTCGATTCTCAGCACATAGTTCTAATAAATTATATATTTTTATTTTATGTTTCTTCCTAAAGTATATGCATTGGCTTTTCTTAAAACTGCTTAATATAGTCAATTATGATCAATAATTAAATTGTTGAAAAATACAGGCTGAAAGACAGTCCTCTGTTGTTATCTCTTCGAGCAGAACACTAACGTTTAATTGGCTGCTAAACCTTACAGAAGAAAAATAAAAATTTGTCAATGGTTCATTTAACTGTCAGTTATCAATCAATAGCTCTTCTAAGCTCTTTGATAGTTTGTTTCTTTCTTCTCTTTTTCTCCTCTCCCTCCCTCCCTGTCTTTCTTTTCTTTCTGTGGCTTACTTGTATATAATCCAGTCTGTTAAGGAAGCAGTTTACACAAACAGAAGTATATCAGTAGAGGAGTGTGCCTTAATGATCGAGTTTCAACACCAAATTTAATTCCTTTTGGTTGAAGATTCCTTTTTGTTGTTAAATTCAATTAAGTTCCTTGGGGGTTGTGTAGTTACAGTTTATTGTGCACTTTTCTCCAAAAATCATTTTACTCTTTACACTGAAGGAGGAAGGGTGTGAAATATTACCATCCCCACAAGGTTGGCCCAGAGTTCAAGTCTTCGTATTGAATTAGTCCTTCAAAGCTTTTAGCATTCCTTCTTGTTATCTGTCTCTGTTCTGATCTGTGGCTAATATATACATCTGTGAGACACAGTAAAATTGATTAGAGCTGGTGAGAAAGGCATGATTCAGTGGGCAAATAAATCAGGAAAGTGGTGCCATAATATTAAGAAAATATTTTCACAACATTATCGACATCACCAGATACACCCTTTGTTTGCACACATCAACACATTTATTTGGGAACAGTTCCATTGAATTTAGTGGAGATATCCTCTTAATTTTCCAGATCTTGGCAAGTTACTTTAAAGAAAAATGACTATAATCACATACTGAAATCATCCATAACTGATGTTCTGGACCAGCTGTTTAACTAAGGATGTCCTCATCATATCACAATAGTCTTTCTTACAAATTCCCAAATATGTTCCCCTCCCAAAGCACAGGATCAGATGCCTCATAAACCTTTGAGTCTGCTTTTGAATCTTTATATAAAACATTCTTATTTGGGCTGGGAGGATTGTTTTTTTAAAGCATTGTTCAGATTTAAAAATAGATTTTCATGGAATGGCATACTCTGAACAAACCTGCTTCAGTTTCTGGCCTTTCTTTGGAGAGGTATATAACACAGCTTCCCTTGAACAAAATGAGCTGCTGAAGGATCAATATGTTTTTTTAACTTTAGTTTTTAAAATATCTTCTCAGTTACTGTCTGTTATACTGGAAGCCCCCTATGAATAGCTATGGAATCAAATCCTCCTTTTCTCCTTTTTTCTTTTTTCATGACAGCAGTCATTTCATGTTTCCTGGCATTCAAAAAGCACCTCAGGAAAGAGTTTTATGGGAGAAACAAAATGGTTGGCTCCCCCCCCCAAAAAAAACCCAAACAAAAAATAAAAAATTCACCCCACAACAACCACATATAGCCTCAACAAAACAGAAAAGCATAAGACTGGTGAAACATGGGAAATGATCCATGTCATTTCACTGCATATTATCTAGTACACTAGGCTGCACATACTGGATCAGTGTTACATCATTATTCAGAGTGACAGTCTGGATTTCCTTGCAATGTTAACACCATAAGAAAGTTTAAGATACTCCCTGTGAAACAATGCATAAAGGAAACCATGGGACAGTGGCCCATGTTTGTCCTCTATCAGCAGCATATATGGTGGTGCTCCATTCCCTGTATGTATGTTTATATATTGATGTGTGTCATTCATATATATATATATATATATATATGTATATATATATATATATATATATATATATATATTCCCAAGGAGCCATGAAACCAACTGCATGAACTTGGATCAGACTGTCCCTCACAGACTATCTCACAGGGTTGTTCTGAGGATGATGTAGCAGAACAGCCATGCACCCTGCCTTGAGATCAGTGAAGGAAATGGAGAATATAAATGTACTATAGCAATAAATATTGATTGTGCCCGAGTCCTCTAATACACAGAGAAGCTTGTGTCAGTTTGCTCACAGAGACCCTTTACATGTCAGAAGAGAATCTGAATAGCAGAAAATGTGGCTGCTGGGTGAAATGTGACACAGAGGTAACCTTCATGGTTCAGAAACCTCATTGTGGGTGCTAGTTGTGTGGACAGCTCATCCTCTCCATGAATCTGGAAGCCTTGATGATAAGCCAGATTTTCCCATGAGTGCAGACATAACGTAGGTGTACTTTGTCTTATTGTGAGTCTTAGGGGTGTATCAAATATATAACTACAATGAGAATCTTGAAATTACCCAAAATCATTCCCATCCCCACCCCATAACAAAAAGGTTTCAGCAGGTGAAAGCAGTCAAGTTTAGCAACATGCCTGACAACATTGTAAGTACTGGTGGCATGTGTGACAGACACATTATCTTCTCTCTGTCTCTCTTTTTTTAATCCCTTCTTTCTGGATTTGTCTAAATTGGTGGGGAATTAGTGGGGATGGGACATACATCTGAAACTACCCCCCCCACACACACACACATTCTCCAAACTGCTCACTCTACCTCTGATCTTCACACATTAGCACAACCAGCTGGGCATGCTTGGAATTCTCCTTTTGATATTTGTGTTACACAACCAAAGTTTGGACTTGGGACTATCACACAAGGAATTGTTGAGACAGAGTTTGTCAAAATATTCTCATAATGATATCACTTAGCATTGATAATCTCCTTATAATCCATGTGTTCAAGGCACCAATCAGTATGTAGCAACTCCCAAATGACCTGCTTAATGTCACTCAATCAAGTTCACTTACACCTAGTCAGAATCCTATTTCAGTGTTGTTGAGTGGAAACAGACACTATATATCCAAAATACTGTGCTTTGGAATGCTTTCCTATATTATGTGTTGGGATCAGGGTCAAGCACAATCCAGTCTTCTCCACTTATAAAGTTCATAGACATTCTGCTAGATGCATGAATCTCCCAACATTACACACACTGTACATGGAGACATCAATCCCTGAAAATAGTGACACAGTTGGCAAGACTATCATAGCTCTACATTATGTATAGCTCCAAGTACCTATCCAAGTATTTAATTGGTGGCCTGACTGGAGTTATAAATTTACTTTTCCCAACTGTGCCTATACAAGCCAAGCATCTCCTGCTTGAAATGTGTCCTTTTCACCATTGGTGATAGCTGAACATAAACTAATAAACTCTTTGACATTTACCACAAGTTACTTTTGATTACTTCACTCAGAATGTGCTCTCTGTTTTCTATCCTGCCAGGTCAAATGACAAAAGATATAGCAGGAAAATATCTTACTTTCTAAATACTGCATGACTAAACTCATTAATCAAACTACTACTGAAAATCAACTCATGTCAGTCCTGCAAACATGAAAATCCTCTTAAAAGATTATCTTGGGAAGAAATAAAGCTACAACTATTACATTTTTAAAAAGGTACTGACAATCAAAAAGCCAATGACAAACAAAGGCACTAATTTATACAGGGGAATAAAATAGTCAACACAGGATGCACATTGCAATGAAAAACAAAGGTAACTTATAGTCACACTAACCAGAGACCCAGCTTTTTGCCTTTGAAGCCTGAAACAAGTAAAGCAAAGCAAAGCAGCTTCATTTATATACCGCTTCATATCACACATGGGATGTCTAAGTGGTTTACAACTGTGAGCTGATTGCCCCCCAACAAGCTGGGTACTCATTTTAGCGACCTCGGAAGGATGCAGGCCTGAGTCGAGCCTCAGCCCTGGCTGGTATTGAACTCGCAACCTTGTGGTTTATGAGTGAGTGGCTGCAGTACAGGAATTTAACCACTGCGCCACCAGGGCTGCCAAAATAACCAGAACATTAGTACTGGCTACATTGCATTTCAGGAAAAATAAAGTTATTGGCTATAACCATAGATGAGGGAATTTAGGTGGCACTAGGCCCACCACTGATATTGCTTGCTGCACAGGTACTGTCACTTCCTGGACCATATCACATGGTGGCATATGAACTGTTTGAAAACCATATGGACTGGCCATACAATAGACCAGAGACCATTTAATATTTTTAAACTCTTTGCAATTTTAAAGCAATTTTGAAGATAGCAGATGGGTAACATGAACAAAGACAATTGAATACACTGAAAGCTTTAATAAATAATAATGCTATATTATGTAATACAGTTGGCACTCCATATCCATGGATTCTGCATTCACAGATTCAACCATCCACAGTGTTAGACTTTTTTTAAAAAAAGAAATTAAAAATGCAAACTTTGATTCCCCCCCCCCCATTTTATATAAAGCATACCACTTTACTACATCATTGTATTTAATGAGACTTGAAAATGAATGGATTTTGGTATCCACAGGGAGTCCAGAGGATATTTCTGATGAGATGCGTCTGCACTTTAAGATCTATCAACTTGTTGACCACATGAACAATGGTGATAGATGTTAAGGATGGTAGTTCATCAGTACATGAAGGGTTATACATTTCCCCCCATTAGCCTGAGTCCAATTGCTAGCCCCAGTTCAATGGTAATCCAAGTGCTAAATTATTATTTAGCAATTAATTTGATAGGTTTCTTCTCCTTGGGATTGACAATTGAATTTAGGTTTAAAATTCTGGGTGAATACCTGAGATGTAGGCTGACATCCTATAGGCATTTACCTGGAAGTAAGTCCCTTAAGAGAGCCAGCATGGTGTAGTGGTTTGAATGTTGGACTATGACTGGAGACTAGGATTTAAATCCCCGTTCAGCCATGGAAACCCACTGTGTGAATTTGGACAAGTCACATTCTCTCAGCCTCAGAGGAAGGCAAAAGCAACCCCTCTGTGAACAAATCTTGCCAAGAAAACCCCATGATACATTCATCTTAGGATAGCTATAAGTCAGCAATGACTTGAAGGCACAAATAACAACAACAACAACCCCCTTAAATTTACTGGGCCTTACTTCTGAGAAGCCATGTATAGATCTGTAGTCTTACAATATGTAGGCTGAGCTGTTTAAAGTTCAGCAGCTATTGTATTTGCTATCAGATCTTACTAGTGCTGAAATATACTCCACTCAGTTAAAATGGCTTCTCTGCCCTTCAGGAATATTTTGCTTCCTATAGATTTAGTAACACCACTCCTCAAAGACTTACATATCCACAGACAGATTACTGACTACAGTGTTGGGTTTGTTTGTTTTTCTCTGCCTTCTGTGTTAGTGCAGTGTTTTAAAGAATACCCAGTCTCTGTACAAAGTATACAGCCCACCATAGAAACAGTATACTAAAATACTTGCCCAACTCAAAACCCATTGGTAGGTTTGCCTCTGTGCTGAAAATGTATTTACAACATGGGAAGGACACCTGTGTGATGCAGCAAGTAACATAATGATGGGATTTATTTAATTATTTTGTAGGGGTGACATTCCAGCACTAGTTCCCACATTTCAAACGTTGTTGGTTTAATATATGTATCACATACACCTACACAACAACTGAGGTGTGAACAACTTGAAGAATGTATTATACCCACTATCAAATTTACCTACAGCACAATAACCAATGTGTGAATGATTTGTTACACTTACTCCTACAAAAGCATAGTCATTGAGCATGATTTTTGAAAAATAATTAGCTCTCACTGTTCACTTATATCATGTTCAGAACAGCTGATTGCAATGACCACAGTGACTGATACAGTGGCAATGAAGAGCTTCTTCTGAAATTCATCACATAATAATAATGGAATGTTTTTAATTGTTTGAATTGTTTAATTTGTTTTTAAAATGTTTTAAATGTTTTATACTGTTTTAACTTAGACTGTTTTTAATTTGTTAGCTGTTTTGAGTCCCTTTACTTGGAAGAAAGTGGGAATAATAATAATAATAATAATAATAATAATAATAATAATAATAGGCAATCATGATCTGGCCCAGCTGTTACCAAAAATGCATTTTTCTCAATTTTGGTGTGTGTATGAATTCCACATGGCCCCAGATGCACTCTGCAGTGGACCCCAAGTGCCTCCATAGTAAGGCAAAGAGGTCATGCCCAGGTCATTTGGAAGACTGGAAAATCCCCAACCCTCATAGTCAGGCAGATAGTGTGGGAGTTGCAAATGGACAGACCATCATAACCTCCATAATAAGAATGATGGGCAATAATGGCCTAGATGTCTCACCTGATGGGCCAGCTAATGACTTAATCCTCTTCCATTTTCCCTTGAATATTGCCAGACACCCAGGCAGCTCACCTTTGCCCTGAAGCTATTTAGCCCTTAAAATCCCTAGATTTCTCCCCTCAGTGTTGCTAGTCTGAGTTCAGGGGGACCCTGCATCACTTTGTTCTCTGATCTAGTAACTGGCATCTCCGTTCATCTCACACTCTTGGAACGGTTTTGTCTCATGCCACTTCACCTAACTGGACCCTAGAGAAAGCTTCATCTATAGTGAGTATCACCAATAGTTTTGCCTCAAAACCTTTCCCAAGCAAACCCCTGATCTTCCTGAGCCTTGTATGAGTGTGTGTATGTGTGCATTGTGCGTGTTGCTCTTGTTATTAATAAGTTAGGATATTAATTGGAGAAGCCTGTCTCTGTTCCATTTCTTGAATCCCCTGGTTTACTCGGTATACATATTGGGAGACGATATCCACAGGGATGTCATAGCAAGTCCCTTTCATAATTTGAGCTAATTATAAATTCCCCTAATAACACTCTTGGCTATACAGCTCTGGATTATTATTATATTTACTCCAACCTCCTTTGAAAGCTATTCTCTTTTAGGCATGGATAATCCAGATTAATTCTTTGTCATCCCACTTCTTCAGTTGCTTATAAAGTATCCCAGTTTCTCCCTCCCCCTCTCACTTTCCCCCTTTGTCCTCATCGTACTGCTGTTGCTACAAATTGAGTTCATTGTAGTAAAGTAGTTTGAACCCAATTTACTGGTGGGGAGTAGAGGAGTGGGCGGAATCTTTCCCTTACTAGTACATTGAGGGAAACACAATTGCTGAAGCTTCTCCTAACTTGTATGTTCTTTCATATCAATAACTTTTGCCATCTTGACCATACTCTGATGTTGCATGGCCATGTATCCTAATTTTCATGTGGAAAATGTTGGAGGATATATTATTGAAGAAAGGGACTATCAGAAATTGCCTTCTAGTGGGCAACCTCATACATCACTAACAATGAACAAATGTGGTAAGCCACCAATCACAATGTCCTGGATAAGGCTTTCATATCTTCAAGAGAAGCCCTTTTTTAGATTCCATCAACATTTGAGATATATCTAGTGAGGAAATAAGTCAGGACTTTCTTTATAGCCACTCTTAGGCTCTGGAACTCCTTTATAAGAGAAGCTAAACTATCTGCTGGTTCTATCTGATGTTCCACTAACTGGCAAATACATTGTTATTCAGAAAAACTTTGGGCAACTAACTGGATTTGCATTCCTTTCCTTTCCTTTCCTTTTCTCTCCTCTCCTCTCCTTTCCTATCCTCTCCTCTCCTTTATTTAATTTCTTATTTTTCCTTTCCCTATTTTTATTTATGTAAAATATGTTGACTTCTTCTATATCTTAAATGCACTTTAATTCTGTCCCAATATGAATCATCATATTCCCAGAATAACCCCCTTGCAGAGATAACAGAGGTGGATCAACTTCGCCCCTCCCCCTTCTGACTGGCCAATCCGCTACACACAGCTATTGTTGCTGTTGGTTATTTTAATTTGACAAATGTCTGATTTTAAAATCAATTAGTTTAATTCTATTTTAAGGGGTGGGTTTTGGGTGGGGGTTGTAGAAATTGGGAATGTTTTAACCGCTGTATTTTAACTTGCTGTAAGCCGCCCCGATTGCGCTGCAGAGGGGCGGGTTAAAAATAAATTATTATTATTATTATTATTATTATTATTATTATTATTATTATTATTATTATTATGAGTCCCATTCATGGAAAAGATGCAGGATAGCACTGCAATAAATGAGGTAAGCATAGAGGTAAACCCATCAATATGTGGAAACCACCCATAACCCCATGATGTTGCCAAACCATATACACTTAACAAGAAAACAGTTTTGCAGAAATTTTTCTTGTCATAAAACACTTTAGCTGGAGACTTATTCTGTATAAAAATAGTGCATGGTATCTGTACATTTTCTATACAGAAATTAATATTTCTAGGTATACACATTATGGTCTGCAATGAAAATTTTGATTTCTGTGGGGAAAATGAATATGTTAATTTTGTGCAGTATAAGTCCCAAACTGCAAAGATTCTCATCAGGCCATGTTACTCCTTTTCAGGATTCTCAAAACCCGAGAAATATGTTTTCCAACAATTTGGGGGAGTATTTACAAATATTAGTTCCATCTTTATTATGCATCCTACCCCAAATCAGAGTAAACAAGGAGAAGATAGACATGTCCATGCCCCAAGGAAGCAGGAGGTGGATGAATATATGTCTGCTCACCCCATAAAAAATGAAGAGGCTGCAGCAATCAGCTCTACACTACACAGTTGGCTATTCCCTGAATGATGATTCTGAGGACCCCTTGGAAAGAATGGTTAGGAAAATTACTTGCATTTTCTTGCAGACATTCAGATTCTGGCTCTGAGGATTCCTTGGATCCAGAAAACAATCTGCTGTGAAGAACTGTGCCAAAAATGAGGACATTTCTGAGAGCAAAAGAGGTCCTGCCATGGTTGTGGGTTGTGGAAAACCAAATCTACTGCTCCTGGAGCCCTGGTGCCTGAGGCGGCCACCTCCCTCAGCTTCATGGTAGAACTTGTTCTGCCTGTCAGTCTGGTCTGGGAGACCCAAAACAACATAGTGACAATGATAGCTTTAAGACTGGTGAGAGTGAATGGTGATAGAAGGGAGTAGAGGGTTCACACTACCCATCAAAGCAAAGTTTACAAAAATAAAGAAGCAGATAGACCAACATCAAGGGGAAAGGACTAAATAATAGGGTGCTGGAAGACAGCTTGCTAAGGGCCCACCCAAATTTTCCAAAGTCAGAGGAAAGGATTCCCTCCTAGCTAAACTTGTGAAAAACTATTTCTCTGTAATATACAAGGCAATTTTTGTTTGGAAAGAATGGTGTGTCAGTAGCAATTTTATCCTAAAATAGCCTGTCTAAACACACACTCTGCCTGTTATTTTTCCCTTGGATTGTATTTCTTTGTTTCACCTTCAGAGACTTCAGAATGTTGAGAAGTGACATTGTACTACAAAAGAAACAGAGGGACTTCTAATAAAGAGAATTTGATCTGAGTGGGAACAGCAACATGAGTTGGCTGACAGAGGTGAGTGACTAAAAGGGGAGTTTAAAAGAGTAAAACAAACAAATCAAAAATGTATCAGCAATGCAGGAGAATGGAGAGGAGAGAATAGAAAAGGATGGTGCATCATAGGGGGGAAGCAGATGGCGCAAAGCGCCATCTTCAGGGCAAGGAAGGGGAGGGGCAGCCACACACTGGGCACCCCAACCCCTTCCTGAAGATGTTGTTGAAGCAGCCAGCCCTCCGCATGGCCAGCGCTCCGATGATGCCTTTCCACTGCAGCGTCCACACATGCTGCAGTGGAAAAGCCACTGAAAGTGTGCCGGCAGCCTTTTGCAGCACACCTTCAGCGATCTGTGGAAGAAGCGCTATTTTAGCGCTCCTTCCTGGGGTGGTGAAGCTGTGCCACGGGGCCGAGGAATGTGGATGCCTCGGCCTCAATCCGCAGCTTCCCAGGGTGGCCCCGTGCCGTCCATCTGCTTAGCCCCATAGTTGCAGAATCAGAACCTGTACTTTAGGAAAATACCAAAAAAAAGTATTGTTTTTTGAAAGCCGAAGATTCTCTCTCTCCCCCCTCCCCCCCATATATACCTGATGAATGATCCACTGAGTAGGTTTTGTTTAGAAGCTCCCACATAGAAGCTGGCAATACTTTTAAATGACTGCATAGCAGTCTGTGGGGAAATCTAAGGACAGATGTAACACTTGTAATCTACTTGTAGCCTGAGTTGTGATGAAATCTTGGATATTGATTAATGCAAGCCCACAAAGATAAGGCAATGACCACATTCAGGTGATCTTCTAAATAATGATTTGAGTCAAGATGGTCGACATTTCAGCAATGGTTGGAGCTTGCATTTTTACTCTCCATATTGACCAGGGACCACACATTTTACTTCTGCTGCAGCAACAGCTACAAAATTTGTCATACAGTGGCAAATGAAGTTTGCCTCATTAGAAAAAGTTCTAGGAGTGAGATTCTACTGTGAAATATGGCAGACAAGAAGCATGTGTCTTACTTTAAAGAGAAAGCAACTTTTTTTGCCACTGCTGCAACGCATTAGATAACAATGAGGATCCTTGGGTGAGAATTAAAATGGATAGACTTGTTGGGGTGTGCAGACAGCGGGAATCTAGCATACACACACACAGAGTAGATGCACGCAGGCAGGAACCCCCAGAAGCTGTTTTCTGTGAAGAATCTTGCTCCAGACAGATCAGGTAAAATCCTCCCATGCACAGGTGCTACTTTCAGCTTTGAGAAATGAATAGCTACACAGTGAGGCTTCACTCAATGAGGGCTTTAATCTTTGTTGCAAATATTTATAAAGATATTTAGAGTACCAGACATCTGTCTTGAATACTCACAGGTATGCAGACTAACAAAGTGCTTCACTAACCATCAACCACAACTAACCAACAACAGAGATGCTGACTCTCTCCCATATGTATAGCAAAGCAAAGCAGCTTCATTTAAATACCGCTTCATATTGCGCTATGGGATGTCTAAGCGGTTTACAACTGTCAGCTCCTTGCCCCCCAACAGCTGGGTACTCATTTTAGCAACCTCGTAAGGATGCAGGCCTGAGTCTAGCCTGAGCCCTGGATAGCATTGAACTCGCAACCTTGTGGTCTATGAGTTAGTGGCTGCAGTACAGGCATTTAACCACTACGCCACCAAGGCTCATGTCACCTCATATAGGTGGTCTTCTTAAGAACATGTGACAGCCATGTACTCATGAAACCTGGCTGGTTTCATCCCAGTGCCTGTTGCATCAGGACTGTTGTATCAGACCTCCCATGATGCATACTTGGTTTGTCCCATCCACTGTGCATGCTGCATCAGGCTTCCCATGATGCACAG
>CM034708.1:18552276-18563765 GCA_020142125.1 Phrynosoma platyrhinos | reverse complement strand
TTATTATTATTATTATTATTATTATTATTATTATTAAAATGAGCAGGTAGTACTGATACTGGTCAAAAGGAAGTAGACATAAAGATAACCATGTCGAATCATGACAAAGCCCTATCTACATCAACATTTTATTCAGACAGTGTCCAACCACAGTGCCCAGAAAATGGATATGTCTAGACTTAGGGTTATCAGATCTCGTCTTGGCACCAGCCTGCTAGAATTTGCACAGCTTAGCAGATTTGAAGCTGCAAATTGCTAAGTTTTTCCAGATATTTTCTGTATAGGCTCAAGGACACACTTACACACAGGGAGAGGGGGGCATAGCTGGATGCAGCATTGAAGTAATAATTACTAATAGATTTCTGCAGAACTTTAATGAAGATACACCTAAAATCTGACAGAAGCTCCAGTCTCATCAAATCAAGTCTGGTATTTGAGATAAGGAGGATCATAATATTTCATTTCCTCCTTATTTCCATATTTCCACAGAGCTTGGCATCCATTCAATCCTGTGCAAATATCTCCCTTTTTAAAATCTAGCTATAGAAATAATAGTTTGAATGTGTGTATGTCATATATAAGAAAATGAATTTATATTGTACTCAACAGGTACCTGTTCTGTTTTGAATTGTGTAAGTAAAGATTTTTTATAAGACTTTAAACATACAACCGGCATCTTTAACTTAGTATAAGCATGCAGATGTACACAGCAATTCAAAGCTTTACTTTGAAAGCACTCAGAGCAATGGGCCTGGATCAATAAATCAAATCTTTTTCACACTACACAGTTATGCCACCTTGATATAACTGAACTACCATGGATGCATCCCAAGGGATCCTGGGATTTGTAATCTGCTAATGTTGTGGGTTGATCTGGCAGGGAATTTCCAAATAACTTGTGAAACTGGTAATTAAACTGATATCAAAGTGCTAAAATTATGGAATGAAAGAGGCCTCAGCTTTAGTACCTTTCATATAGTAATATTTTAAACCTCAGGTTCTTCAGATGTGGAGAAAACCACCAGAAAAGAAGTGAAATTAAATTAGAGATTACAATTATCAATGATAATTATCAGTGCATTCAGCTCGAATGAATGGTCAAATGGAAAACGCCCATTTGCTCACATCATTTCTTATACTGCTAGGGATATGTCTGTGGAACCACAAAGCTGGGCAGGAACAATTCATTTTAAGGACAGTTACTACTAATTTTATTTATATTTGGAAAGATCTTCTAGTTGCCAATATGACATCACTCCTAATAATAGGAAATTTAACCTCTTCTCTGGACATTTTTCTGGTGGCTCATTTTGATGGCAAACATATTTTCACAAATGTTAATTTCAGCTGAGTTATTTCCAGGGCTGGGGAGTAGTGGTGATTTTGGGATTATTCCTTGTCCTACTATGGAGTAAGATTTTTTTTCTTAATGTTACTCCTTCTCCTACACCTGTAAAAACTTCTTACTCCTTTACTCCTTACTCCTACTCCCCAGCCCTGGTTATTTCCACAGCCATGACTGTATCTACTGCAGAGGACAGAGCAAAATGGCAAGTCCACTGAAGCTCTCAGTGCCAGGACTTCCCAATACTTTCTAAGTAAGACAATCTACAGGAGGTAACCTGGCTTCTCCATATGTCTATATCTATGTGGCATAGAGCAAAGGTCAAGCCAATTTGTCTTTGCCTTAAGCTACCACGCAATTGCTAAACCTGCCCAGAGCTTGGAATTTTAGTTTTGAAAATTAATTGAACTCATGTTGGGCCACTAGCCCATAACTCTGAAATTGGTGTTGTTAGGCTAGCCCTCAAACCACTGTAGTCATTTAAAATATACCACACTCAAACAAGCATCAGCACTACGAGTTGTCCCACTTGACTGGTATGTTTAATTTGTGTTAGGTGAAAAGTGAGTTTAACTACTAAAAATTATAGCATGCTTTTAGCAAAATCGTGGCTGATAATATTTTTTGAAGCATTTCTCATCTCAATGTTTTTTTCTTTAATACAAAGAAACACAAAATGGACCTAAAAGTGCAAAAGAGAATGACTTGGCTCTAGAGTGCCTTATGTAGAGCAGTTTCAATGATGGGAATTATGTTAGTTATGACTGCTTTAATTTCCATTGATTTTGCTGTTCTGCTGTAACCATGATGAAGTCCACATCTAACTCAATATTAATACAGATGCTCACAGTACATTTTATATGCCAGCTGTCATAACACAGCCTGTGAATTTAGCATATTTGCTCAAATACAGTAAGGGAGGTCTCCTGTCTCATAAAATAATGCTTGGAGCAGAAAAGCCTTATTTTTTAAAAAATGTACTGAAAATTTTATTCATTTAAACCAGGGTCCAGATTTTAGTCAATCATATATCTTGATAACGTGGAATTATTTTTCCCCAGCTCATCAGTAAATTGAATACTGCCCATGTCAAATGATTGCCTAGCAAGTTAAAAACTCTTGGAGGTATAACTGCTTCCATGCATCCCCTAAGAGTCATAAATGGAATAAGTCTTATTGAAAAACCTGACATCTCATTTAGAATCTTAACTCCTTCCCAGGATGGAGCAATATTTCCACCATAAATGGAGAACATCAGTAGACAAGGCTTTTCTTAATCACTTACATTGCTTGAGAAAGCAAAATTAAATGCTAGGATTTTCCATCTGCCCCCAAGCTTGATTGGATGGTTTTATTAACAAGTTATTGTAAAGTTCTGAATACACTTAATGTTTTACCTGTCTTATCCTATGCTACCTTGCAACCACTTTCTTATTATTTCCATTATACACATGGAAATTTGTACTGATAAAACAGTAAGGAATAAAAATGACCTTCCCACACTGTGACTTCATGGATACTTGAATAATTAAACATGGGGCAATTTCTTCAAATAGAGAACAAACTTTATGGCACTTATTTGAAAGTAAGACTCACACTGACCAAGACTGTACATTGAGCAGCTAGAACATAACTTTATACTTAGAGTTATATGTAACAGTTGCAACACCGCCTCATTAGCAAATTGAAATATGAATGTCCATTTGTGCATTGATACATGTGAAACATGCTCATCCATTCACAGTGTGCAAATTTGAATCCATGAGTAATCCACAGCCATAAAGTTTTCCAAGTCCCACACTAACCATAGTAGCTGTCAAATAACACAGTGTGTCATGCTTCTGATTAACTGTGTCTATCATCTGACTGATGGTCCATTAAGGCACACTGGTGTGTGTATGTGTGCATGTTGGCACATGTACATGTATATTGTTCTTATTAAACTTCACTGACCAGAAGACTATAAAGTAAGATTGCATATTTCATACAATTTATAATCAAGTTGCTCCATCAAAGTTCAATTATTGACATTATGCATTGTTCTTACCTGCTTCTCCATATATCTATGTCTACATGGCAGAGAGTGAGTTCTAAGCATCCTGTCTTGGCCTTTAGATACCATGCAATATTTATTATTAACCTGGCCTAGAGCTTGGAATTTATTTTTAAAATTAATATAGGATGAACCTCCTTTATCTGAAATGCATGGGACCAGAAATGTTTTGGATTTTGGATTTTTAATTTTTATTTACTTATTTTTTTTTATTTTTTAAATTGCATTTTGGAATGCCTGTATTTTCACATACATACATAATGAGGTGTCTTGGAGATGGGACCCAAGTCTAAACACAATATTCGTTTATGTTCCATCTACACCTTGTACATATAGCCTGAAGGTAATGTTATATAATATTTGGTGTATGAAACAAAATTTGTGTGCACTGAATTATCAGAAAGCAAAAGTGTCACTGTCTCAGGAACCCGTGAAAAAAGGTTTGGTTTTTGGAGTATTTTGAATTTCAGAATTCCAGAAAAGGGAGAGTCAACCTCTATATTTGTTAGAAGGTGGAAGAGCAGGGCATAACTGCAGAGAGTTTGCAGGCTATTTTCCATTCCTTCTGATGAAAAGAGTAGAGTGGAAGGTAACTTCTGTATTTCATAACATGTCTGTGAGCCAAAGCAAGGCAAATGGAGAGGCCTTGGAAAGGGTGCCTAGCCATGGCCTTACAGATACATGCAAGAGTGTACCTAAAATAACTGTGCATTGCAGTAACTTAAAACTTCACTTGAACATTTAAAAATACACTTTAGGCATCCAAAGAAAAGGAGCAGGCATGCAACCAAGGGAACATGCACATGAACACAGCAAATGTAAGCATTCTAGGTGTGATCTATTTTAAATTTCTCTCTCTGCGTCACTAGAAATTTGGAAACTGAAGGAAAAGTTCATGGTGGGCAGGATCAACTATTATTTGTGTGGCAATGCCCTCATTTTGCTCTCTCCTGTAGTAATACAATGCATGTGACCAGAGGCTGCATAATTCTTGCCCCTGTGATAGGGCCTTTACAGATTGCCAGAAATAGTGCAATTGAGGCCACTTTAACTGTCTTGGCCCAGTGCTAAGGAATCATGGGAATTGTAGTTTATTGTGGCACCAGAGCTCTCTGGCAGAGAAGGCTCAATGTCCCAGAAAAAAAACACAGTTCCCATGATTCCCTAGCACTGAGCCAGGACAGTTAAAGTGGCCTGAATTTGCACTATTTCTGGCAGTTTGTAAAGGCTATTAGACCAAAAATGGAAGTGCCTCTACAGTAAAATACCCATGCATGTCAGGCTTTTAGATGAGAGCAGAGACATCTCATGTGTACAGTTTGCTTTCCGTTTAGCTTGAATATGTGGAGGTTCAAAACAGAGCAAGTCCAGCACAATTCAGCTTCCCCACCCTGACAATATAATATATGAAACCATGAAACAGACAATAAGTCAAGTAAGAAATGTAATGAGTTTGTGTTGAAATTTACAGCTGTAGGTAATAACTACATTGGAGATATATCTTAAAGGTACAAGTTTAATTCAAAAGTAGTTTGTTCACTATGTGGTCCTGGTTGATTATTGTTGATAGCTTTGATTTCCCAGCTGGTTTGGTACATGTTCAGTTGATATTGGAGGGATTTCTCTGATTTATATTGAAAGGTGACCTTAAGCTCTTTAGCAACTATTTGTTCATTTTGACCTTCCCACAAAATACATTTTTCTTCTATATTCAGGTGAGGCATTTCCCCAAATCTTTCTAGTATTACTACTTATATTCTCCTTGGTAGTGATAATAGTGATGCCACAGAAATGGTGTGAAGCTGCCTGCCATGTGGAGTCGGGGCAGCTGGCTTGCGGTCGCCACATCCCCACTCCACCCAATGTCGGTGTTTTTTGATGGTCTGTAGAGGCCCTGAGCATCTTTCCAGCCCAGATGGTAGAACTCTTTTCTTGCCAAGAAACTATTGGCTGTACCTCTGCCATATTTCTGATCCCATATGTGTGTGCTAAGATATAAAATACATGGTACAATTCTCATAGATCTGCATCATCTCCGAATGTATACCCCATCCCATATGTTAAACTTTTGATGTTGGGAAGCATATAACCATGAAGCCTCCAACTCAGCACAATCATATCTTTTAGGGCCTTTGCAGACTACCAGAAATAGTGTAAATTGAGTCCACTTCAAGGGTTAGGGTTAGTGCTAGGGAATCATGGGAATTGTTTTCTTCTGAGACATTGAGCCTTCTTTGTCAGAGAGCTCTGGTGCTACAATAAAATACAGTTCCCATGATTTTCAATCTGAGAATTTTACTGCAGGTGTCATCTGTATGTTTTCACCTTTTACACATGTGTTACATACAAATTCTGATGTGTATGCATACATATGTACAGCACACTCTATATCTTATAATTCGAGAACATCTTTATGGTACTGTTCTTCATCAACACAACTTAAATCACATTTTCATGGCCTGTATGGACCTTATCCCACGGGGCCAAAAGCAGCAAGAATCCACATGGAATCAGGCGCTATAGCGCTATAGTTTTCCGGGTGATCCCACGACGTCGCTCGGAATCCGCTAAGAATCAGGCGCTATAGCGCTATAGTTTTCCGGGTGATCCCACGACGTCGCTTAGAATACAACAAGAAACCGCTCGGAATGCAGCATCATTCGGGTTCTTTTGTATTCCTGTTTTCATCGGGCATTGCAATATCGCTACCTTATCCATAGCGCTATTATAGCGCTAGCGCCATATTATACTAGCGCTATAGTACTGCAATGATGCTCATATCGGTTTCTTGCCACTTTTGAGAGCAGCGTGGGATAAGGTCCTATGTGTGTGCTTGAATCATATGCCTGAATGGTTTGTTAATGCCATAAATGTTGCTCCTAGATATGTCACATTGACTCAGGTTGATTTTAAATTGGATTAGTGGCTTAACTCCCTTGCTAGAATGTTTTTCACTTAAATTGATGGTCAATCTTCATATAAATCTATACTCAAGTTCTTTTTTCTCCGTTTCACTATGCAATATTGCTAAGAGGTTTAAACTTGAAAATATGTTTGCCCTTTTTCTCAAAACTGACTTTGTTAAAATCAATTTCTGTTATTAAAGCCATCTTTACAAATATTTCCTTCAAACCAACAAAACAACAACAACTCTACAGATATTCTCTGGTTTCTGTTTATATTCCACTGTTTGAGGTTGGTGTTTTAAATACAATAATTGGAACTTGCCTCCAAAGCTCTTGTGTTGTCTTTCCAATTTCACTGTTTGTTTTCTTTAGCCAATCCAAATGTCATAGGAAGTTAAAAATAAATGACTGGATGGACAAGGAAAATGCAATTTAAGCTACTTTTGTTTGATTGCTCCAGTTAGAGTGGTGTATTAATTTTCTTTACTTTCCATTTCTTTTCAGTTTTCTTAACTCTTTAATCCTTTCCTGTATTCCACAGTGCATCACACAGTCTCTAATAAGCAGGAATGAAATCAGGATAGTTTTGCTAATGGGAACTTGGTAAATATATGTCATGTATGTCATGCTGCTTTCATGTCATTTCTGAAGCAATATTTTTTCAAAGAATCCATTTCTGAGTAACTTTAATGAACAAAGAACAGAGGCCTAATAAGATTTGCAATTTTTTTCTACAATAGCACTATTTACACAGGCTCACAGCATAGACTTCAGAAGCTATTAGCAAGCACCCCCACCCACCCAAAAACAATCATATTTTGTTTCTTATTGTTAACTGCCCTTGAGTCAGTCCCAACTCATGGAGACCCTATGGATGAGACATCTCCAAGTCCCCCTATCCTCCACTGCTCTACTTATATCTTGTACATCATGCACAAGATCTCCCTAATTGAGTCTAGCCATGAGGTGTGTGGTCTTTCTCTCTTTCTACTGTCTTCAACCTTTTCTAGCATAATTGTCTTTTCAATTAATCATGCCTTCTAATGCTGTGGCCATAGTGTGACAGTTTCGTCATTTTGGCTTCCAGGGAGAGATGTGGTTTGATCTGTCCTATGATCAGTTTGTTTGCCTTTTTCACTATCCATGGTATCATATCTTTTTTGTTGTTTTTAACTGCTTTCACAATGATCTTGATCCATGGCAACCCTGCTGATGAGACATCTCCAGCCCCCCCCCCCCATTCTCTACTGCTGTGCCCAGCTCCTGCAAATTCATATTCATGGTCTCTTTAATAAAGTCCATCCATCTAGCAAGTGACCTTCTTCTGTTTCTACTTCCTTCTATCTTTCCCAACATTATTGTTTTTTTCCAAGGATTCATGCCTTCTCGTGATGTGCCCAAAGGATGACAGTCTAAGTTTTGTCATGTTGGGCTTCAGGGATATGTGTGTCTTGATCTGCTCTAGGACCCTTTTGGCTGTCCATGGAATCCTCAGCACTCTTCTCCAGCTCTACATCTCAAATGAGTTGATTTTCCTCCTATCTTCTTTCTTAACTGTCCAGCTCTCCTATCTATACTTGGTAATAGGGAATATGATGGCTTGTATGATTCTGACTTTTGTTGCAGAGTTGTATGTCTTTGCAATTTAGGATCTTTTCTAGTTCTTTCATAGCTGCCCTCCTCATTCTTAATCTTCTTCTGATTTCCTGGCTGCATTCTTCATTCTGATCAACGTTTGATTCCAAATATGAGAACTCTTTTAAATTTCTATTTCCTCATTGTCTAGTTTGAATGTATGGAAGGACCTTTACAAAAAACAATAATGTTGGGAAAGGTAGAAGGAACTGTAGCTTATTGTGGCACCAGAGGTCTCTGACAGAGAAGGCTCAATATCTCAGAAAAAAACTACAATTCCCATGATTCCCTAGCATTGAGCCAGGGCAGTTAAAGTGGACTCAAGCTGCATTATTTCTAGCAGTCCGTAAAGACCCTAAGTTCTCTATGGTCATTATTTTTGTTTTCTTTGTGTTCAACAGTAAGCCTGCCTTTGCATTTTCTTCTTTGATCTTCCTTAGTAGGTGTTCCAAGTCTGTGAGGTTTTCTACTAGTGTTATGGTGTTGTCAGCATATCTCAGATTGTTGATATTTTTCGTCCTATTTTCACTCTTCCCTCTTCTGTGTCCAAGCCTGATTTCCTTACAATATGTTGTACATATAAGTTGAATAGATAGAGTGATAGGATGAAGCCCTGTGTTACCCCTTTGCCAATTGGGAACCATTCTGTTTCTCCATTTTCTGTTCTGACAGTAGCCTCTTGTCCAGAGTACAGATTCATCATCAGGACTATCAGATGTGTTGGCATTTCCATGTCTTTAAGGGTGTTCCATAGATTCCATGATCTATGCCAGGGGTAGGCAACCTTTCCTCTTTAAGGGCTGAGGGACTTCAGCTCCCAGAATCCCAGGAGCTATTGGCCAACATAGGACTATTGGCTAATGTGGCTGAGGCTTCTGGGAGCTGAAGTCCCTCGGCCCTTAAAGGGGAAAGGTTGCCTACCCTTGATCTATGCAATCAAAGGCTTTGCTATAGTCTACAAAGTACATGCTGATTTTCTTTTAGAGCTCCCTGGTGTGCTCCATTAGCCATTGTATATCTGCAGTGTGATCCCTAGTGCCTCTTCCTTTTCTGAACCCTGCTTGGACCTCTGGGATTTCTGTCTTTATGTATGGTTGGAGTCTATGGGCCTTTGCAGACTGCCAGAAATAGTGCAAATTGAGTCCACTTTAACTGCCCTGAATCAGTGCTAGGGAATCATGGGAACTGTAGTTTATTGTGGCACCAGAGCTCTCTGACAGAGAAGGTTAAATGTCTCAGAAAAAATACAATTCCCATGATTCCCTAGCACTGAGCCAGGGCAGTTAAAATGGACTCAATTCGCACTATTTCTAGCAGTCCACAAAGGCCCTATGTTCCAGTATTTTGAGCATAATTTTGCTTCCATGGGAGATTAATGCTATGGTTCTATAGTTGCTGCAGTCTCTTGTGTCTCTTTTTTTGTGGATGGAGATGTATATTGATCTTTTCCAATCTGTTGGCCATCATTTTGTTTTCCACATCTGTTGACATATGTTGGTTAGCACTAGAGTTGACTCTGTCAAAGTGGATTGCAATACTTCTATTGGAATATCATCTGTTCGTGAGTTTTGTTTTTTTTTGTCATTTCCTTTATTTCAGCTTCCACCTCAGTTTTTAGAATTTAGGGTTCGTCTTCATATGGCTCTTCATTCCATGTGTCCTTCATTTGTCATCTCTTTTTAGCACTGATTCAGGGCAGTTAAACTTCTCTGTGTATTGCAGGGGTAGGCAACCTTTCCCCTTTAAGGGCCGAGGGACTTCAGCTCCCAGAATCCCAGGAGCTATTGGCCAACATGGGACTATTGGCCAACATGGCTGAGGCTTCTGGGAGCTGAAGTCCCTCGGCCCTTAAAGGGGAAAGGTTGCCTACCCCTGGTGTATTGCATCCAACATCTTTTTCTTCCTTCCTGGTCTTGAACTATGTTATTTTTATTGTCTATGCAGGGAAGCAGACGAGGGCGTCCAGGATGACCTGGGCCGGCGCGCCGCGGGGCCGCAGCCTCCGCAACACGGAGCACCGGCGGCGGCCCTGGAAGGAGCGCTAAATCAGTGCTCCTTCTTCAAGACAGGGAAAGTGCACCCTAAAAGCGTCGGGCGCACTTTCCCTGTCTTTTCCGCCACAGCGCGTCTGGTTGCTGCAGCGGGAGGTTGCCCCCGGAGCGCCGGCTGTGCGGAGGGCTGGCGGCTCCGAGGACGACCTCAGGGAGAGGAAGGAGCACCATGCGTGCGGCTGCTCCTCCTCTTCCTGGCCTCGGAGACGGCTCAATTAGTCATCTGCCGAGGCCCATATAGTTTCCCAATCCTTGGTTTGAACTTTCCTTTGATTTTTCAAATCTTGTGGAACAGGTTTCTCATTCTTCTCTTTTTGTTATTGTCTTCTATTTCTGTGCATTGGTCATTGTAGTAATTTTCCTTATCTTTGTGCACTAGACATTGTACTGTTGCATTCATAGTTCTTAGTTTATTCCTATTTCCTTTTTGTTTTGTTTCTCTTCTTTCCTTTGTTGCTTGTAGTGTTTTATCTGTCATCCATGGTTTTTTCACTTTCCTTTTGACTGTTGGAAGTGTCTTTGTACATTCCTCTTTTATTGTGTCCCTGGCTTCAGACCAAAGCTCTTTCAGTTTACGATCTATTATACTTAGTACTGCAAATCTGCTCCTTATATTGTCAATGAAATGTTATTTGAATCATATTTGGGTATGATGACTAGTTTTGTTCTCTTCTTGAGTTTTACTTCACCATATTTTCTTTAATATATTTGAAATGCCAGCTGATGGTGAAGCTGGATAAAACAAATATATGGCTGATTTGGAATAGCAAGATTGCCGGCTAGGGCAGTATGAGTGCTGATTTGGAATAGCAAGATTGCCGGCTAGGGCAGTATGAGTGCCAGGGTTATGTGCAGTGATAGTACCCTCCATGGCTTTTCTTTCTGGAACCCTTAACCATTCCCTGCTCTTCTACCTGTATTTGTGTCCTGGATGTTGTCTTTTATGGTGATGCCTTCTGCTAGAGTTGCAGAGGGAAAACAAATTTAGTTCTCATAATAATGTAAACTTGTCAAATTGTACTGCCTGAGCCATTTTGAGAAATAAAATGCAGTTATATTTTGGAATCTTCACTTTTCCAATGTTGTAGTCTTAATTGAAAGGGCATGTATAGCTGGAGTCTTGTTGGATAGTCCTATCTAAAGGAGACTACACTGAATCACTTGCTCAGTGGTGAGTCGACATGTAGGTACACTGAATCTATTAAATGGTTCTATTCTAGTTAGGACTAACAATAGAATTCAAGCACTTGTAAGGGAAAAATAATGTGCAAAACATGGTAGGGAAAAGAGCCATAGAAACATCAGTGCAATAGGTAAAGTCGCATATAAAATGTAGACATTAGAAGAAAGGTGAATAAAAGCATATTAACTTCTTCCACTTTAGAAATGCCAGCTGATGGTGAAGCTGGATAAAACAAATATATGGCTGGAAAAAATTAAACGAAAAAATATGTATGAGCTAAAAAACATATATAGCTGAATAGTCTCCCCCCCCCCCC
>CM034708.1:18538470-18552176 GCA_020142125.1 Phrynosoma platyrhinos | reverse complement strand
TATATACAATATAAAATGTATACACATACATACACACACATATATACACACACAGCACAAGCACTGAAGGAACCAGGAGTTATATTGGCATACCACCTTGAGAAGATTCTGAAAATATCTGGAAACCACTGATCTATACATCCTGAAATAAATATCTAGTTTCAGAAGATAGTGCTTTGTACCTGTAAAGGGAGATGGCTGGGATCTTCTACATAAAAAGTAATGTGCTAGGTCAGGAATAGCAATTCCAGATGCTATTGGACTATAGTTCCAAGTATTCCTCACCTTTCACTGTACTGAATAGGGCTTTGGGGAATTGCAATATAACCATTTCAGGATGGTCATACTATTCTCCCATGTCAAACCATTAATGTACTGTACATTCCCTTTTCCACATTTGTTGTGTGTATGCATAAAATTGGGATGAGAAATGAGATGCACTATTAAAAGGTAGCACATTTATTCCCATGCACTGTATCAAATGCACTATTTTTGTTTTGTTTTTTTAGAACTAGCAACAGCTCCTTTATCATGCAAGTCACAAGAGGACTTAAAACACAGCAACAGAATCTACAGGTTGCAGATACTGACAGAGGGCACTGCTGAATGATGGATAGCAGGATTTTCCAGCTTTGTCTGCTGGTTCTAGGGAAAGTATTTTCTTATTAAATGTTCAGAGACACTATCAAAGTCTTTCAGTCAGGAATCCCTACAAAGCACCCACAAAGGACCAAAAAAAGCAAATTTGGTGCTCAGTGGTGAAAACTTCATAAGGTTTGCTGAAGGGCAGGTGAAGAAAAGGTGTCGGTCCCACTCAGTCTGAATTTGTGTGGCTTTTGTAATGATGGAGGTAGAGAAACATTGAGATATTCTGTTGCTGGAAAATATACTGTATTATGGTGGCACCATGATTAGACAGAGTAAGACTGAAGATTTGGGGTGTATCATGAAGAGCTAGCAAATAGTAAATTAATTTATTATTTATTTGGCTGAAATTGGCATCAGAGGACATACGTATACACTATAGCTACATCTCTGTATTTATGTCTCCCAATGCTAACTCCCAAAAATTCACCTTGCAAGCAATGCATATCCCTCCCCTCTAACATGGCTGTTTCCATGTTATCAGAAAGTAGGGGATAAGTAGAGACACATCCAGCTATATTCCTGTACCTGGACTTGTTGCAACAGGTATCACCAAGGACTCTCATGGGACTGTGGGTGGTATGTGCAAATAATGTTCTTGCAGAGCACCCAGCTATAGGGAAATAGCTAGGTTCATCCTCACTCATCCTCCTACTTTCTGATAATATGGCAATGACTGTGCTGCTTAAAATGTAGGTTGGTGGGATGGATTTTGGTAATTTTATGGTTGGTACACAATTCCAACCCCCACAATGACCAAAAAAGTAAGTTGTAATGGTGTAACTCTGACTTCAGCTACTGTAATTCACCAACAGGATGCCAGCTGTTAGTTTTAATGTCATGAAGGGGGAGATCCTTTGTGCATTTTATGGCTCAGCTGCCAAAATAACTTGGATGATACTGTGAACCTTCACTTTGGAAGTTAGGGATACACTTTTTCTGGTCTTCTTCAGGCAAGAAAATATGGTGGGTTGTCCCTGATTGTACCAAATTGAAGATATTGATCCTGCAAGATTAAAATTCAGCTTTGAAGCAAACATTTATTGTCACCAGGGATGAATGGGTCTGTTTGTTTCTGGCCCATTGTCACTTTTATGTCTCTTACCTCTAATTCCATTTCATTTCTGAAATGTATTTTCTTTTAAATTCCCTCTCAAAATGTTTATTCAAATGTATATTTAAATGCATTTTTTATCTCACAATATTATTTAAATATATGTTTTCTCCTAAAATACATACTCTATGTGTATTTTCTTTCAAAAACCAGTGTTAAATGTGCATTTTGATACTTTGAAGCTGCCAAGAACTGTGAGTCAACATTTGGAGAAGTGTGAAATTTACTGCTTAGCTAAATACTAATGCACACATTAATCTGATCATTTTGCATTGGAATTTGTGAAGATGTAACTCCTCAAGCATTTCCAAATAACACATATTATTGTCATGCAGTATATCATTAGTGTTGCTGATATTATTTTAAGCTGTCCTTCATCTTCATCTTACAACACCAGGGCAGTACACAAAATGCCACACAAAATCCAAGTTATGTTATACAATAAAAACAAAAAAGTGACACCAAGTATAGCAATAAAGGGCTGCAAGTACATGAAACAAAGAGTGTAAATTAAGCAGGTTAACAAACCAGTTTAAAAGACAAAGACAAAAAATAGATTTCAATTGGCAATAGAAAAAATTCTAAAGTCAGAATTACTATCATCCACATATGAAAGGTGCTCTACAATTTGGATGTCACCTCTGGCTTTCTCCATGGTCTAACCTGTACTGCAGTTCGACATTGCTTTAATTGCCAAAGCTCAGTGCTATGGAATCCTGGGATTTGTAGCTTGTTGTGGCACCAGAGCTCTCTGACAGAGAAGACTAAATAGCTCAAACCTACAAATCCCATGCATCTGAGGAAGAAGACTGAAGTCTATGGAAGCTCATGCTGCCAATTTCTTTCAGTCTCAAAGGTGCTACAAGATCTCTCTACCTTCTAAACCTTAAAGAAACTCTCCAAGGTACTGAACTGATTTGGGGGCTAGAGTTCAAGACATTAGATAGCTCCCTTAAGGATCAATCTCCATGTCACCAGCTGCCACTTATCAATGAATGTCACATGGTGCTTGGAAATGAGCATCCCATTAAAGCACAGATAGGAAGGTATAAGGAGAAGTACCTTCACATACTTGAGACCCATCGTTACTATACATCAGGAAGAGGAGGAGGTGACCTACATTCAGAAATGGTGTCATTTTTCATTAAAGCAAGATTTACCTCAAAGACAGGTTGGTTTGTTTTTCTGATTTTCCAAAAATAACTCCTTGGCTTAAGCAAGTGAACAAACAAAAGTAATAATAACCAAACCAAAGCAAAACCAGGGTGCCAACAATTATGCACCTATTTAGTGGTGCAGTTCTAGGGATAGTGCCAAAAATGATGAACTGGCGAGGCTAAATGTTGCATCAAACTGAACAAGGAGAGAGAGAGTATCTTTAAAACAAAAGAAAACAAACCACCCCAATTCTGAATCCAACAAAGAAACCTGTTATCACAGCTCTAAATTGTGCATCCTTTCTGGTCTTGCTCCTCCTTTGGGGATGACTGACCTCTAGTGACTGGCCCTTTTACCTGCATGATCATTAACCCTAAACAACCTTAAGGAAGAGAACATAATCCTGGTGTTTGTCTCTTTATGAGCAGCATGTCTTCATAAATTTCATACTTGTGGGGAAGAACAAATTAAACAGGCCTGTGAGGAAGAAAAACTTTTATTTAAATATTGTAGCTGATTTTGATACATTTTGGGGTGCTGAATTTGAAAAGCAAAATAAACATGTCATACCACACACAGTCCTTCCACAAATTTGATATTTTTATTAGTTCAGTTGTTACCTTGTGTGGATGCTGATATTCCAGTGCAACTTCTTTTAGTACTTTTGAATGGGTATTTGTGTTTTATCTCAGTGCATTAAAGAGTTTTGAAAGTCTATTATAAGACATTAATACCTTTCTTACTCTTTGCAGGATCATTTGATTCAGTCACTTATTACAACATAAAAATGTCAAAGCAAGTTATGAAAAAATGTATGTGATGGAGCAAATCTGGGGTCATTTTTGGATTTTGAATGCTAAATTCCCATAAAACCAGCACATATTTTTTAAAAAATTTTTATGACCCTCAGTTTTGCAGGTTATTACATTATTTTTCTATTCACTGTAAGATAGTTGTTGAAAACTGCTCAGTTTTGGGGGATTGTTTGCAGTTTGTGAATTGTAAAAAATCCACACTTTTTTGGTAGAGAAAAAAATGTTTTGGGCAAATATGGATATTTTACTCAAAATACCCCCAATATGCATGACAGTTCTGCCATGTTTCTCACATATATGGAATATTTTAGCCTGTAAATGGATTTTGCTTCACATTTTTGGTTTGGAAAGAGTTCTTTTCTGGGCCTAGAACAAGGTGGACAAAAGGAAACATTGAAGTTGAAAGAGGTATTTTCAATTTAAAAAAATAAAATTTAAATTAAAAGGCAATAGGATGTGGGGGGTAGGCACATTAAACTGTCTAAAAAATGATAAGTACCATGTGCAGCCCTAGACTTTGGATTGATGTCCACCTCTCACTTTATTGGGTTATGGAGTAGGCCTTGCTTGTTGTTCATATGCATGTCTATTTGACCCCTAGGGAAATTCAGCAAAAGGTAACATATCTCCTTTGCCCCTACTCCATCAATCATGATGCAAAATCAATTACTATAAAATCTGCATGCCTGGAAGCCAATGGCACTTTCAAGCAAAATGTGATAACTTCTTTTCGAACATCAAGTAAGTTTTCGAAGATGGAATAAGAACAAGAGGTACAATCCTGTGAAAGAAGAGCACTTCTGTGTACAACCTGAGAAATGACAAGTTTACTTCAAGTGATTGCTAACAAAGGGACTTTTCTGTGAGTGTCATCTTTCTGAATTAATACAGGAAACTGCCATGCTTTGTATTGTCGCTGCTTTAAAAAAACAACACTTATAATAGCAACACATTTTCTTTGAAGATACAGAAATAGCACCTCTGGGGTCATCATGGCAGAGGAGGGTATGACTGCCATGTTAAGGTTAAAGAGTCTATTAGGATGCTGTAATTCATCAAGGAATCTTAAGCTTCATGTTAAAAGAAAGATGAAATCTCAAAAGAATCTCTGACACTTCTCGAAACCAGCTGTAAATAATTATTGTAGAAAAAAATGACAGCCTTTGGACCTCATCCTAAGAGGAAAAAAGTGATTAGGTGGCCAAACTAAGGACCTTATCAAACGCTGGCCACGAAGTGAAGAATAAGCGAAAAATAACCGAAGTAGGAATAAATTCAGTTCTATAGTGAAATGAACGGAATATCGCCCGTTCGGCCATTGCGCAATTAATACGAAGGCTCCCTTCTCTCCCGTCACAAAAAGCCGGCGTCGCAGAATGTGGATGGCAAGGATGGGAGGAAGGAGTCAGGAGGAAAGGCAGCCAAGGGGACCGAGGAGGAGGAGGAGGGCTGGAGGACTGGAGAAGGGAAGGCAGCCCACAGTGGCCTGTCGGTGGGGGAAAATATGAGAGAGATCGCCTCCCACTTCCCTCTTCCCTCCTCCTCTCCTCTTTCTTTTCTCCAATCCGGTTTGCCTTTTGCCAAGGCAATCCCTTCCCCTCGCTGGGATTTTCTCCCTGCCCACCATTGCGCAATGAATGCGAAGGCTCCCTTGGTACTTCCCCAACAAACCGAATGTCAAAATCTCTCTATTCCTTACGGATTAGCTCCGTGTTCTGCCGAGTTCCGGGGCAGCGTCGTGTATAAACATGGGGAAACAATACGGATTAGCTCCGTGTTCTGGGGCAGCGTCGTGTATAAACACGGGGAAACAATACGGATTAGCTCCGTGTTCTGGGGCAGCGTCATGTGTAAACACGGGGAAATAATATGTATTAGCTGTGGATGCCCTTTGAATTAGCTCTGCTTCAGACCCCATGTGATAAGGTCCTAAGCCTGGAAAATAGACAGCTTATGGGCCTTCAGTTCATTTAGAATGTATTCACAAGCTTTTTTTTTTTTTTTTTTTTTTAAATGCATCTAATAGTGACCTTTGTGCCATCTTTCCCCAGAACTGCTGGATTCTCCAAGTTTTTTAATGTCTTCAAGAAATCACTGAAGTTTTCTAATCTGTCCCAAAACATTTTTAACCAGCAATAATGTTGACACTGATTCAGAGTGTTTGACAGACTGTACTTGTGAAGATAAAAACCAGTTATATGAAGTTAGCACTGGAGAGCCAAGTTTTGATGAGATATATTTAATTTATCTTTGGCCTAGTAAGAAGTCGAAATGATACATTAGCCCCAAAGTTGCTTATTCTTCAGGGGGTGTTTTGGAGTTTACAGTGGAATTTAGCCTTATTGATGACACCATGTTGAGATCATTCTCCCTTATGAATCAAACCATTATTTCCAGTGGTCATTTTGATAAATGATGGTGTATTTAACATTTGCTTGTACCAAATAGTTAAATATAAACAGTGTGTATGAGGACTGACATTTCCACACTGTCCAACAGTGCACAGATAAAAGGAGGGAATAAATTTGTTCTTAGAACATCTTCATTCTTCCACTTCCAGTTATCTTTCCATATATAATAATGTATGCTATGGAGGCCATTGGTGGAGATGGTTTCTTTTTCCTTACTCTCAAAAATTGAGTCATCCAGTGAAGCTGAATAGTGTGAGGTTTAGAAACAACAAAATGAATGATTCATTCATAAAATAAATAGTTAAACTTGGAATTCTCTAGAACAAAGTTGGTGGAGATGACCATTGATTTTGCTTTAAAAGGGGGCTCATTCACTGAGGATACTGACTAGCAGTCATGATGATAGTATGCCCCTGAATCAGAGTTTGGAAGTAACTTGTTACTAAAATTCATGAGAACTATTTGTAATTACCCCCCTTTCCCAGTGACTAAAGATACCACAAAGGTACTTCACAATGATAACTGAAGAAGGCATTGCTTCACTCTTTTGGCAAAGTATTGGTAATATCTTAACTTTTTAAAATAGTTTCTTTGCTAAATGGTGTTGTAGGGGAAATACTACATGGTGCAGCTGTGAACTACTGCAATTTCATTGATATGTTTTTTTCCTTCAAAAAAGTAACAATTTAATTTAATTTAAAGAAATTGGAATAAATTTATTTTTGAAAATTATTATGTTAGGAACTAACTATGGTACTTCTGAGGACTCTTGGATTATAACTCTTTCTTTTTCTAAAAGTAATTTTCAAGCTCCATTCTGAATACCAACCTATCTCTAAAAACCAGGACATCAAGAGATGGGAACAATTACATTATGTTCTGCTTATATGCTTCAATGAGCCTTTGTTGGTTGGTTATCTACTGTAGGCAACAGGCAGCTGGACTAACTAGGCCTTTAGTCTGATCTAACAGGCTTCTTAATGAACATAATCCTATTGGTGACATCTGCTGGTGTAACCCACAGTTAAACTGGTTGATGCACTTTGAACATCGTTGTCAAAAGTGGCAACCTGTAACTTTCTGTGCAATGTAATATCCTTCAGTGTGCAAGAGAAGGTGTGGGACTTCCAGACACAACTCTATTCTTCCAGCCACTTATTGGAAAAGGAGCTGCATCTAGGCACGTTGTAACTTTTCACATATATCCATTAGAGAAGTCATAGCCTTACACTGGGAATGAAGGTTTCTCCTTCTCTGGGTGCTCAAGGACACCCAGCATGTATCTAATTACAGCCATGTACCTGACCAGTGCCCAAGAACTTCTTGGTTGCTCTCGTATATCAGAGAGTATGTGAGGGCAAGAAAACTCTTTCCAGAAATAGATAAATATGCTGCTAGGGATGTGTGCTTCAGCAGTGTTCTTCTTGGATTTAACCACTTATATCCTTAACTTGCAATTGTCTGCCTTGGCTCTAGCTTCTGAAGTAGGTATGTTAGTCATCAGATGATAGGCAGATCCTTTACTAAACCTTGTGATTTAATAAAATATTTCATCTCTCATTAGTGCTGACCATTGTGCATACACTATAGAATTGCTGCAACAAAGCTAGAAAGCCAGCCAGACACAGTGGTTAATACGATGGACTATGACTACAGAAGTGTTAATTTTAGTCTCATCTTGGCCATAAAGCTCCCTGGATGAACTCAGTCCAGCTACTCTCTGATAGCCTAACCCACCTCACAAAGTTGTTGTGAGGACACAAAAGGAAAGAGGATTCTGTGTGATGCTTAGGCTTCTTGACAGAAAGGCAGAATATAAATCTAATGCATAAATAAATAAACCATGTCAGTTGCCCTGAGATGCTTGGAGGAAAAGTAGAAATAAGGGAAATTGTTGTGTACTCATGGTGCTTTTAAAGGG
Source organism: Phrynosoma platyrhinos (assembly GCA_020142125.1). NCBI lineage: Eukaryota > Metazoa > Chordata > Lepidosauria > Squamata > Phrynosomatidae > Phrynosoma > Phrynosoma platyrhinos. Next base: position 18,544,112 of record CM034708.1, on the reverse strand, counting down.
CATAATCAAAGTGACACTAGGAATCAAGACTTGTCATAATAACTGAAGTGAATTTGTCCTGTGCCATCAGGAAGCCTCTATACTCTTCACTTCCAGTGAAGAACAAGATACAAGCATACCTCAGTTAATGAAGTAGATGTGTTGCTGGATTTTCCTTCTTTAATAGAAATTTTGGTACCGGAGGTAGAAATAAAATGGAAATAATAGGGACACCTTCCTAGCCCACAAGAAAGAAGAGCAGTTCAAAGTGTTTCAGCAAACTTTTTCTCAAAACTAACACTATTACATGTGAAATGAAACAACCAAGTCAAACAAACAAAATAACATTTTTAATCTTCTAGAAACCACTTGAAAGGTTCTTCCAAAATGAATCCAGGGATGATTTTTATTTTTTCTTTCAACAGACTCCACTTTTCTTATGATTTCCATTTTCGTGGTGAGATGTATAGATCTGTTTTTTCAATATGCCAAGGTAGCTGATGAGGCAGGGTTAACTGCTTTCCATGTTTCTTTCTGTCTTGCTTTTCACACATGCTCAATTAGTAAATCTGGAGGCAGCTGTTACCTTGCCTGTTGTATATAAGGACACACAGCTATACAGTAGGATCACCTAGTGTAGAAACCCATTCTTTCTCAGGTTGAGTGTTATTGCATAGTTTATTGCAAACATGCTACCACAAATCAACACTGAAAATCTACATTTCTCCAGCCCTCCTTTATCACTCTCATAATACCAATGCTGCAAGAATGAATGGATGAATGGATGGATGAATATTCAAATAGACAGAAGACAAGAAAAGAGGAGCTGAGCTGGGCTCACCTCCCATAATCGTTTTTTTAATTAGCTTTGTCCAGAAATTTGTTATGTGAGGTATACCTGTATGTTGGATGTAATCTTCACTTGCTAACTTAGGTTTCTGGGTGATTTCCCTATTAGATATGGCAAATTTTATGTTGAAGCCTACAGCACCTTAAGCAAAAGCAAAAGTGAAACCATGTTAGATTTCCCATTACAACATAAAAATAGCATGCTGGGTCAGACCAAAGGCCTATCTGTTCCAGCATTCATTTCACACAGATGGCTATGGGAAGCTCATAAGCAAATAACTGAATATATTTTTGTTTTCTATACAGTGCAGCTCAAAGTGATGGTCCCTGGACTAGTGCTGGTCCCCAACCAATTTGGATCCTCATAAGTTGCCAGGAAAGAAAGAAACAATTGTAGCTGGCCCCTGACATACAGTGGGGTGGATTGCCAGTCCACTGCATCTGATAGAATAAGAAGCACTGTTCTATAGCTGTCTGTGTCCTAAATTTGTATAAACCCCTTTTAGAATATTCAGGTTGGCGGATAAACAAGGAGAACTGCATACACTCCAGGAGTCTTGATTTGGCAGGGACAGTCCTAAGTAATAGTCTGTCACTCCACTTTTGCAGCTGCTTTTAAAATGTCCAGAGAACCTTGCTATCATAGAAAGAACATAGGTATATAGAGATCATCACCAATCTCTGTCCCCACTCCTGTGTTGGTCAGTATGTAAATTCCACCTCAGGGTTATCAGAGTTTGAATTTTATTAGAGGGGAGCAAAATGCAATTCTTTCTATGTTTAATTGAAAGCAAATATCAATATGCTAAGTTGACTAAGAGTAGTAAATATGTTTATCACTTCTTAATATATTTTTATTACCATGTCAGGCAGGGCATCCCCTGGACTTGTTTTCTCAGACATTGCATTGCTTTCTCTGGTCATACTGCAATCTATAGGAGTCTTCTTCTTTTTTACCAAGAAAGAAAGAAAAAAGAAAATTATTTCCAAAATAACTTCCATCTATTTTTTATAAATTGAGGGTTGGGAACAGTTAACACTCTACATATACTGATAATGCTCCTAGAATATTTAGGAACATATTTTAAAAAGTCCAGATAAGTACAATTTAAAAATGTATCCAGATCAATGAGATATGTGCATCCACTGATGTTTCTACTTTTTAAATAATACTGGATTTGTAGGTAGCAGGGAGATTGACTGCCTCTTTGGAAAGAAAGAAAGAAAGAAAGAAAGAAAGAAAGAAAGAAAGAAAGAAAGAAAGAAAGAAAGAAAGAAAGAAGTGCAGGGATATGTGGGGAAGGAGGGAATCTATCCTACTGTTTCTAAAAGAAGACTTTAGAAAAGGAAAGTGATTATAGAGCCCTCCAGAATAACACCTACTTACTCCAACAGAGTAATCTTACAGTTTAACATCCCCTGTTAAATGATATAATTATGCATGACTATATGATTGATGTGGAACTTGTGAAAAGAGGAAACTGCAAGATAAACTAAACAGAGAGGTGCAAAGAAGAGTTATATGTTCAACACTGCCCCCAAGTTGCTTATTTTTCAGTTTTTGGAACCATAATTTGTAATGTATAGCTTGTCAGAAGAAAGTTATTGTTGGATTTATATATCTAGTCATATAAAATGAGAATAGAACATCAAAATACTACATTGGGGTATAACTACACTATAAGTGGGGAAAACAATACATTATTCCACCCCCAAATTAGAATTCTGCCCTCTTAATTTCCTTCAGTCTCCAGATTTTTAGCTTTACAGTCACTTAAAATTTCAGTTGAGGGTTTAGAAAGAGAGGTGAGGCATCCAAAGATGATAGGAATGCAAACTGATCAAGGGAATGTGACACACATTATTATTTGTATACCTCCAAAATATATGAGTTGTACATCTCCAAAGATAGAAAGTCCTAATTTATTTTTTTTTTTAAAAATGCATTATAGGAGTGAGACAGTATAAATATTTCACATGCAAGAATTTTGAGGAATGAAGGAAAATTTCATGAGGTGGGGAGCAGATTTCACATTTGAAAAGCAATATCCTTATTTTGCATGTGTGCACACACACTGTACTACACCAAATAAATCCTGACTACACCATGCCTTTGTGACATGAACATAAGACAACATATGAAGCTGCCTTAAAGGGGTAAACACACCAGGCAGCCATATACAGCATGTGAATCTCTTTTAGTTTCAACCTCACATGGACTGGAATCATGTGGACTATTGAATTGTTAGTCAACACATAGTTAAATCTAATTAATCACTGGACCTACTATTGTAAGAGTAACAATAGGATTTAGGTCTGAGTTTCCTACCTACATTTTCTTCTTGTCCTTGTTTTGTATCAGATTACATGATTATGGCTAAGATCTTACATTAAGATTGTCTAGCTTTAATCTCTGCACAGGAATGATGTACTGACTGGGCTATGTAACTCTTGTGTTGAATGGCAACTCTGAGCAACTGAATGCACAATGATGCATTACTATTGCCATTTTCAGCAGGGGCACAGAGTTACACACCACTTGAGAATGAGCATCCCCATGATCAACAGCACATGTGTATTCTGCAACAGTGAACTGAATGCAGATGTTGGCTGAGATCCTACATCATGCTTGTAAGTCTACATGTAAGTCTAAACGTAAACAGTCAAATGATTGCTGTGATACACCACCTTTCTGCTGAATATCAAGGTTGTGTAGCCAATTGTCTATCTGAAAATGTGTCTGTTAGTTCCACAACCCCAGTGAATCAAATGGTACTTTGAAGACAGTGATTAGTAGTTACACACCATCTATCGATGTGCAACTATATGTGCAACATTTACACTTGCAAAACTCCACTTATGCAGATGGATATTATAGTATTGACATAAAACAATAGAACCACATATATAAGGAACAGGAAAACATTTGGATATCTGACAGGATGCCAGCTGATGTAAAATGGAAAAAAAAATGCCTTCAAATGTCCACATGTGTAAGAAACCAAAAGAATTCCAGCCCTTGTGTTTTCTTTCCATAGTGAAATTCATGAACATTTTGTACACACTTTTTTAGTGCATATTCATTTGAACAATTTATCAAGGTTTATGCAACTTTTCACCATTGATTAAAGGTTATTTGTGTCCCTCCAACTATGTACTTTTTAGCACTGTAAAATGTTTTTTCCCCCCATAAGTCTGAGGTTACATGAAAATACTATTTTCATGGATACTCTCACAGTCAACACAATTTCTTCCTCTCCCTAACATATAATGGCTGGAATTCTGTTAGGGACATGTATATGAGTAAGTCACACTATGCATGTGGAGCCAAAGTAGTCACCATTGTTCATTGATCATATTTTGCTGATAACAGCATCAGCGTGGGCTTCAGGAGCTGAAAGGGGAGTGTTGGACCAGCCCTTCCCCTTCCAACAGCTGAGCAGCCGGAGCAGAGGCTATTTAATATTGTTAGCCTCCCTAGTGGCAACGGCAGTGGCATGGGCTCCAGGAGCCAAGCAGGGAGTTTTGGACCATCCCCTCATCTTTCCAGTAGCCATAACTTGGGGGAGCCGGGAGAGCCCTGGGTGGAGGCTAAAAAGCCTGCCTAGTCCCACCTTCTCTGTCAGTGTAGCAGCAGCACCAGTGGCAGGGCTGAGAGAACCCTGGGTGCAGTCTGGAAGCCTACCCCTTCCATTTCCTCAGCAGTGACTAGCAGTGGCAGCAGGAATCTGGAAGGACTTGGGCGGTCCATCATCATTCATCCAATTACCAGAGTCTGTCTTTTAAAATGACTGGATTGTGCACTCTGGGGCTTATAAAACAATCAATTAGATGGAGGGGGATGGGGGAGAGTTGACAGAGGAAACCCTGGGAGCAGCAATTGAGGTGGTGTGGGACAAAGGAAGATATGGCGGTAGCAGAGTGAAATCATGTTACAAAAGAAAGTGGGTTCGGCGCATGCGCAGCGAAACAGATTAGACGCCTTCGTGAACTCTCCCTTCTAAGAGATATAAAATAGATTTATTATTGCTCCGTTCAAAGCTCGAGTTGGATAAAAAAGTGCAAGGCACTTAATTTTACATTAGAAGTACGATCCTGGACAAGCAAGAATTCTGAACAAAAAGGAATCTTGTGGGAGAGGAAAAATCCGGCTGCAGTGTGATTAAGAACATCATGGAGACAGCTACGGTGAGTCTTCCCACGGGGGTTACACTAGAAGTCCTCGATCGTAGATTAGACAAACTGTTTGAAGTTTCCCAAAACATGCAAGCTACAATTACAATCCTTACAGAACAGATAAGTGGAATTAAAAAAATAGCCGAAGAGGCAAAGGGGAAAGCTGAAAAAAAATGAACAACAATTGGAAATGCTAAATGATCAAGTTACAATGCTTCGAAACAGACTCATAGATGCTGAGAACAGACAAAGAAGGAGAAATGTAAGAATAAGAAACTTTCCAGAACAAGCCAGATCTAATGATTTAATTACTATATTGACAACATGGTGGAAAAGTTATGATTTAAAAATCTCTCCAAATGATTTAGAGAGAGCCCACTGGAGTTTGGGGACACAAGGAAAGAGCAGAAGGAAGGATATAATTATTGCATTTGGAAGAGAAAATATGAAAGACATGGTTTTTAAAAAACTGAGATCAATACAAAATTTGGAATATAATGGACAGAAAATTCAGATTTATCAAGACTTTGGCATCAGAGACTATTAAACAAAGAAATTTGTTCCTAGATATAACAAGATGTCTTAGAGACGCACAAATTAAATATACTTGGGGTTTCCCTACAGTTCTCTTAGTTTTC
>CM034708.1:18511677-18530253 GCA_020142125.1 Phrynosoma platyrhinos | reverse complement strand
CCAGCCACAGTTGCAGGCAAAACATCAGGAATAAATTCTTCCAGAATGTGACCACACAGCCCCCAAAAACTCACAGAAAACTATGGATACTGTCCATAAAAGCCTTTGACTTCACACATTTTAAGCCAGTTTAAGGGATAGAAAGAGTGAATTCATTGCAGAACTGGTCTTATGTCATGAAGACAGTTTATATTTGAACTGGGGTTTTAGCTCTGCATCATGAAGACATGTGTTTAAGAGGACAGAGGGAAGCCCCTTGATTTGTCCCATGTAGACATGTCCTATATACTATGGAATCCTGGGATTTGTAGCTTGGTGAGGTATTCAACCTAGTCTGTCAGAGTGCTCTGGTGCCTCACCAAACTACAAATCCCAAGACTCATGTCAGAACCAGCAAACTCTACTCCCAATGTTCAGTCAATATGTCTCAGTGTGATGAAAACAAAAGACCTTTATTGCAGACATTAGAATAGAAGTTGCCAGCAAAGCATTTAGTTCAGAAATAATGGGTCCCACTGCCCTACCATAGTATTAAAACTGAAACTATCTAGCCCCACACCTAACCTATTGGCATGCAAACTTTATCCCCAAAGCAAAGCTCTAATGATCCCCTTATCACCCACATGCCCCCCTACATAGCATTCCATAGCTCTACCATTCTACTGCAGGAAAAATCCTCTTCCACATTCTTAAACTGCCATGAAGTAACTGGCACCATCTCTAAACCCATAAATTCCACACAGTACATATCAATGCCTACTCCCCTTCCTACAATATGTTACCAAAACCCACAATATATTTCCCAGTTTTATCTTTTTACAGAATCAATCCAAACTCCCATGTTTTCATATTAAACCATCATGATAGAACCAAACTATGGATTCTGGCAATTCCACAGAATGGTGTCATGGCAGTTAAACTAGCATTACACTACTTTATTTGATAGCCCTGTTTAAATATTTGAAGGGATGTCATATTGAGGAGGGAGCTAGCTTGTTTTCTGCTGATCCAGAGAACAGGACCCGGAACAATGAATGAAAGCTACAGGAACAAAGATTCCACCTCAACACTAGAAGGAACTTCCTGACAGTGAGAGCTGTTCAACAGTGGAACACTGACCCTCAGAGTATGGTGGAGTCTCCTTCTTTGGAGGTCTTTAAACAGAGGCTGGATGGCCATCTATCAGATATGCTTTGATTTTGAGTTTCTGCATGGCAGGGGGTTGGACTGGATGTCCCTTGTGGGTCTCTTCCAACTCTATGATTCTATGATTTCTGCAATTCTACACACCAAGAACATCCCAATGAGAGTGGGGTGTTAACCAGTGTTACGATATGTGTCATGTGCTAGGAAGCTATTGTCGCTATTCCACCCACTGATGGAGTTTGTGGATATATTCCAGTTCATCTGTTTCTCTTTCCAGTCTTCATTTGTAGTTTTTTGTTGTTGTCATTCAAGGACCACTGTATGAGGGCAGCTAGATTTATTCACATGAAGTTTGTGATAAATTGACTGTGGTCACAACTAGTGATGTTACAGAATTTTGTTTACTCTACATTTTGAAGTAAGGCAATCTAACAAAGGAGATTATCGGTCATCCTAAATACTGCAACTTACCTCTCCCAAATTCAAACCTAATTCGAGCTGCATCTGGGTTCTATCACACATCTTTCTCACCCCCAAACCACCATCTGGGTACATCCCTGCTCCAATGCGAGTCCCAAGACGTGCTCTGGCAGCCATTTTTCTAAGTTGGAAGCTTCTGATTTAGAAAAATAGCCACCGGAGTGTGTCTTGGGACACACATTGGAGTGGGATGTACCCAGATAGTGGTTTTGGAGGAGAAAAGACATGTGATAGAACCCAGATGCAGCCCAAATTGGACTTGAATTTGGCAGAGATAAGTCACGTTATTTAGGATGAGCAAAAATCTCCTTAAACTCTGTACAGTACTGCATAGATTGGAGCTCAGCTACCCTTCTGATTGCATACTCCTTTGAAGTTTACAGTTTACATACTTCTATGAAGTCTTTGAATCCCACATTACATAATGGGGGGATACAATGGAGGAAAGTAATATGAAAATGTTGGAGGTTGAGGGAGGGGATACATATAATTTATTTTTATTTAAAAAGAGATTCTGCATGGAAGACATAGCTCTGATGATTTAGCTATGATTTGTCTCCTAATCTGAGGCCCTGTCACAGCTATTCATAGCACTACAGCTGGCTGATAGGAGGGTGGCTGGGCCCCCCACATAGCAGCTCCACAGAAATTCTTTGGTCAGTGTGTCTGCCTGGCTTTTAAGGTAGATTTCAGGAGGTATGTAATGTGTCTATGCCTACAAGATGCTTGTTAACTTATGGCGACCCCATAAATTTAACAGGGTTTTCTTAGGCAAAGTATGCAGTAGCACAAATGATCTTTAGGCACTTTTGTTGTTGTTCTTGTTTTGTGCCTTCAAGTCATTCCCAACATATATCTACCCTAAGGTAAGCTTATCATGGTTTGTTTGCTTGTTTGTTTTTTACAAGATTTTTTCAGAGGAGGTTTGCCAAGGCATCTACCCTCCTATAAAATGTGCTGGGATCATTTTTGCTACTGCTGAAGAAAGATCCCATATCTGAATGTGTGCACAACTGGCATGTGGAGTCACTATTCCTCATGTCTAAGTTAGGGTGTAAATTAGGATATCTCCTACAAATGTCTCCCTATTCTCATTTTCATACCAGGTAGCAATTGTGAGTACCAGCACATTACCTGAGTAATAATATTGTGAGCTCTGTTTGAAATTCACAAGTGAGGCAAAGTGATTTTATAATACTGCAAAATTTTCAATTGAGCATAATTTAACTGGGACAAAATTAGAAAACATAACAATAGGCTAAAAGGCCTTCTTTTCCAAGTGGGCTCTGGTTTCACACTTATAGATAATTGCAGGTTCATTTTGCAGCACTTAGAAGACTGAGTAGTTACACATAGAAAGCACTAGTGAATGAACCCACACTTATGTAGCATAGATGAAAAAGAGTTGGGGGTTGGGATTAGGAAAACCAATTAAAGACTTCTTCAAAATGAGGCTAACCTTTCTTAACATTCTTATGAAGATTAGGAAAAAATGGGAAAGAAAACAACCAAAGTCTCCTTGTACTCTATACTGCATCTGAAAAAGTGGGTTTATATCCGTGAAAGTTCATACTAATGTAAAACCAGTCTTAAAGGTAATGCTACATTTCCTTTCCCCGCTTCTCTTCCTCCTTTTTAAGTTTCAATAGACTAAGTGCCAATGCAGATGGACTGTAAGGGGTGGCTGTATGCCACCCCTGGGAACAGCTGATCGGAGCTGCAGCAAGCACATGCTGTGGTCCTGATCCTCCTTTTTGCCACCCCCAAAAGAGTGAGCAAATGTTGCTCCTTTTTGAGATGGCAAAAATCCACCTTTAGAGCCACTGCCATGGCACCTTTGCACCCTTTTGGCACAGTGTGTCTGCATGTTGCACAAAGAGGGCACCCTGATACCATGTGCCATGCAGTTGGACACATGGCATTGGGACGGAGTTGGTCTACATCTCTCCCAACACAGCTACTCGTCTGAAGTCTCTCTGTACTGAATACAAACACAGAGAACTTCCCAACTTGCTCTAACATAGAGCAAGTAATATCACATTATAAGACACTCTTTGACAGTTATAGATCACAAAACATTAAAATAATATACCAATACCTTAATAACAATGAGTGGATAAAAGTTTGGTTGCACAAAAAAAGTATTTTCTCTCTTTGTGGGTGTTCTTCACCACCAAATTATTAACTGCAAAATGCCTTTTCTGGTTTTTGTTTGTTTGCTTTTTGTTTGCTTTATACTGTTGGTGATTATGAAGAGGAAAAATTCTGGTCTTTTTAGTTTTTCACAAGGGTAAAAACAAATCATAGTACTTGACTGTTGTTTTAATGGGGTGTCTCTCAATATGTCAATTCATGTTTTCCTAATGAGGAAGGGAATATTTTTGAATGATCTACACAGCTCTATGTTTGCAGGATGTCAACCCATATGAAGCTGTTGATTTAGGCCTGGCTGGCACATCTATGTTCTCAACTGCAGTATGAGGAGGTGAATTACATAAAACATGACAGATAGAGTTATCATATTGTCTGTGCTCATCTCAAACACAAAGGCTAAGATCCTTCACACCACAGAAAATTAGAAAAAAGTGCTTGTAGCTCAAGTTGTTTTTTCTCAACCTTGACAATTTTGTCAAAAATTGTAAAAAGTTACATATGAATTGAGGAACATTCTCTTTCACCAAACTGAACTTGCTTTGACGTGTCTATGAAAAACATAAGGGGTTAATAGGGGATGTCCCATTAAGGTTCTGGTGCATCTTCTTAAGTCTCAACAGCAATGCAATGCTATTTCAATTATCAAAGATGAAAGCAATTATATATATCACCACATATGTAAACATACAGTTTTTGAAGTTTCATGCAGATCCTATATAACTGATAATGAAATTCACTAACAAGATATGGAGACTTTCTTTTCTTATATTTACCTTCCCTTTCTTAGTATATCACAGCAACAATTTGTTTTTTACAGCCTTTACACTTGGACAGAATTATCTCCTGGTCCTGATGTACCTGTTGAATGATACAAAGCTTTTTCCAGTCTGTTACACCAAGACTGCTCCAAATTTACAAGTATATCTTAGAATCCAGCTCGAGCAGAATGGTAGTGGGACTGCTATATTGTAGCAGTATTTTAGCACATATTTAAAGAGAGCACATTTTTTTTTCTTTCTACATTTTTCAATGGTGCATAATTTTGATGTATCTACACTCACAAATGGCCTCATCCTTGATGAGAAATTATTAAGAGGTGAGACACCCCATTTATGTAAAAACAATCTGTCATCTGATACAGGATTTCACACCACTATGAAAGCAAAAAGACTTTTTGAATTCATTTTCATTTTCTTGTCTGTGTGTGTGTGTGTGTGGGTAAGCCCCTGACAAGCAGTGTGTACTGCAGTTATGGATTCATAACCTAGAAGTATGGATATGTAACTGTTTTGTATTTAGTAAGATAACATAAATCCCCCACCCCTCCAGCTCACCTTAATAGTCAGCAACCATATTGGTCAATGGACACCTGTTCAGCTACTAATTGGAGCACAAGGAGGATGGCATTCCCAGCTTCATCTCACCAATAGGTGAGGCTATGAGAAGGAATTGAGATGAGTCTTGCTTCTGCTTGTTGCAGCCTCACCTGTTGATGGGAGGAGACTGGAAATGCCATTCTTCTTGTACCTCAATTGGCAGCTGAAAAGACATATTTCACCAAATGTGTCTGCACACTGTTAAGGTGGGTTTGAGGTACGGGAAGCCAGAAGATGACCATGTTTTGCACAAAAAACAAACTCTTGTGGGGTTTTTTTCTGAGAATGTTCTGAAATTACCACAAAAAAACCCTATGCAAAAACTATTGTAATCTCACCCATTGGGCAGAAAGTTTTGAAAGTTTTCAATGATATGAACAAAGATTTGCATTCTTGGTTAGCAGCCATCTGTTCATGAAAGATTCTGGAATGAACCACATCTGGCCCTTAGACAATGTGGGAAATTTGGACTAAGGCAAATCTAAAAAAATAAAAAAAAATAAAAAAAAAACCCTTAGACTAACACTGGGTTATTGTTACATAGGTACTTGAAATCAAGTGGATGTGATTTTCATATATACTTTTTCAACTCATAAACAAAATATTTCTGCAATTAAGATCATTTGGAAGAGACAAGGAAATCAACATCAAGTAGCACAGAATTTTTATTAAATAGCTTTTATTAAACATTGGGAGAAAAGAAAATAATAATAATAATAAAGCCATGTAGAATGAAACAACTCTTTGATACATGAACATCATTGAGTTCTGCTTGACAATAGGATATTATCATAACAGAAATGTTGCTTCTGAACATTCAAATATAATATCCTTGTTTTCTCCCTTCAAACCTACAATGAATAGAATAAATTGACAAATAATCATTTACAAGATCATGCCAGCTGTTAAAATCATAAATAAATTATCCATTAAAGGATCAATGAACAAATTCACATGAAACTTTAAAATAACTCCAATAATTCTGGAAGCAAAGGGAATTCAACAATGTTTTTTCACTGACAATTCTGCTGGTCCAGATCTCTGGCTCTAGATCTCTGGCCAGTGTGCACACTGAGCCCTTGTACAAATGAACATTCCCATTTAATTAATGAGAAGGAAGGAGTGTAGATGTGCATCACTTTGCACTGGGATGGACAATTTCAAGAAAGTGAGGAAGGGGGAACTGGTTGAACCATGGAGGACTGCACCTTTGAATTCCTTCAACCCGCAAACTCCCCCCCCCCATAATTATCTACAAAATAGTTGTTTCACATCCTCTGATGCCTGGTCATAGTGGAACTAGCCATTTCACCTCATTCACATGTTTCCCACACCAGCTTTAGGCCTCTATGACTCTTTTTTTAAATAGAAATCATCAGACAGTCACAAAATGATCACTTCCTGTTTTGAAAAACAAAAGGCATGTACAGGTTTAAAAGAGACCCTGAGGGAATTGAGTAAAAAGCCTAATTCTATCATCCTAGAGGCTTTTGAGGTGTGAGTAGCTCCCCTTTTCAGTGAAATATTTTGGGGGAGGAAATTGGGAGTGAGATGTGTGGGGCCCATTGGGGAGCTGCTTGTTTGTCATGTGTTGAGAAATGCTGGGGAGGAGAAACCTGATCAAAATATTTGCAGTTTGGGAGGTATTCTCTCCAGAATTTGGACAGAATATTTGGTGCAGAAAGTAATATTATTATCCATGCAGAAAAGGTTGTTTCTTATGCAGAAAGTGATGTTTTCTGTGCAAAAATATCCATGCCCAAATTCTGCACAAAGTCCTCAACTACAACATTCTTTACATAGAAAACATAATTTATTGCATTGAACGTGCTGTTTTTTTCTCTGCAAAAAGGCCACCTGCAAATCTTGTGCAGAATAAGTCCCAAATTGTAAATATTTTTCAAAAACTGTGCAGTTTTTAAAGACATTCTCACACCAGGAAGAAAACTGCTAAAATTACTTCTTGTTTCCTTTGGAAATAAAATTAATAAAGCATCCCTAGAATTTCAGACATCTTTGTTGCACAGCAGGGAGGGGGAAGAAAGAATTGTGTGGCATCCTATCTCCAAGAACCAACTAAATGTGATATTGGGAGGTCACAAGATGTCTCTCAAGTTTATGCTTTAGCTCAAGGCATGCATGGGAGCTTCAAATTGATTGTGATTTCATGAAGAAGAATATTCAAACCTTCACAGTTTCTACATCCCCTACATAATTTGCCTTACTTCACATTGATTTAATTTAAAATAACAACCAGATAAGATTATCTTACATCTCAGCTGGTTTGGTTGTGAAGGAAACTGTACAAAAAGTAAATATATAGTAGACAGAGAGGAGAGGTACTGCATTAATAGCAGCAAAAACATCTTTACTCCCAAGCTAAATATGCTGCTTCCTCAGAGACAGCCCTTCCTTGGACCACCACTCTTTCTCCCAAGGTTATTCATTCTCAGATTGAAATAAAATTGGATGACTTAAAAAATGTTCCTGCACCCCTACTGCAGATGTCAACCACCTTTAAGTCATACTACTCTCTCATTTTTTTAAAAAAAAAGAATATCACTAGAACATGATGTCTTATAACTCTGCTTCATTGCATATGACTAAGAACAACTTTGTGCTGCTACAGTCAGAAGGGAGAACAAACTACCAATCTGTCATTCTTATCCATTCCATCAGGCTTCTGCAGAACATCTGTTGCTCACTTATTTTGGGCTGTATGTTTTGTCTTGTGTCTTTGTTTAATGACATTGAAAATGCCAGCACATACCCATTTGTATTTGATTTTTTTCTCAACCTAAATAATATAATGGGTAAAGGGAGAGAGGAACTGCATGGCAAAGTATACCACTCCTATTAAAATAGGATAATAAGCATGAAAGGTAAGAGCATAGGATTGGTAAAATAAACCAATGGGGCAGAAAAAAAACCTGAGAATTTATCAGGACAAGAAAACATTTGTGAAGGGGCCAACTTCTTCCTCCTCCACCTGCTCTTTCTACACTCTGCTTTTCACATATATTGACAGGTTTTGAAAATTTGATTTAAATTTGTTTAAAAATCATTTATTAGTTGAATCATATGGCAAAAAGTATTTTCAGCAGAGTGTGCAAAGCTGATTGCATTGATGTTGTAGTGATACTGACATTTCAGAGCACCTGAGCAAAGAATGGTGAACGTCTCATGGGATGAACCTGTTCTGGGGCTGTACCATTTCAGATTGCAGGTGGGCAATCAAATCCTGGAATGCTTCTCCATGAAATATCCCCCCCAGAGTAAAACCAAAGCTTGGGAATGCTTTTCCTTCCTTCTTTCTTTCTTTCTTTCTTTCTTTTTTACAATATACTGGCTGGAGGATTCTGTAAAAAAGAAAGAAACCTGGGGTTTCTTAGGTTAGCTGGAAGCCGCCTTGATTGCCACAGCAAAAGGCGGGGTACAAATAAATTATTATTATTATTATTATTATTATTATTATTATTATTATTATTAGTGTTTTCAGGATTGCAGACCTAGAAGATGTAGCTTCAAAGTGAAAGTTTTGTCTTACATGGACGTTAATTCAAGCCAACTGAGTGACTTAGCAAGTCTCCAGAGGGGATAGGTGCACATGGGCAGTCCTGAGCAAACCATCATAATTTTTTCATGTTCTTCACTTTTCAGCCAAATCTGGTTGCTCACAGTGCTGCAGTCACTAACCTATCAGATAAGTGGGAGATTCCTGGATCATACGAAAATGCTTTGCTAGGCTGGTAGTATATCTGCAACCCAAAGTGGTGAGGAGTATATCTTTATGAGTTCTAAACTGCTAGCTTTCCTAATAGTTAAGCACTCATTCACCCAATCTGCATAATAATTATGAAAACATCTGCCCAATTATGTGCTGTGCTACTCTGAGTGAGGTGACAGGTCATGGTGTTGCAATGCTGAAAGAGCCATTATACACTGTTCTAAGCATTTATTTGCACAGTGGCTCATATGTTTAGGTCATGGCATTCTTTTTTAAAATGACCCTTTTATATGGGGAGAGATTGTAGTTCAGATGCAGAGGACATGCTTTGCATCCAGAATGTCTCTGCTTCAATTGCTGCTTTCTCCAGTTAAAAGGAAGGTGATGTGAAATATCACTGCCTGAAACCTTGGACAACCTCTGCTAGTCTGAATACCTGTAGGCAATATTAGGGCAGTTGAACCAAAGCCTGGGAAAGTTACTTTTTAGATTACAACATAAGACATACCCCAGTTGGAATATGGCCATTGGCCATACTAGCTAAAATATTCTGGGAGCTGCAGTCAAAAAAGAAATATATATAATAACTTTCAAGGTCTTATTGGAACTAATAATTTGATCTGGCATGAGACAGTAAAGTTGCCTGTTGTCTTATACTGTTTTTGCTCTTGAATGAAAAGAAAGAACAGCAGGGTTATCACATAAGCCTTAGGCAGGCTTTGAATTGACTTGTCACAGCCCTTCAGCAATTCCAGATTAGTGCTATTTAATATTTATGCATATTATCAATCTATATGACACTTCACAGGATAAAGTAAGTAGGAAAGGCAGTCTCCCTGTCAAATGAGTTTACAATCTTTATATTTTGATATTTGGGGTAGACAACAGGAATATATGTGGGAAAGGAGCACTAGTAAGGGCAATGGTGGCTAGTGGCTTCCATGTGAGTGAAGCTGTTTTGAAGTTGGAGGTGGAACCATCATGAATTCAACATCCCACCTATATGGAAGGCAGCAACAACCACTGGGTAGAAATAAGAAAGCACGAAAATGTGTATGCGTAAGTGCATGTTCCTAAATTTATCTAGGTTTGGCAAACTGAATGTAGGTGTTAGGCCAAGTGTTTCAAGAGAGAGTTTCAAGAAGAGATATAAATTATATAAGTGCATTAAGATCTTCAGGGAAAGGCTTTCTCACAGTTCCACCACCCTTGCAGGCACAGTTGGTGAGGACATGTGACAGAGCCTTCTCTGTAGCTGCTTCAAGGCTCTAGAACTCCCTCTCATGGAGGGTCCAGCTGGATCCTTCCACCTTTTCTGCCAGCAGGTGAAAACATTCTTATTTAGGTAGGACTTCTGAATTTAAATTATGGAATTGTGCATAATGTGACATGCTGCATTTAATTTTTTAAAAAAATATTTTAATGTCACTATATTGTAATTTTTTAAAGTGGTTTAACCATGTTTTTAATAATACTGATATTCTCTTTTTAGCTTTTGTAATCAATGTTTCAACTATTTTTTAAAGCCATTATAAACCACTATTGTGGATCCCATTTTGGGAGAAAGGTGGTGTGTAAGAACAATAAATAAATAAATAAATAGAAAAACTGCAGGTGTATCACATATGCATTCGGGGAGAAAATTCCAGGTGTGAGAGACCATGAGAGAAGTGTTGAGAGACAATGCAAGACGTCCAGGTGCGAGAACACTGTATTGGTACACTTTGAGGGAATTTGGCTGAAGATCTGATCTACAATACAAAATGTGACAGAAGGTATCCATCACTGTATTTATCTACTATGGTCTATCCAATCTGTTTTTACTGCTCAGTTATATCACATTCCAGACAATGGAGACAAAAGGTCTGAATCAAAATGCATGGCTATGTTCCCCCATATGAAATGATGAACAACAGGGATATGGTGATAATGACTGTATGGATTGAATAGTATATTGTGGAAGAAATGGAAGTTAAGCATTATGATGAATAGGGTTCATAATAATCTACCCAAGGTAATCCATATGGTCACTGTTGTGGGACGTGATAAGCAGAGGGTTGATTATACAACATCCTGGCTTAAAATATTATTTGGGACTGTAATTCTAAAGCTACTTACTAGGGATTAAGCCCTATTAAACTGATTGGGACTGATGTCTGAGTCACCAGGTTTAGGATTATGCTGCACAACTTGGAAAATGGAAAAGAACATATTATTGTGGGAATCTTACTGAGAGATAAGGAAAGGAAAGACTTAATCATGCCTTAAGACCCTATTCCATTGCTGCCAATAGCTCTGAGTTGGGATTAAATGTTACTGCTTTACATCTATAGCTAAGAAAGCTATGCATTAAGTAAATATAGGGATCTTAGTAATTAATTTTCAATATAACCATTAAAAATAGCTCCTAAGATTTTCTCATTGCTACAACAATACATCTTGCCAGTTTCCAGTACTCTTACCTTCAACTGGGATCAAAGCTGAGGGTAACAGCATTAAGAAGCAAATAATAATTATTGCCAAAAAGTAGATAATATTTACAGCAAGTTAAGGAAAACAAAAAAGGGAATTGGGATTTATGTATATATTTACTTCTGCTTTCTGAACACAGGGAGCAAAAGATTACCTTTATTTCTTTTTATGAAGATCAACATCTTTACCTTAAGAAGAATTCACGGGTTGAATTAATATGGATTGAATGAGGCCTGTGTGATTAATATTAGCAATGTCATGCCCATGATTTTGCTCAGCAAACATGTCTGGGATTCTTGAAAGATGATGTTTAGCTGCCTTGGGACACTGAAAAGAGAGGTTTATATCAAAAGTTCAAGGAACTGCATACTTTTGGAAGAGACAGATATGCAGCTCAAAGTCCCATATCCTCCCCAGTGTAGAAAGATCTCATGTGTGATAGAAATAGCATGTAGCATGGTTCTGGCAGAGATATCATGCTAAATCTTTGTACTAGCGAGAAGAAATTCATCTGATTGTTTGGCAAGTTAAAGAATGGATTAAATGCTATGCTGAGCCTCTGCATATACAATGGCAGATTCAAGCTAAAGTTAATCAATGAGATTAAAGTTAGTTGAAATTGAGAACCTGTCATTGGAATATTCTTAGCAGTAAAATTTGGATTACGGCTATTGGTTTTGCAACAAGGACACCTGGGGGGGGGGGGGGGGCGCAGTTCCTATAAGCCTTTCTAACATAGCCAAAGGTATTCGCTGTAGCTTCCAATTCATTGCATAAACAGAGGAGGAGGAGGAGGAGGAGGATAAATCTTTGAAAAATGTTAATGGCCAGAATCCTGTTATCAGCTGTTATACTTAAATTTTAAAAAAATCTTTCCTGTCCTGACACCACAAACCTGCAGCATCATTCACCTGTGTTGAAGTCACTGGTGGAATGGATCCTCTCCCCCCTTTGCAACTGATGCCCAGTAAAGTAGTTTTAGAGGGCAGTTACTATCATGGCAGTAATGTCACAATCATGTAACAAATGTGAGTATGAAACAGGTACAGGTGAGTAAATATCGGTAACTGTTCTTTGTTTACAATTCATACTTATTCATAATTGTGACATAAACATAACTCTCCCTCAAATATACTTTATGGAGAGAAGGAGATCCAGTCTACCAGCCATCAAAGAATAAGTGACTGAAATTTATGTCAGGTTTAGGATCAGGGCTGGGCCAGGAGAGGTTACTTAGTGAAGTATACTATACTAACAGTTGACCCTCTATGTCTGCAGGTTTGACTTTTGTGGATTTAATTTAAAGTGAGCCCTCCTTATCCACAGACTTGCCATCCATGGATTTGAGCATCCATGGATGGCAAACTCATGGGGGGGCAGACAAGGAGGAAGAGGAGGAGGAAGTGTGGCAAGGTGTGAGAGGAAGAGGAGGAGGAGGAAGGCAAGAGGAGCTGTGTGGTTGTGCCACCATTGAAGTCAATGGGACTTGAGCATCTGTGGATTTTGGCATCTGCAGGGGGATCTGGAATGGATCTCCCATGGATACCCAGGGCACACTGTATTTGCTGCCACCTCTACCACTGCCCTAGTGTCATTTTGAATAGTGACTGAGACTGAGAGACTGAAAATGTGTGGTAAGGCTTGTAAGTTCCTATTCAAACTGATGTTGGGCAACAGCAGAGGTGATGATAGCCAACCAGCTATCTGTTATTGTCTTACAAAGGAACCCCACTGCCCCAAGGGTATCCACAATGTGTTGAATCTGTGGCTCATACTTTTTGTGTGTGTTAAAAATGGTTGCTGGGGATTGTGTTTTTGCAGGGGTCCTGCAGGGGTCCATTTTTGAAGGGGTCCAGCAAATGTGAAGACCAGCCAGAGGACTCTAGGGGACTGTGAAGAAGCCTGTCTTTCCCCCATTACACCAGGGTAAAAGGCAGCTGAGCCGGGAGTTGGGGTGTGGCCAGGAGGGGCTGGCCTTAAAAATTTCAGTGGTGGTCTTGGAGTGGATTGGGAGGTGCTTACGGTAGGGGCCCCTAAACCTAGTATTGGGTTGCAACCTCCAGTGGGGTCATGCTCTCTGCTAAGGACTGTGTTCTCAGTTTGTGGGTGCTCCTAGACTGATCACTTCACATGACTGATCAGGTGAATGTGACAGTCAGGAGCGCCTGTTATCAGCTTTGGCATATATGCCAACTGTGCCCTTACCTCGAGATAAAGGACTTAGAAACTGTAGTACATGCACTGGTAACCTCCATGACTCGATTTCTGCAGTGCACCCTACATGGGGCAACCCTTATACCTAGTTCGAAAACTACAACTGGTACAAAATATGGCAGCCAGGTTAGTCATTGAGAAATCGAGAAGGGAGCATATCACTCCAATCTTGAAATCCCTTCACTGGCTGCCTATCAGTTCCTGAGCACAGTAAGGTGTTGGTAATGACCTATAAAGTCCTATATGGCCTAGGTCCAACCTATCTAAGGGATCACCTTCTCCCATATAATCCGCCCTGCAACCTTAGATCCTCTGGGAGGAGTTTATTGCAACTAAAAAGATCTAGATTAACAGCAACCTCCCAGAGATCTTTCTCTGTCACTGCTCCCAGATTATGGAACACCCTGCCAGAGGAGATCTGTCAAGCAACTAGCTTGGAGAATTTTTAAAAAGCTGTCAAAACAGATCTCTTCTGGCAGGCCTTCCCTGAATAGAACAGACCACGCCCAACATATGTCTCTCCCTCTTTTTATTGTCTTTTATTGTTTTTAAGTTTTTATGTTTTATGTGTTAGACCTTTTTTAGGGCTTCATTTTATATTACTGGTATGAATTCGCTAGTTATTTTAAAATAAGCTTACTGTTATATGTAATTTTAAGGGAGGTAAGTTGTTTTATTATGTTATTACTGTTAGTTATGGATTTGTTTTATATGCAATTGTTGTGAGCCACCTTGATTGCCCAAAGGCAAAAGGTGAGGTATAAAAATAAAGTTTATTATTAATTTATTACTATAAGTTGTTTACTTAGGTTTATTGTGTGCCTTAAAATTGATTTTTGCTTATGGTGATCTTAAGGCAAACCTAACTTTCTTTTCTTTTCTTTTTTTGCCAGATTTATTCAGAGGGGGTTTGCTTTTTTCCTTCTTCTGAGGCTATGATTCACTCAAGTCATAGTACAACACTCAAATCAATACACCACACTGGCTCTCATAATGGTTCATAATCACCCATCCAAGGTAATTTTTTTGATCATACTTAGTAGTTTATAGAGAATTCCAGCCATTCTTCTTATGGATAACCCCTGTAGGAGACATTTTGATTGTGATTGGTCACCTGCATTTTTATTCCCAAAGGAAACATTGCCACACTTGACCTATGCTTCCTTTGAGAAAAAAAATGCAGGTGACGAAGTGCAATCAGAACTGCTCCTTGAAGGACTGATTTCATCTTAAAATATCAATTATACTACCATATTGCTTTGAAAATCACATTTGGCAAGAACAGTGCTAGAAGAAGCAATTCACCATTCAAGTATTACAAAAGTCCAGGCTTTTTCTCCCTCACAGATATTCCGAAAAAGGAAGAAAGGCATCCTTGTCAAACAGGAGAAACTCTTTTCCCTTATGTGATGTTGGCAGGTTGGGCAGATACAGCCTTGGAATGATGTATAAATCATGTGTATACCAGAACTGTCTTAAAAAACTAGAGATCTTTCAGTACAAAGGAATTCATTGAAAGAATGTCTACACATCATTGTTTTATGAATTGCACTGTACACAAGAAGAAGTTTCAAAGTACCCTATTCAAAGGTCTGATTACTGTACAAATTATGTGGATGCCACCCTTCTGTTAAGGGGGATTCACCTGCTAGCATTACAAGAAATACTATAACAATGCTGAAAATACTGATACAAAACCAATACAAGTAGATATGACTAGCAAATATCCCTTGTTTTAACTGTTTTTCTGTTCATCAAGTTTTTATTTCAATGTTAGCTGTAAAAAAAAAATCCAAGAAAATAGTAAGATTTAAATTGCCTTAGCATAGGTTTAGACAATATCCCCCCAATTACAAAATGCAATCTAACCAGTGCCTGCCCAAGAAATAATCAAGCATTATATATGTATAAAATGGAAGAGACATTTTTATTTTTATAAAATAGTGCATTTGAATCCCAGAAAGAATTGCCTTGATTACCTAATGCTAATCACACATTGCCAGAGTTAAAATAGAGTTCCAAGTAGCAACACTTTTTGCAAAATTAGTCAGAAATTCCAAATGAATAGCCATCAAATATCTTTTTGCTCTCCTGTTTCATTAACAGAAGATGAAGCACAATTCTCAGTACGGGAATAATTTTGACAGTATACTCCCATGGTGTACTGGCCTTTAAAGTTATTGGCTTGAAAATACAGCATAATGCTCATTGGTAAGTGAGAAACAAGAGCCAGACCACAGGTTTGGATCAAAACGGTCCTTCACAAAATTTAATGAAATACAGCACCTGCTGAAGCTTCATCTACAATTTAGCATTGCCCTGAACAAAGAACCTAGGGAGGCATTCATTTTGTCTTAACAACAACCTGGTCAGGTAGGTTAGGCTGAATCTGTGTGATTGCTCAAAACAAGCTTTTATGCAAGGAAGGTGGAAGTGAGGTTGGGGATTGGTGGTTTCCCTAATTCCTGACCAACTTATAATACAATAAGCACAATACCATACTGTCTTTCAAAACACAAGAAAATGTATATAATGTAGCTACATCGCTCAATTTTTTAAAAAAAATTCAAGTACAGAGGGATTGTTACCAGAAGATAGGAGAATTATCTCTTCTCTTCCTATCCACATACTGCCTGAACCACACCATAACATGTTTTAACAAAGGGCTGATGCAGCCCTGATCCTCCTTTTTGCCACCCCCCAAAGAGCAGCAAAATGCCATTCTTTTGTGGGGAGGCAAAAGGCTGCCTAGAGCCGCCACCATGGCTCTTTTGCATGCTGCACTAAGAGGGTGCTCTGATGCCATGCACCATGCAGATGGGCACACAGCATCAGGACGGAGTCAGGGCAGAGTTGGGGTGGCTGGTGTGTGGTCGTCCCACCCCAGCTCCACCCCCAGGCCAGCCTAAAATGCCAGTTTGCATTGGCCCTAAGTCTTGTACTCTATGCCTCTATTAGAAGTGGGAGAGCTTGTTTAGGAAGAGATAATTTTCTGATGCCCAGTTCTCTAATCTTGAAAAAAGGGTCCTAGGCAGCCTCTTTTTAAAACAGAGTTGTAGCTGCATTCTCTGCATTGAGCATAATGCTTGATTGAATCCTAGTATATTTAGAATCAAAATCAAAAGCCCCAATCCTAACCCAATTTATTAAGCTTGTGCCCCGCTGAATAGAAGTGGACTGACTTTCTCGCAAAGGTACATAGGATTGATCTTACAAGTCATCAACCATAGGGAGAATATGACCAAACAAATTGTAAACTTAATTTACACTATAAGCAGTAGTTGCAGATTTCTTACAGATATCAGATGAGAAAAACATGTAAACTGAGTTTTGGTCTGGAGTATGTTTAAAGAAACAGTTCAGCTCAATCCTATGGATATATACTCAAATGAAAGCACAACTTTATTCAGCAGGCATTCTTTCAGTACATTAATTTCAGAGTTTGAGAAATCTGAACATTATTCAGAATTATAAAAAATCTGGTTTTGGTGTGTGGTACATCTGACAAATTTATTAACTTCAAGAATGAATAGCACCAATCATGAGAAAAAGTGATCTAGATTCAAATGCAAACTCAGCTTAGCAGGGACACTGCTGTTGGAAGACTGGGCTCCAGAAGTGTTTGTTGTTGCTTTTCTATGTAACACTTTTTCCTGCTTATAGAGTGCATCTGGAAAGAAGATCTGGAAAAGGAAACCCATATCTCTGTGCATATTGGTCCTTCAGAACTCAGGTAAAAACAGACCACAAATATTTACAACAAAGCTTAATGTATTGCACATTGTCCACCTTAACTAAACTACAAGTTTAAATAACCCAATAAAGACCTCCTATACAACTGCAATGTGATTTCAAATTCTTTTGCAACATGAATTCAGATTCTTTTAAGGCTGGTACTCTGTATGCCATGGCATTGATCTGAACTGTAAGCTGTTATTCAATATGACAATACAAGGCCATCTTTGGAGCATTCAGTCTTATATGACTTTAGTTCATGAAGAGGGAATGCAGTTTTAGAGGTCTGTAATATTCTTACATTTGATGGCACTAATTATATCACTGTCCATTCACAACACTTTAACAAACAAAGTGCTTATGGTTATTGAAAATGCCCTGCAAACTAATCCTACATCTTGGCCTGCAGTGTTGACACAGCATTTCTCTGCAGAAGTTTAATCAGCCACACAATTATGCCATGGCATATGGTGTCATGCTTGACAAATCACTCAGTACATTTCATTTTGGACACCCATTCTCAAGCAAAAAGATGCCTAAGACTGGCATTCCTTATGCATTCCTTGATGCTGATGACTTTTAGCAAGATTATGCTTTAAAAGGTTATGAGTTATCCTGCATTATGTGGTGACTGTGGCAGCCCAAGAAATCATTAATCAAGGGAACATAATAAAGTGGGAAGTCTACACACAAGGAAGTGGATTCTCAAAAGGAAAAATACCTTTTGTCCTCATGTTAAACAGTGTAATGAAGCTTGGCATCATGAAATGAATCATACAAACCATATTGGTTACAGTTTGGGAGATAGTAGACAATGATCCCTGATTATGGGCCATACTGGTTAAGACTGATGGAACCTGGAGTTCATCAGCATTTGAAAGAATGAAGATTCCCTACTCCTATATAATGCCATGAAATCTGTGTGATCAGCCAAAGCAAAAGTTACTTTCCTACCATTTCCACACAACTCCCAGCATCTCCATGCTAGGATATCCTGTGACCATGCTGACTGAGAGATTCTGAACCTTGCAGTCCAAAAAAAGTAACTCATCCAAATTCTACATCTTAATATAGCAAAAAGATAACAGCAATAGCTAATGGGTAATTAGCTTTTGTTCAGTAAGCCAAATCTTAATATATGAAGGCAACACACCAGAGCCTTAGGATGAACAATATGAGTCAGCTTATACTACTGTTACATTCATTCGGGTGTTGATGATATTGATAGTGGGAAGCATGTTTACTAATAACCCATTCTATGTGATAGTTAAG
>CM034708.1:18491477-18503099 GCA_020142125.1 Phrynosoma platyrhinos | reverse complement strand
CAAAAAACCTATGGATGCCGGCCATGAAAGCCTACGACTTCACACTGTAGAAATTGTTTAACCAAATGTGGATGGGACTTCGTAGTTTTGTGCACTGGGGCCTACTAGTATGACCTAGCAATTCTGGTCTCATTCTTTGCCATGACTTATAGCTCGTGGATATGCAAGATTATAGAATCATAGAGTTGGAAGAGACCACAAGGGCCATCCAGGCCAAACCCCTGCCATGAAGGAACTCTCAATCAAAGCATAACTGACAATTGGCCATCCAGACTCTATTTAAAGACCTCCGAAGAAGGAGACTCCACTACTCTCCAAGGGAGTGTGTTCTACTCTCGAACAACCCTTACTGTCAGGAAGTTCCTCCTAATGTTGAGATGGAATCTCTTTTCCTGTAGCTTGCATCCACTGATCTGGGTCCTGTTCTCTGGAGCAGCAGAAAACAAGCCTCAATATGACATCCCTTCAAATACTTAAACAGGGCTGTCATATCACCTCTTAACCATCTCTTCTCTAGGCTAAACATACCCAGTTCCCTAAGTTGTTCCTCATAGGGCATGGTTTCCAGACCCTTCACCATTTTAGTCACCCTCCTTTGGACATGCTCAACATCCTTTTTGAATTAAATTAGTTAAGCTGAGCTCTCTGTTGAAATACTTACATTTTGGCCTAAATCCTATTATTAGTCCTAACTACAGTAGAGCCATAGAATCAATTGGATTATCTTTGTCTTGCTTCACCATTCAACAATTAATTTAATGGATCAACTGTAGTTAGGGCTAATGAGCAGGATTCCTGCCTAACTTGTAATTTGTTTTTCAACATCCAGACCCCAGAGGCCCCAGAGATTTTGCTCCCTACCTTCTCTTCTTAGCTGTAATGGTCACCAAATTGTAACTCAAGCCAAATTCTGAAGGCATGGGGGATGACTTTGCTAGCACAGAACATCCAGGTAGTGCTGAATTAAAATACCTTACCCATATTCTGTAACCTTATTCACAGACTGCTAAATTGTTGTCTCTTCCTCCTTTGTTTTCTGTCCCTTGTTTTCCAGGTAATCAAATCAAGAAACTGGCAAAGTTTACTAATGTGAGGAAAAATAGTTAGCTCCCACCCATCCCAGTGTGGTAACTATGCCTGAAAGATGGGCTGCTTCACACTGAGTTTTGCTTGCATGCATGCATGCTTGTGAACCATATTTCAGCCACAATTTATGTTCCATTTATTTATGGGAAGATGCATGGACTCCTTCCCTGAATTAAGAGGCACTTACTGGACATCTTAATCTGCTTTTTAAAAATACATTCCATGAAGTTTCAAAACATCTAGCACTTATCAATAAGAGGGGGTATAGTAAAGTTTTAATTATCACCTTTAAAAAAATTGACAGTTTTGATTTGTAGTTGTTAACTTATCTCTACATAGTTACCATCTGGATTTACACATTTTCCCAGTGTTTCATGACTCTCCAAATACCATTATTGTAGAAGTCTGCACATCGTGCCTTAAACCACTCTTCCACTTCATGAATGACATCATCTGTGTTGTCAAATTGGCAACCCCACAATGGACTTTTCATTTTTGGTAAAATAAAAAGTTACTTGGTGATAATAATACTGACAAAATTTCATCAATATACCATAATAACTTCTGGGTGATAATTACAATTTGACGATACCCCCTTGTACTTCTCCATCTTACACTTTAGTCGCTTCTGGCATGACTTGTAACAAAAATAAAGGACACAATGAATTTTCTCAGCATCAAGTAATTAGGGACCAATGCTGACCCTGACAAAATTTCATCAATATACCATAATAATGTCCAGGTGATAATTAATTACTTTATGATACAACCTCATAGTCAGGAGGATTACTCTAAGATGTTGTGGAACATAAAGAAATGTCTTATTAAATTAGAAGAAAAGAGGCCAAAGAATTGTCTATAGTGATGGGCAGTGGTTCTCCAGAGTTTCTGACAGTTTTTTCCCAGCTCTACTTAAGATGCCAAGGATAGAATCTGGGACCTTCTGCATGCAAAGCATGTGTTTTGAGTCAGAGCTACTTTTTTGCCCCAAGAGAGTCCTTTTGCATATTTTTACATATTTCTATTTAAAGTATTTATGGATTGCTTTTCTCTCCAGAAGGGCCCTCAAGGCAACACACAATATAAAACAACACCAGAACAATATGTATTCAATAACTGGTTAAAAGCAAAATGGAAAAACCAGAGAGCAACCTGAAAATCTATCAAAATCCACATAGGGCATGTTTATACCGACAGCTTACCTTCAGATTACTCTTGATTTGCAGCAACCATGAGTTTGTCTACACACACTGTGCTTAATTCAGGAGAACTGTTCACCCAGTTCTCCTATTCAAACACACCCCAGTCTAACATACATGGCCACACAGCCATGACCATTCCATGTTCTATTTTCTCCTTCCTCCATGCATGTGAATGTACATAGTTTCAAATTACCCCCACCCCCAGCCTCACACTGATGTTACTATCAATTGCAGCCCACACCCACATGTGTGGATATTCAGATTTTCCACTCAAAGCTGGTATAAATCCCCACTCCCCCCCCCATGAATTAAAGCCCCGAAGCCATGAAAAGGCCCAGATACAACCCCAGTCATCCTCTACATCATTTGAAGAACTCACTGTGAAAACTACATATGGCTGTTTTATTTGGGCCTTGTAGATGCATCCAAAGGCTAATAACAATATTGTTGCACAACTAAAGCAAGACAAAAGTGGAAGCAATCTAATCTTCACTGGAAATGAGTTCCATGTTCCAGAAACAAAAATGACCCTCTCTGCTGTATCCACTGACCAATCAAAATTCACTTGATGGTGAAATATATGTTAGAAGATCTTAAAATCTTCTAATATATATCTGAAGAAGACCACAAGAAAATGCTAAGCCTCTTGCAGGTGGAATAGCACACTTTCAGCTATCCCACCTGCAAGAGGCTTAGCATTTTAGGTAAGAAATAGTACCTCAAGATAGGCTTGAAATCTAATAGGAAATCAAATGTAATTTGTACAACACTGGAATTAAACAGTGTTCAATTTCTCCATTGATTTCTATAGGCAGCTGTCACTCTATTTCCAAATAACTTCTCAAGCTGAACCAGAAACTGGACTTTTCAATGTAGTTTGAATTAGACATCAATGGCTTCCTTCTCTCTTCTTCCACTCTGCCACTAAAATGAGCCAAATGGGAAATGCACTCACACAGGGAACAGGTGTTAGATGCTGAGGGTCACTTAACAAGTTATTCAATCAAAAACATCTACACACGTTTCAAAAATAGGACATAACTTAGTGGGGCAGGAGTCCCAGAGACCTATTCAGCAAGTCTTGGGTAAACAATCTATAGCTACAATGGCAAGTCATATAAAAAGAGCTTAGTCACAGTCAACCATCCTGTCATCAAAATAAGTTTGTCCCAGGCCATATCTCTTCCCCAAGCTATAAAAAGGGATATGGCTTACGCCAGGTCCAAAAACTATTTCCATTCCCATCCCTGGGGCCTTTTAAAGAAAGAGGGGTGGGTGGGGAAAAAATCTTTCATTCAGAAAGGTGGTCATCATAGCTTCTGGGGAAACACTACCCCTGCTCATCTGCTCCAATGGCTGACTATTTAAAAGGTACAATTCCTACCAATTGCCCTACAATTGCCTTCATACATCAGTGCAGGGGCAGCAAAAATACCTCCCCAACTGAAAAATTTGAAGAGCAAATATCCCTACCTTGATTTAAGACAACCAAACAAAGCTATGTTGTATTGGCCATAACAGAAGGAAAATAGGCTGAGCTCAGATCCAAAGAGGCAAGAATATAGAGTGGCACTCATTTAACTCACAATGACCCACCCTGTCCCTAGACATCATGACACAAATAATGAAAATCACACTGTTTCCTCTCCTTATGGATGTGTGTGTGTGACAAAATGGCAGCTGTGGACTAGACATCTGTTGGCTGAGCATTCATGAGGTGGAACTGTATGTCCTCAGTTCCCATAGTGTTGAATGGGGAAAAACATAAAAACCAGCTAGGGGAAGAGATGGAACTGAGGGTCTGTAAAGATGATCAAAAAGAGATGCTTTCAGGCTGACTTGGACACACACCTAAAAGCCAGCAGAAAAGCACCTTCTAAGTGCCGTGTGCCGTAAAAAGCTGCTCCAAAATGGAGCAGCTTTTTTCTGCTTCTTCTGGAAAGATGCTCACCGTTGCATGTGCGTCTGTATGCAGTGACATGGGTGCAGCAAAAAAAGGGTGGTGGAGATTTAAAACGGCTGTATAAATGCATTTCCGCATCTGCGGCAGAAATTGAGTTGGTGAACCAGAGCATGTGCCCTACAATGCAGGCTTTAATTTTAAGTGCCCTATGTTTCCAGGTGCAGATGCACTGCCACAGGTGTGCTTGAATATTAGAACCCTAACCCTAACCATAACCTATGCATGAGCCCTAGCTACTGTTCTCTATTATGACAAAAAATGCATTCCATTGCATGCACACTTGTTATCAGCATGCACAATAGTTTGTATGAAAGAAGCTTTTATGATCTCTTCTGCACAGGCACTCAGGTGTGCATAAGACCTGCACACCACTTCCTGGCATGCTTGTGGGGGGAGGGAGGCTCCTGGAGTAACATTTGTCTGTGTGTCCTGTTGACCATGTCCCTTGCATGACCACCAGCAGCATGTATCCAGTCTCTCCACACAAACCTCCCTTGCATGTACCGATCTGTGTGGGACATGTTTTCTGGAGGATGACAGAGTAGGCGTCTTTTTGGTTGACAAAATTGTTCCTCCACCCCAAGGGTGGCACAATCAGACAGTGGCACCTGTCTACAGCTCCCACTACTTGAGGAAAACCGTGGTCAGTGAATGCTTACATGACCTGTGGGTGTATGATAGGTCCTGCACAAGTGCACAGGGATGTTGAACATCAGTCACCTTTGTACAGACAAAATGACAGACTGTATGCCACCCTACGACATGTTCTGTGCAGGTACACAGGGATGCCAAACTTCAGTCACCTTTTTACATACAGAGTAACAGACTGTATACCAGCCTATGATGTGTTCTGAGCTTGTGCACAGGTGTGCAGGGATGTGTTCCTGCACACATATGCATGAGTCTGAGAAAATAAAAAAAAGACGTCACTGCTGGCCCATGCAGTTGCTCCATCTCCCTTTGCAGTATCCTCGGGGCCGGTGGTGTGATTGGCAGGGCTTCAATGCAGCCTCAAAAAACTTCATTGACTGCCCCCCAGTGCAGTTGCTCCATACCCATTTAGGGCATCCTCAGGGCAGGCAATGCAGTTGATGCAGCTTAGGGGGAAAGTAGCTTCATGTCACCTTTTCCTACCCGTCTGTACAGCCCTTGAGTCTCTGGAAAGGGACATGGGAAGGAACTCATAAAGCTGGCAAACACCTGCTCATTTCCTCTGAGTAGCCTCAAATCTCAGAAGGAAGAAGACTGAATTACCACCTCCAAAGCGTACATATGTACAATATTTCCTTGGGGAAGTGGCACTTGCAAATGTTAATAATAGCAATAGCATTTACATTTCTATACTGCTTCATACTGAACTTAGGGCCTTTGCAGACTAATTGAGTCCACTTTAACTGCCCTGGCTCAGTGCTAGGGAATCATGGGAACTGTAGTTTATTATAGCACCAGAGCTCTCTGACAGAGACGGCTCAATGTCTCAGGGAAAAAAAAATTTCCCATGATTCCCTAGCACTGAGCCAGGGCAGTTAAAGTGGACTCAATTTGCACTATTTCTGGTAAGTCTCTAAGTGGTTTGCAATATTTAAGCTCGGTACTCATTTTAGTGACCTATGGAAGGATGCAAGGCTAGGTCAACCATGGAGCCCTGGGATCAAACTCACAACCTTCATAATGGACTTCATAGAAGAGGTCTTGCACTTCTATAGCCAAAATAATTCTATCTCTGCATGAGAAAGTATCAGAACAATCCTTATATTTAGCAAACTTACAAAAAATCTTTAGATTTTGAGGGAAAACCAATCAAATCATAGCAGTGAGAATTCAGCAATATTTGATAAGCAGCAACAGGTTAGTCTGTTCATCTCATTATCTCCTCTGTTTAAAAAGGAAATGCTGAAGTTCCTTCCATCCTGTTTAGGGAGAATTTTTCAGATTCTGGTACTAAGCCTGTTTGGGGGGGGGGAAGGGGGACAACCTTAATTCAACATCAAAATACACAATACTCAATATACAGGAATTCACAGCTGGTCTTTTTAGAGTCATGTATAAAGGCCTCTACATGGATAGTTGAATTTCTCCTTCTCCTACATTTGAATTTCATAATTTCAAGGTCTTTTATCACATTTATGAAATTTGTTTTAGACGTTTTGGAAAACTGGGCCAAAGTTTTAGGGGAGAAGAGTAATGGAGCTGGCAGAATACTGAACAGATGTGCCTACATTGTTCCATTAGGCAGCAAATCTCACACATAAGTGAATCATAGAATTAGAAGGGATGTTGATATGATTGCTTTCTAGAAGGAGAGAAAGAACATAACCATTTAACTCCTTTCTATCTTCATATGCCTTTAAACAGTTTTTGTGGCCCTGTCAGTTTATGTAACTGCAAATCTAATTACCAACACCAGTTTAAATCAACTCGTTGGTATATCCCATCTGTCACTATGTCAACTGCTTAATTTCCACAGCACCTTAGTTTCATTCCTACCAACTCCATGTGCTGTAAATGATCCAATACACAATGCAATTTAGCTGGAGTACATAATTGTTCTTCATTTTAGTTTGTTAAGAACTGCTGTTCTTTATTGATTTCATGATGCACCTAAACTGTCACTGTACTTTTTACAACAATTTGAATCTGCTTCTATTGATCAAATAACATTTCCTCCTGGCAATACCCTCCATGCTAGGAAAGCAAAGCTTTGTGCATCAAAATAAGTCATGGTGGAAAAACTACATGTGCACTGGAAATGAGCCAAGAGCTTGTAAATTCACAACTTGTAAACTCACCAGGCACAAAGTAGATTAGAGACACTGGGAAAATAAGGTTTGACTCCCAGCTCAGCCATGGAACTCCACTTGGTGACCTTGAGCACATCACATTCTCTCTGCTTCAGAGGATGGCCATGGCAAATCCCCTCTGAAGAAAACTGCCAAGATAACCCAATAATAGGTTCACTGCCTTAGGGTTACCATAAGTTGGAAATGACTTCAAGACACAAAACACCAACATGTGGGAAGAAACATTAAGTACATATCTAGTGGTAGCCATGTTGGCCATATAGAAAAGTACAGTATCATCCAAAAATCCACAAAACAATGTACCTTTATTGGGCCAACCAAAATGCACATTACACATTATACATGCTGCAAGCTTTCAAAACTCCACTGGCTTCGTCATCTGGGAAAGGTGTTAAAAATCATACAGGAGAAAGAAAGAAAGAAAGAAAGAAAGAAAGAAAGAAAGAAAGAAAGCCCTGAGCCATAGCTCCCTGAAAAATTCAGTGTTCTCAAAAAATTTACTGTAATGTGGGAGGTGCTACGTTAAGGTAAGGAGTAAAACATTGTGATAATTCACAGAAATTACCAAGAAATATGAGAGTCAGTGTAGTGTAGTAACTTGAGTGTTGAACTAGAACACTTGGAAACTACTGTTCAAATACTCATTTGGCCATGAAAAGTGACTGGGTGACCAAGACAAAGTCATATGCTCTCAGAAAAGAAAGAAAATTCTATGTGCCTTTTAGAGTGACCATAAGTAAGAAACAACTTAAAGCCACATTGCAACAACCAGGAAAAACATTGGGACCAGATAAGTATTGTTTGGTTCTAGGAAATAAACATAGTAAATACAGCAATGAAAACTGCTGCGTTCCATCACATTTGGGCAATTTAGATGAGCCCATAGACTGATCTGAATATTTTACAATCTTTCATTCAAACTTTAAATATCTGTTAGACACTCTCTCAGCCTATTTCTCTGTGGAATACCAAAAACACCTTGTAATCCAGCACTGAAGTATCTGACATTTTAGTTCAGCCTTTGAAGCCAAGTACTTCAGTACTTATAGTTCACTATATTCAAAGCCCTAGAGTTCAGCACTGTGGGTCACTTATAGTCTTATAAACAGAAGCTGGTCATAGTGACCATGGATTAAAGTACTTGAGATCCATCTTATTACCACACTTGACTGCTTTAAAAGAGCAGTAAAGATGGATTTTTTTCCAACAGGCCTTCCCAGAATAACTCTCCCGACCAATTTGAGACTGATTGTTCCTTTGCTCCCATCCTCCATTGTTTAATGGTTTTAAATTACTGCTGGTTTTGTATTTTACTTCTAATATAGTTTAATTCAATTTTTATGGGGGGGGGGTGTTAGGGACTGGAGTGAGATGGAATTAACTTTGTTCTTTTTTTAATCTTGTTCGCTGCTCCGATTGCCCAGCAGAGGGGAGGGATATAAATAAAAAAAATATTTATTATTTATTACTCCATTGTCAGAGTGTGCCTCCTTTGCTATGAACAAGTTTGACTCTAATGGAAAACATGTATGTGTACAGACTTACCATTTAAGATAAGGATTTTGTGTTATAATTTTCTACACAAGGAATGAGGAATATTCAGTCTAAGGGCCAGATGTGGTCTGTAATGGGACTCCCTATTAAGACTTTCATTTGCTGTTATCTCTGATAGTAGGTAAGAAGATATAAGGTCAGGTTCACATGGGGCAGAATACTCTGGGATCAGTGTTACTTGGGGCTATCTATTGAAATGCCAGGCAGCTTTTCACATGCATGTCCTGCTGTGCTGCCTGCCACTGCCACCACCATGCTGATTCACTTGCTCTGATGTCAGAACGAAGTGCCCAAAATCAATCAAAATGCCAGATACCTTCAGAGTGGTGACTCATGGTGGTGGGCAGCACAACGTAAAGTGACACATAGTGTCACAATGGAGGGCTTCAGATCTTCCAGGAAGATCTGGAAGAAAACATTAATTTTTAAAAAAAGTTCTATGAGGAATATATGATGGGTTTGGTGCAGAACTGGTCAGATGTCATCCAGACAGTTCACACCATTACTGGGGATTGGGCTCTGTGTCGTCCATACTCATTGCCATAGGAACAGAAGGAGGGCATTTTATTTGGTTCATGTGGACAACCCCGAAGAGGTCATAAAGCCAGATTTTGTTTTTACAAGCAACATACAGACAATGCAACACATGAGATTTACTATTGGATTATTGCCCATCTACTCCCTCCTTTTGGCTTGGTTATTTCAAAACTATCCCAAGAACACAAAAACATACTTAAAAAAATAAATTAATAAGGAACTCTCTTGCAGCTGGGGTAATTCTTAAGAGGCCTCCAAATTTGGTACTGGAACAAATTGCAGTACAAACACCCAGCACTTTATAAGATTAATGCTGAATGTTTTAATATATTTTCTTTTAAGAAATACCATGGCTATTTGTATACTCACTAATGCACACTGACTTCTTTTAGATACCTGGAGATGTTGCCTACTATTTTCACTGTTTGAAGCAAATGGGAAAATTCTGTAGGATGTTATTGCTGCTATTTGTCACTACATTTCAAATTAGCTTCCTATACTTCCTTATATCACAAATCCCAAAACTCATTCAGATCCCAGAGTTCTAAGAAAGATTAGAATTCATCCATGAATATTTTATGTCCTTTGCTAGCACTTAAAAGCAAGCAAAGCAAGAAGTAATACAAATATATCTATCAGGAGTCTATCAAAATATTCTTATAGCAACACACAGATTTACCGCTTTCTCCAGAAGTTGCACAATGTAATTCATCATTATGGAGCTTTGCCCCATCTTTTTGAACTGCTTAGTGGGCAGAAGGTCCTGTCCCTGGCATCAGTAGATAGTAAATTGTAAGTAGCAGAGCTAGAAAAGCATTCCTCTCTGAGCTGGAGTCAACTAGGACTCCATTGTCCAGCTCCATCAATCTCCCAGTTCCAGAGATCACGGATAGAATCCTTTCAGACTGCTTAACTTGAGCCACAGACAAAGCAAACCAAAAGCCTCATGTTGCTTCCAGGCTTCTTCTCACCAGAGCCATCTAGAAGGTCTGCCCATCTCATTGGACATTTGCTATCTCATACTCACTGTGATGCTGCCTCATTAAAGTGTAGATGTAACTTGTCACACATTTTAACCCTTTGTTTTCTGGAAAGAAGGCTCTATTAAATGGAAGGACTCTCATTTATCATGGAGGTATCAATGGTCTGACAGCACAATGTAGCTTCAAATGTTTGCTTCAAATCAACTTGCATTAACAGTATCAGGTGGATTTTTTCAGGCCCTCTTATTTGACTTCTTTCCCCCCTGACTTTAGCCATGACAAAGCATGCACCACTGAATAACATAGGCTTTCTAGACAGAAGCAAAACCAGACCTGGAACAAATATTAACAAATATTTGAAATTTATCATAGTACACATTTTGAATAAAAGGGGGGAAATCAAGTTTGCATTTCATATGTGACATTGTACCTCACCATCTAGGTGCTTTAACTTGTCATCTGTTGGAGAAATGCCACTAGTGAAGGAGGTTTGGTCAATAACATACTTTACAAATTCAGTCCTCAGCACCTCTAGGTAGGGTTCAGAAACACTCCTTTCTTAAATCCTGCCAATTAGTGTAAACAATATTATATTTAAACTAGAAAAAAAGT
Source organism: Phrynosoma platyrhinos (assembly GCA_020142125.1). Classification (NCBI taxonomy): domain Eukaryota; kingdom Metazoa; phylum Chordata; class Lepidosauria; order Squamata; family Phrynosomatidae; genus Phrynosoma; species Phrynosoma platyrhinos. The sequence goes on along the minus strand of CM034708.1, from coordinate 18,492,361 downwards.
ACATCAATACAGAGAAGAGGCCTCATTCATTATAAAACCTCTTCCTTGATTATGGTCACCAAATAAGGAAACATATTTCCTGGTATCTGTCAAATACTGATAATATTATAGCATGTTCTTCTCAGATATTACATCTCAAATGTCATTCAAACACTAAATGCATTCAAACACTAAATGCTATCAGATATCATTAAAAAAAAAGCCTCCTCTGGTGCTGAAGATGTTATTCCATCATGATGTCAATGATTTTTTTCTAGTGATCCTTACTGCTGATGCTGTTGTCACAAAGTACAGTTGAGTGGGAAAGGAAAGAGGTGACTATGACATCCAAAGTGTTCCCCTTAAAGTCCTCTAAACAGTAGAAGTAGACCAAGGAGCTTATCACATTTTTAAATAATCTAACTTTCCAAATCGGCCATCTGAGCATGGCTTCTAGCTGGGTTTTAGGTGGGATGTAGCTGGGCAGCAGCATCGGTGTCATTTTCTATGTGATAATACCTGGCTGCATTCTCTGTCTCATAATACCTGGCTGACTCCCACGTTCGACTTTAAAATGGAAAAGGTAAGTCAGATTATTTTAAAATGTGATAAGCTCCCAATTCTATGGAAATTTAACTATAAATTCTTATACTGGGGCTGCACCCACACTGCAGAAATAATCCAGGTTGACACAACTTTAACTGGCCCATGGCTCAGTGCTATGGAGTTCTGGGCATTGTAGTTTGTTGTGGCACCAGAGGTCTCTGACAGAGAAGGATAAATGTCTTTCAAAACTACAAATTCCAGGATTCCATACCATTGAGCCATGACAGTTAAAATGGCATCAACCTGCATTATTTCTTTAGTGTGGAAGCAGCCATAGTTAGTCTCAAAGTTGCTACAAG
>CM034708.1:18440973-18456695 GCA_020142125.1 Phrynosoma platyrhinos | reverse complement strand
ATTTGCACTGTTTCTGGCAGTCTGCAACCCCCCTATATTTTTTTCCAAAGGGTATGTTCCCATTCTATGGACAGAGGTTCTGGCTACACCTTCATTGCAAAAATAATGCAGTTTGACATTGCTGCAGCTGCCATATCTCTGTGCTATGGAGTCCTGGAATCTGTAGTTTGTTGCTGCACCAGGGGTCTCTGATAGAGAAGGCTAAATATCTCACAAAACTACAAATCCCAGAAATCCAAAGCATTGAACCATGTCAGTTATAGTGGTGTCAAATTGCATTATTTCTATAGTACAGGTACAGACAGGCATGCCACCAAAAGGGTGCAGAGGGTTAAGAGAGCACAAGGAAACACCCTAAGTGGGGGAAGTGACACCACTGCTCCCCAGAAGTCTGTCTTTTGGCAAATACAGACTGTGGTGCTTGCCTGCATCACTTTAAAATGCTGAAAAGACAGTGTGGATAGAGTGAGGAGGAGAAAGGAGAGGTCCCATGTGTGTGTGTATATATAGTATTAATTCTAAATTTCTTTAAATCATTTTTGGACAACTGGAGACACAACTTGCAATTAACATAACGACATGGAGTCTTGCACACACAAAAAAAATTCTGTGCTCAAACGATATTTTTGTGTAGGAATTTTGTGCAAAATAAACATTTTCTGCTCCCACAATTGTTTTTTGAGCTGGGGCACTATGTGTATTTTTGTGCATGTGAGGTTCCCTTATAAAGTTTCAAAGTATGTACAGTGTTTGAAAATTGTACAGATGCCCCTGTATTCTTGAGGAGCAGGGATAAAATTGCTAAAATGATTCACTCCAGCATGAGAGAAAGAAATAAGGGTCAAGTTACATTACTAGGATTTCTTAATGATTCATGGCTATTTCAAGTGGAATCCCACATCCCTTGAGAAAGTGTTTGGAAATTTATTTTGTTTCCATTGAAGTGCCTTAAATAAGAAACCACCACATCCACTTCAAAGTTTAAGCATAAACAACTATAAGAAAACATGGGGAACCATAAAGGAAGATCTCAAAAAATGGAAAAATCTTAACTTATTGTTATTAGGAAAAATTGCGACAATTAAGATGAGTATTCTTCCAAAGATGCTTTTTTTTTTGTTTCAAACTTTACCAATTATAAAAAAAATGATGTACCATTTAAAGAATGGCAATGAGACATAGGGCCAATGCAGATGGCCACTCCTTTTTGGGGTGGCAAAATGCCCCCCTTAGAGCTGCCACTGGAGATCTTTTGCACCTTTTTCATGCAGCATGTATGCACGCTGTACCAAAAAGGTGCCCTGATGCCACACACCATGTGGACGGGCACGCGGCATCAGGGTGGAGTCAGAGCAGCCAGCATGTGGTTGCCTCATCCCAACTCCAATCCCAGGCTGGCCTAAACTGTCAGTCTGCCAATCTGCATAACTAACTTTATCTGGAAGGCAAAAAAGCCAAGAATAAAATTGAAGTATATTTATGACACAAAAAAGAGAGGAGCATTAGCCATGCCAAATCTCAAGTACTACTATGAAGCATCATGCATTGTGTGGCTGAAAGACTGGATACAATTAAAAGACAAGAATCTATTGAGGATAGAAGATGCAGATTTGAGATTTGGCTGGCATACCTACATGTTTTATAATAAAGAAAAGGCAAACCAAGATTTCAATAATCATTACATACAAAATTTGTTGATAAGAGTTTAGAAGAAATACAATAAAAGAATTTGTTCCAAGATACCACTTTGGGTTTTCTTGCATGAAGCTTATTCAGATTTAGTCAAACACTGAAATGAATTTGGATAAGGTGCAGAGATATAGGGCTTCTACAGATGGGGCTTTGTGCCATCTTGGAGGAAGGGGAGGGGAGGGCCTCCCAGCCACCAGCCACCCCAACCTTTTCCCGATAACATCATTGGAGCCGCTGTCATTGCACACAGTGAGCACTCCAATGAAGTCCTTCCATCACAGCATAACTTTAATAAAATATATTTTAAAAGTTAAGGCATAAAAAAAATTAGTGACAATTCTAAGTAATATAAATATTTAGGAAAATGCAGGCTAAGAAGTGTTAACAAAGACATTTATGCTCTAGTAGATCATAGATCAGAATCATAAAATTATAGAGTTGGAAGGGGCTTCATGGACTATCAAGTCCAACCCCCTGCTCAGTGAGGATCTCCAGTGAAAACATCCCCACCAGATAACTGTTCAGCCTTTCTTTGAAGATGTCCAAACAAAGAGATCCCATCACCTCTGTAGGGAATTGATTCCATTGCTGAATTGTTCTTACTGTTAAGATGTTCTTCTAATGTTCAGTCGAAATCTACCATCCAGTAACTTAAAATCAGTAGACCTTGTCCTACCCTACCTACATCATGCTAGATTTGCTCTTCCCAGTAGGCTCAGGCCTAATGAAACTACTGCAACCTCTTCTAACTTGTGTATTCTTCCTCATTAATAACTTCTGCCATTTTGATACACTCTTGATGTTTCTTAGCCACTCACATCCCACTTTTCGGTTGTGAAATGTTGGAGGATATGGTTTATGTGATGATGAATCTAATTTCCCTGATCCAAACACTATTACTCTACAGTTCTGGGACAATCCATTAAATTTGTTACAAAAATGATTTAAAAGATTGCATTTAAAAGTGCTGCATATGTATTCTTAAACAGTGTTGTCTCGTTACAAAAATGTAGTGTTGATCTTGTTTTTCTCATCTGTTATTTACACACACACATTCACACACCAGCTATTGGCTCAAGAGCTGCTCATCACACAGTATAAACTATGTATAATTGTGGAAATCAACTGGAATAGCAAGATAATGCATGCAATGATTATTAATGGTCCCAATAATGAGAAATCAACATTCTGTGAATATGTGAGGAAAGGCATCTGAATTAGATCTACAAAATCTGATTTGCATGGGTGATTGGAATTGGAGTTGATCCTAATAAAGATAAATGTTACAATAAAGATATTAAGAAAGATCAGGCTATATAGAACTTTTCTAACATATACAAAGTATTTTGGGCTAATAGACAACTGGGGATATCTACAGCCAAATTCCAGAGACTATACTTGTTTTTCAGTGTGTAATGAATCCTTTTTCTAGAATTAATATGTTCTGGATTTTTAAGAATATGTCTAATAGATTCTTAAGTTTACTGAGGTAATGCAAATGACCAAATTAATATGGGTTCTAAAGGATAATTGAAGAATATTTGAAACACTGGAAAACATTTATGGATTTTTTAGCAATAAGGCTCAAAATGATGTAAAAATGATGTAACAATCTATGGCTATGGTTATGAATAATTTTGGTAGGATCTGTAATGGTAGAATAATTTTTTCTATTTATTTTATTTTCATTTTCATTACAGTCTGGATTGTGGGGGCCTCACTGTGTATGTTGCTCCCTCTTCTCCTTCTCCTTCCTGTTTCTTTATCTTTGATTGTATACTATTTTTGATTGTAAATTAGACTGGTGGAACTAAAAACTAATTTAAAATAACATCCCCCCCCCAAAAAAAGCAGCTGAACATGTATGATAGAGGACTAATTGGGGCTGTACCTGACAAATCAAGACAGTTGGGTGGCATATCTTCTACATTATGGAGAGATAACTAAGAAGAGTCAGACAAGCTTTAAAAGAGTCCATACAAAATAAAGTGGGGCAAAAACATTACTCCATTAATAGCCCAAAGACATGACCTCCAGCTTTCTTTCAGTGGAATAATGTGCATTAATGTGCATTAAGGACAATATTCTTCTTGAGCTTCTGAATAGCAGCTCATGATGGACTGAGACCTCGAGTCCCCAAACATCACTCCTTCTGCAAAATCAGTCTAGATTCAAGGACACTTTCTTCCATTTAGGTCAGAATCGTTGCCAATAAGCAGCTTTCTGATTTAGATTTTGCTGATTCTGTAGAAAAAAACATCAATCCTAAAGTCTGCAAGTCTTCAGAATCCTCAAGACTGAATCAAAATATACTAAAGATAGCAAGAGATTGGGATGCATCCTGTTTTGTTTTTATGTGGTTTTAATTGTGATTTGTAGCAATAGTAATAGCAGCTTTGTTTATATACTGCTTCATACCGTGCTATGCAATCTCTAAGCGGTTTACAACTCTAATCTAATTGCCCCCAACAAGCTGGGTACTAATTTTAGTGACCTCAGAAGGATGCAAGCCTGAGTCAAGCCTGACCCCTGGCAGGTACTGAACTTGAAACCTTGTGGTTTGTGAGTGAATGGCTGCAGTACAGGCATTTAACCACTGTACCACCATTGTATTTCAACATGCTATATCCTGCTTTGAGCCTTGAGGAGAGGTGGGAAAGAGATACAGATTAATATGATATTATATTTTCTTCTTAAAATTAAACAAGGGAAAAAAGTTTTGTAAATATACACAGAATTCCTCTGGAAGCTCCTCTCCTTTATTTAAATATCCTGCTCTTCAGTTACAAAGACATTCAGAGCAGCTTACAAATGGCTAATTAGATAGGTTTCCTGTGCTCAGGCTTACAATCTAAAAAGACATGACACAAAAGAGAAGGGAAAGGTAGTGGGAAGGGGATCAGGTCTAGCAATTCTTCTCTCCCTCTGATGCCTGGATCATGGCAGATGGACTCGACAGAGGGGCTCTCCTTCTTAATTTAGTCTAGGCCCAATGGAGCTAGCCTGCATCTCATGCTGTTCTTTTAAAGCTTTCTGCTTGGAATGCCTGTCTGAAAAGGAAAGTTTTCACCTGGAACTAGAACTATCACAATTCCTTGAAGCTTAAGTTTCCATTTCTTCATTAGCACCTGAATGGATGAAACTCCCTGTCATAATTTGTAGTTGGCTTATTCCTTCTGTGCTTAGTGTGAAGCTGAGTCCACCTACCCACAGGTGTGTCAAGTTGAGAAAATCCAGCTAAGGAAAATCCCTGGTGCTAGTTTCTACATTTGCCTAGTTGAAAGGGGAAGGGGAGAGAAGCAGTGAAAACTTATGGCAGTCAAGGACCCATATTAATTCCCCTTGGTTCCTGTATGTTATGAAGACTTCTGAAAATACTTAGAATCTTCACTGCTGATATGAGCTCTGGATATTACAACTTTTCTCATGTATTCTTCTCTCTGAGGATTCAGAAAATAGAACAGATAAATTATAGTCCTTTAAGAAACTGAAAGACTCCATAGAGCAGAGGTAGGCAACCTTTCCCCTTTAAGGGCTGAGGGACTTCAGCTCCCAGAAGCCTCAGCCATGTTGGCCAATAGTCCCATGTTGGCCAATAGCTCCTGAGATTCTGGGAGCTGAAGTCCCTCGGCCCTTAAAGGGGAAAGGTTGCCTACCCCTGCCATAGAGGGTAGCATGGAGTGCCCCCCAGTAGGTACTCTCCCAGACCTTTATGTATTGATCAGGTCAGGGTACTGATACATAACTCATGTCATTCTAAAAACATTAACAAAACTGTATGAGTAACCACAGCTAGAACAGAAAGGAAACAAAAGCAAGATGAATAAGATTGGGGAATACTCATGGGAAGAAATATTTTGTGATGAAAATGTTTACAACAAGAGCCCCACCCCAAATCAAAGAAAATGGGAGGCATGTGCACGCACTATGAAAAATAATGCAAAACTAAATAAGTATATTTAGTTTAGCCCTGCTCTTAACCTTAGGGTCACCAATTTATTTCAATACCATGCGTTCTGTAGCATGCTGTCTCTTACATCATGGTGCAGAGCCTTCAATGTTGCACTGAAGTTTCATTTTTTAAAAACTTGAAAGAAATATAAGCACCCATTTTCATCCTGAGCTATTCTCCACAACACTAAGTTACTAACAAATGAGCCAACTATATAGATATATTTATGAAACCATCACTTAGAAGTCAAGACTCACTGCTTTCAATTCAAGAATGGAACTGACCGCCACTATTCTCTCAAATGAAGAGGTTTATGACTGTCTTCATGTGAAATAAGCTCAAGGGCTCTGCCATTATTCCTGTTCTGGTTTCCTATTGTGTTTCCTTGAACAGTGACACAAGTATTTTTCATGATCCAAGGGTTTTAGAAGAACATTATTAAATGGCATAAATGTGAAAGTATGTGGCTGACATCAAGGAGAGTAGTCAGTAGCTTCTTAGCTGGACTATTTGAGAGAAAACTGATCATTCATGGCAGGAACAAAGTAACAGCAGGAGTTTGCTAATCTTTTAAAATTGTTGAATATGCATAGATTACTTATGGATGAAAATTTTGCTAATTGGTCCTGGGGTGGGCGGGTGGGGGTGGAGCATGCACACACATGTGCGTGCACACACAAATGTGGGGAAATCACAAATATAAATAAACCTAACTACATAAGCCAATATGTAGGCTCAACAATGGCTATGATTCTATGATTCCATGTTGAATCAGTGGATTTATTGTAGTCAGGACTAATAACTAGATTGAAACCAATATGTACAAAAATGCATCCCTTAGGAACACTGCATAAATAAATGTCCTATTATAGCAATACCAATAGCAAGTACATTTCTATACTGTTTATCAGTACAATTAAGCACTCTCTAAGCGGTTTAAAATGTGTAAGATAATTGCCTCCAACAAACTGGGTACTCGTTTTAGCAACCTCAGAAGGATGCAAGGCTGAGTCAAGCTTGAGCTGGTATTGAATTCATAACCCTGTGGTTTGTGAGTGAGTGGCTGCAATACAAACATTTAACTATTATACCACCAAGGCTACTGTTATATATGCAAGATATGCAAAGAAGCAAGAAGAAAGCCCAATATGTATAAAGAATGGAGCAGGAATGCTGATAGGACTTAGAGAAACATGACAAAATTTAGACTGAGACATTTTCACATCCATAATCCCTTTTCTTCTCTTGCATGAGTTAGGATTGGGAAGAGCAAGTAAGTGTGTATTATCTGTTTAGGGATAGAATGGAAATTTGTCAATTTCCCGACTGTAGTTGCATATGGAGTTGCTAACCCCCTGAGAAACTTAGGGAGGAAGAAAAATGACACATCAAAAGTTCACAAGCATTTCCAGAATTGTTTTTGTCTTTGTTGTTGTTCTCAGCATAACACAAACTGCACAATTTTTGAGAAATGCACAAGAGTTTGAGAAACTGCTCATTTGAAAACTATACCCACAGTCTGTGTAATTATATCAAAAAACTGCAGATTCTCAGAAGGGGGAGAACATCCTTACACCCTTACATTGTTTTTTACTATACACTTGGGGAAAGTACATAAAATGCAAAACTAAATTACACACTATATCCTTATACATATAACAGAGTGAAATATTCAAAATCATGTATGCAGCCTTTACCAGTCTGAAAGTTGCACAAAACAAATGTTACACAGCATTAAAAGGACCTCTTGCTGATTGAAGCTGCAGACATAAGTTCATTGTGAAACATTGCTGGATTTTGTACAACATTGTTTTTGTGCAACATTATTGTTGTAGCAACACTGTTGTTGTACAACATTACTATTTTTCTATGTCAAAAACAGCAATGCTGCACAACAAATAGCTATTTATAAACTGGCTGATTCTGTGCAACATTTTTGTTGTACAACATTTTTGTTCTGCAACATTGTTGGTTTACTATGTTTTTTTTAATAAAAAAGAAATCTTGTACAAAACACACACATCAATGCCTCAAAATAGTCCTTTGTATATCAAAAGCAATGCAGTTTTCAGGGAAATCTAAACAGTTCTTAGGAAGAGCTATGCAACCTCTGGAAAACTGCAGTTTTCTAGGGAAGCTGCACAGTTTTCACAGAAAACCTACAAGTTTTCCATCATTGTGGAGGGGAGAATCCCAAGTGTTTCAAAATTATGGTATGAAAAACTGTGTTGTTGTTCTCATCATTTGTCAGGACTTGTACAAATCAAGATTTACAATTCATATATGTGAAACACATTTATTTGGCTTTATTTTAAAATGGTTTCTATTTTTAGAAACCAGTATTTGACCATCAACAATCCATTATATTTGGTTGTGTTCCTTTATCTTTGATGTCTTTCTCCCTGCCTCTCTTTCTCTCCTTCCCCTTTTTATATCAGAACTGGATCTATATGTGAACAGAAGCAAGTATATGTGAAGAAGCAGAAATAATTTGAGATATTATCTCAGATATTATCAGCAGCTATAAAGAAACCTCACAGGAGCTTTTTCAGGCACATGACAGCTGGCTCTATATGGTCCAGAAATATTTAATCTGGGCCTGCATCATGGTGCATTTCAATAATATGTGAAAAGGGAAATAGAGAAACTATTGTCATAGTAAAATCAGAGGACAAATCTAGACAAATGGAAGCAAGATAAAATAAATGATACACAGCTTTTTTTTTCACTCCGTCTCAGCCTAGAAGTTCATACTTAGAATCATAGACTTGGAATCATAATCATCTAGACCAATCCTCTACCAAAGAAAGAACCTGCTGCTAAAAGTTCCTCCTAATATTCAGTTGGAATAGCTTTCCTTGTAATAAGAGTCAAATTAATCATGTCCAGCAAAAAACAAGTTTGCTCATCTTTCATATGACAGCCCTGGCTATTACTTTTCCTGAGAATTTTTCTTCCCATGTAGAAGCAACCTCAATTGGAGGTTGCAAAGTCACCATAGGATATCAAATATTGGCTCCACAGACATGTGAGAAAATCCTATTAGAAATTTGAACTCAGACATTTGCAAGTAGATTGACAAATCACTGCTACTGGTCTTACTTTTTTGAGAGGATGAATTTTAATAACAGGGAAAAGCTTCTGGATGCCAGGACTCCATGCCAGACAGTATTTTGGAACCATTCTCCTTCTGCCACATCCATTGGATGGTAGTTTATTGTTTAAAACAGACATTTAATAGTAATTTTGGAGAAGTATTTTAGAAGCCAAAGCAAGTAACTGGCAGCTAAATACAGTCCTGCCTCCTTGTTAACAGTTTTCTCAATGTAATCCTATCCAAAACCAGGGAACGTTTTGAAGGTAGGCTCACAAGCTTCCCTGGCTGAGGATCAAGCTTCTGAGGTACCATATTATCTTTAGAAACCCAGTGACGTGATGATTAAAGAGCCTATATGCAACCATTCAGAACAAATGAGGCTATGCCACTAACTTCAATTAGGCAGGGATTTCCAGCCCAAGCCAAATTTGCTCCACAATACTTGAGCAATAATAGTTAAACAAAAATGATGCACATTGATAGAAACCTAAGGCCCAAAACATTTTAGAAGTGACACTGTTTTTGTCACACATTAAGAACTACAATGTACAAGGGAAGACTCTAACATGCTAACATACATATTCTAGTATTTGTTGTTGTTACCTGCACTCGAGTCGGTTCTGACTCATGGTGACCCTGTGGATGAGACATCTCCAACAACCCTATTTTCCACTGCCTTGCCCAGATCCTGCAAATCCTTGCTCATAACTCCTTGACTGAGTCTATCCATCTAGTTTGTGGTCTTCCTCTCTTTCTTCTACCCTCTACCTTTCTTAGTATTATTGTTTTTTCTAGTGATCCATGCCTTCTCATTATGTGACCAAAGTACAATAGTCTCAACTTGACCATCTTTGCTTTTCTTTCTGTCTGCTTCCTTCACTGTCCAGCTCTTGCATTCGTCCATTGTAATTGGGAATACAATGACCTGAATGATTCTGACTTTAGTGCTCTGTTGTATGTCTTTGCTCTTCATTATCTTTTCCAGTTCTTTCATAGCTGCCCTTCCCATTCCTAGTCTTCTTCTTATTTCTTGACTGCAGTCTCCATTCTGGTCAATGTTTGATCTTAAATATGTGAATTCTTTAACTATTTCAATTTCCTCATTGTCTAGATTGAATTTGTGTATTTCTTCTGTGGTCATTATTTTTGTTTTCTTTATGTTCAGCATCAGACCTGCCTTTGCACTTTCCTCTTTGACCTTCCTTATTAACTGTTCCAATTCCTGAATGTCTTCTGCTAATATTATCATGTCATCCGCATATCTTAAGTTGTTAATGTTGTTTCTTCCTATCTTAACTCTTCTTTTTTCTGATTCTAATTCTGCTTTTCTTATGATGTTTTCATCATACAAGTTAAACAAGTATTCTAACATAGTAAGATAGAAATTTAAAGAATATATAAGACCATTTCCCAATGAGGGTGGAAAAATGGATTGGAAAATTGGAAACTGGACTGAAAAATTGGATTATTTTTTTTAATTTGGAAAAGTGGGAAAATATATATTTTCCAGTTATTTTTCTGATAAACTTTTATAATTGTTTGATTTCATCCTCCACAACCACAACACATAAATCAGATGAGCTTCATAATCACCAGACTCACATGAAGTATTCCTTGCTGAACTAAACATTTTAACTCTTACTATAAATAAGTGCACATGAATTAAATCAATCTATAATGGGGAAAAGTCTAACCCAGCCTTCTAACTGACATGCTAGTTCTGAACATTCAGAGCTTTCCTTTCTGTGAGGAGATTTCATGTCAGCTATTAAAGCCCAGGCATAAAGGGCTCCAGAACATCATTTATTTTACTTGAATGACACAAACACATTGCTTTGTTACACATGATGTGAAAAATGAGATGATGCAGAGGTAGAGGGAACTGACAGGGGAGGCTTTAGAAATATTTTACTATACTAGAGAAGTAGAGTTCCTAGCATGAAATCTAAGTGCAGTGGGACCTGGACACACAGCAAGACATTTCTGTCTAGTCATAGAAATGTCCCAAACATGCAATAAATGATTTGTTAGCCCTTCCCTCAAAAGTATAGATGAATATAAAACACTACAAGGCAGAACATTTGAGAAGCCAGACATCAATGGACATAAACACCTTTTCTACCTCATGGAGGTTTTGGTAGATGATGGAATTAAATCAGAAGTCTAACTGAGTATCAAAAATGGGAAAAAAATGTGCACCTCAAAGCATGTGACCCCCATTTTTTAAATCATCTGTTTTTCTGGGCAAATTCAGGTTCTTCATTTCAGAACAGGTGTAGGATATATATGGGAAACTTAGTGCCAGGCAGAACTATGAGTATTATTTTTAAGAGGAATGAATATAGCAACATATTGAAGGCATCCATATCTGAAGAGTGGTAGGATGATCATCCTGTTACATTTTCATTACACCTGGTGCTAATATTTAGTCATTTCTTTCTATCTATATATTGTTCTGTTTCTCCAGGAGACAGAAAACAATATGATACATAGTAGAAGACAATAGCAGGTTTTAGAAACCTCGGTACACCTCCATCAGAGAAACAGACACTGGTTTACATAGTGGTACTGAGAGGTTGCAACATATTTGATCTATAAGCACATGTGAAACATGAGTTCATGCCATATAGATTTCATGGCACAATCTCATGATCCATATGCACATATGCATACAAACACAAAGTTACACCTACATGAACTAATATAGATAATCTCCTCAAAGTATGATGCACCAACCATATTTCTTTTTCTGCTGGTAACACAGAATTCTAATGAATCAATCTGGGCCCCATGTTTACCTGTTTTGGAAACCACACTACTTAAGTCACAATGGAAACCATACAGCTTAGCCTAATTATTTTCTTTGAAAAATGTAAAAGCCATCTTTGAGGTTAGTAGAAACTCTTTTCAAAAGAATCATGAGTATCTAGAAGTTCATATTGGCATTTTACACTTCATCAGCTACTGGCTTCTCTCTGATTCCCTCCACTCTGTATCCAAAGAAACCATTATAATTAAGGCAGAATTCTCCTGAAGCTGAAACATATTTTGATGTGCCTAAGGATATATTTTCAAAGTGAATGAAAATTGTATCACTCATATCAAGGTAAATGTCTCTGTATAAATTCCTAAGATTACTAGGAAAATAAATGATAGTGCACCAGTTTGGAAAGGCATTCTGTTCTGGGGACAATGCCAATCTGAATTACAAAGAGAAATATATATGCTAAACAAAGACCAAAAATGCATTTGTGACATTTTACAAGAGATTCTCAAAAACTGCTAAATGAGAAATTGGGTATCAAAATGCATTGGCAGCTGAATACATTAAACAGTTGAATTAAAGTACTTAGGCATAAGCTAACATAAGCCACTTACAGGATTGTGTGATATGTTCTCAGCATCAGGGCAAGAGGTCAATTCACTCACACAGTGTTTAGAGAATCTTGATATCCTCCCAAATGTACATAGTACAGCGGTGTATTTTAAGGGATGTTTTAACCATTTTATGAAAGCAGCTTTTTAATATTCTTTGTGGAAGGAGGGGCAGAAAGGTGGGGTATAACTTCAGTAGACAGAAGGAATATACTGGGAGGGGAATGGAAGGGGGTGTAATGAGATGCTGCTTCCATAAGGAGGTGGGGAGGCTTTCTAAACACGGCTTCAAAGATAAAAGTACAGGTAGATAGTCAATATTTTCTGCCTTCTCCTACTTATTCATTGCAAATACTATGAATGCTAAAAATAGTTCAAATCCTCATTTCATTTCCATCCCAGAAGGCAATCATTAACACAGAAGTATTTCACTTATAGATTAGAATCTCCCACCTTGAAAATGTTCCTTAGAGTCCTAAGGAACCCAACAAACAATGAACTTAGATAACTCTGAAGGCTTTGAAAATACATTATCCCACAAGAACTGTGAACTGTGTAGCTTCATGGGTGGTCTCAATGACACAAAAAAAAAATATTTTTCACATTGGTTACCTCTTTTGTGTCAGGTTTGATTTCACATTTCAATGGAAAACAAAATGGGTGATTGTTCATCTCAGCTCTATTATATTTCAGTTGAAGTTGATTTACAGATTAACCCTTTGTTATCTGGTATCCTACAAAGAGACATATTAACAGGCCTTCATTTTTTTATTATTAATATCACTAAAATTCATGCTAGTCCACCTTGCAAGTTACCTATCTAAATGGAGCCAACTGTGTACTATGGTCTGATAGGTACCTAACAGATTCTATATCTGCAATAGCAGTCAGGCAAAAAAAAAAATAATTTATGAATTTCTGGTGGGCCATGATACAAGTCTGTGCATCTGTTTTTGGACTTGTGGGTAATGCTTTGTCCAGTGAGTTACACATTGAAATTGTTCTGATATGCATCTGGATTGGAATAGTTTTCTTCAGTTGTTCATCAGCATTCAGAATTCCAGTAAGAAAAGCATTAAACATAATCCACAATAGCAGATGTTATGACAGCAAATATAATTCTCACCTTGCAGAAAGTAATAACATAACGATGACTGGGGGCCTTACATTAGTACTCTCATGAAAAGTGACCTCAGAGTGAATGACTGGCTGCAACAGCAGCAGACATGCTGGGTAGCTGAGTGAGGCATCTTTCAAACAGCCACCCAGCATTGCAATGGAGGGCTTCAGATCTTCCCCAGAAAATCCAGAGTAAAAGGTAAGTAATTTTAATTTGCTTTAAGGATATTATACCCTAGATCTGGTGCTAAATGTGCCAGATGTTGTCTGGTTTGTTCACACCAGAAATGGGGTTTGGGCCGTGTGTCATCCAGACTCTCTGTGGAGAGGACCCATGGTTTATTTGGTCTATGCAGATAATCCCTTTGTTAATGGTATCATGAACCGATTCTGACTTTTAAAGGATATATCCAGGGTGCTGAAACTCTGTTGTAAAGCAGGTAAGTACCCTGGACAGCTCGATTAACCTTGAAAACAAAGGCAGCAGATTCACTGCTCCACTGACAATGAAGCCACAGGCCACCGCTGTTATAGTGTTAAGCTACCTCAGCTTCTTGTCACTTTCCTACTGAATCATAAGCTTCTTTTGAATATAGTGACAAGACTGCACTGTAGGTGTTAAGTACAAAGAATAGTCTGAATGAACAATCCTTTACTACAGAAAGCTAGATTAATTGTGATTTGGCATATTTATTACAGCCTTTGCAAAAGCTGAGCTGTGTAAGCTGACTTTGACTTACTGCAAATGAAACATAATTTCCTTTTACCATTCCCTTACAATTGTGTAAGACATAACGGGCCAAATCTATTCCCTTGAAATGATGGCTTACTGCAGCTTGATAATTTTTCTTCCCTTAACTCATTTAGGTGATATCTTTCTTCTCTCCTGGCACCAGTGTACTGTCTTCTTCACACATATCATCATTTATTCCTAAACACATGTGGAATATCAATGTGCTTCATTTCTCTTCTTTTTTTTCCCCCTTCTGGAGCTGAGTATTAACACAATTACTTCTGTAAGCAATACACTATTTTAACTTTCCTTTGTGCCAGGTCATTAGGAAACCAGCTAGGTTTGTAATTAATGTAGCTACAGAGAAGTTCATTCATACCAATTGACACAGTTTTTACAGTGTTAGTTCTGCAACATATTGAGTCAATGCCATTTGCTGAACTCAGAATGCTTTTTCCTATAACGTTTCATCTATATGTGAGTAATGAAGAGCTATGTTAATATGTTCAAAGTTGTTCAGGGATGTTTCAAGCTTGGGAACCTAGGCAATGAGGGTTGAAATCTTAGCCACACATATTTAGATGCAAGTTTCACTGAAATCAATGGAGACTTTTACCTGAGTATTTAGGACTCATTATTTCTTTTTTCAAAAATCAGAACAAAAACAAGTTCAAGACAAAGAAAAATTCTCAAGCTTGCAGGTGCATTTAATTCATACTCCACACAGACTGCAAAACTGTGATTATTTTCATGGTGCTTGAATCACATGGCACCAACATGGTTGCTATCTTCCATGTCAATTGATTGGTGAATCCACTCTGGCTCTTGGTCTGAACTATAAAATAGTTATCCAAAATGCTGAGCATTATACCCAAAGTTCAGTACCTTGGGTAATTACTTTAAAGTTCACGTTAAAATTTACAATGCATCCACTGCCTAACATTAATGGAAAACAACAGCTGCCACAACATGCCACACAGATTGGAGATAGATACACCCAGTCTACTGACTCGGGAGATTGTTGCACTACACTCTTAAAGCATTGCTATTCCACTTTAACTGTTTTGACTACTGCCTGTTGCATTTTGGGGTTTGTAGTTCATTGAGGCCTAGGAGCCCTCTGGCTCAATATTCTAAATGTCCCTTCCTAAACTGCAAATCCCAGAATGCAACAGGTGGCAACCAGAGCAGCTAATGTGGAATAGCAATGCTTTAATAGTGTAGTGCAATAATCTACCATATCATGATCTTTGAAATTTCAAAAAAGGAAAACTATCATTTAAAACATTTTCTTTAATTGCATATCCATGGCTTCTTTTCTCAAATTGAATTTTTTAGAAATTAGTAAAAGAAAAACATATTTTCTTTTTTTAAAGCATTAATACACACATACATGCAAAACCAGAAAAAGGACACCAAAAGTCATTGGTGTTAGGCTCATAACACGTGCATAGTTTTGACAGATTCTACAGAAGGCCATTTGCACAACAGTAGCAGGGTAAGGTAAAATCTTTGGATTGACCTTTCCCAACTTAGTTCCTTTCATTATATATAAGATTTTTGTCTCACATCAGCCCCATCTAGCATGGCCAATGATCACAAATTCTGAGAGTTCTATTCCAAAGCAGCTGGATGCCACTAGGGATGGAATTTCAGAAATCAGCACAAATGTACCAACTAGGTATAATCATATACTTACTGTAGGAATTCTTGGAGTTGTAGCCCAAAAGACTAGAAACTCTAGAAACTATTAA
>CM034708.1:18423694-18440873 GCA_020142125.1 Phrynosoma platyrhinos | reverse complement strand
CCTTGTTTCCTCTATGACAGTTTGACTATTTTCTCCAGTCCTTTTGTAATGGAAACACGGGAGTGGGGAAGACTGGGATTACATTCTATTGGAAATTATTTGATTGCTTAAAACTAAGCATTTCAAGTTCCATTCATTCATGGTTGCAACTCAAAAGAGCATTCTATATTATAGAACTCTCACTAAGAAGAATAAGTCTCATGTCTTTTACAAAGTTTGAGTGAAAACTTAATCTCTGGCTCGGAGCCCACTATTTGAAAAGTGCTGTTACTTAAAAGATTCTACTCCCTTCAAATAAATGAGCAACTGCAGCTCTTGTGCACAGCTAAAAAGGTACCTTTTTCTCTTGAAAGGCATGCCATTTCATCCTTCTTTTCCAATTAATTATCAGTGTAAACAACACTGAAAATGGACAATACATTTTTAAAAACGACTTCATTTATATACCACTTCAAATCGTGCTGTGGGATGTCTAAGCAGTTTACAGCTGTAAGTTCATTGCCCCCCAACAGTTGAGTACTCATTTTAGCGACCTCAGAAGGATGCAGGCCTGAGTCTAGCCTGAGCCCTGGCTAGTATTGAACACACATCTTTGTGGTCTATGAGTGAGTGGCAACAGTACAGGCATTTAACCACTGCACCACCAGGGCTCTTAAAAGTTTTTGTCCCCCTGGAATGCTGTGGGAAATGAAATGATTGACAGAAACTTCTCTCTACTCCCAACTTGTGTTTACACACACAAGAAGCTTAAAGCTGTGGCAAGAGAGAGAACTAAAGAGTATCTTATCATGCTCTGAGACTTTAGCATCAGTATGAGAAAATCTTTTGAAGCTGTACTAGCAATTCCTAGGGAAAAAAAGTTATACAGTGTTGCCTTGCTTCGTAAAGTGAAGAAAGCATCGCTAATGAGGGCCACAGCTCACAATATATTTTTTGACAAAGAGTTCCAGAATATATTCTGCCAGTTAATGGAGGTTATGCTTAGCTCCTCACACACAATTAGGCAGAATGATGTGGTTGTCTCAAGTAGCAGATACTAATCAAGAAGCAGAAAGAAAATTACAGAGAAAACTGCGTGTTACCTGCCCACCCCCTGTAAGCCACCCTCCTGCCTTCAGAGAAGGTGGATGGTGTCCTATCAGCAGAGGTGATAAAACTGAGCATCCAGTCAGCTTTCTGACATGATCAGGAGGTATTAAAATCTTGTTCACTGCCCTAGACAATGAAGTGCCTTATGCTGGACCTGGGTATGTATGTATGTATGTGGGCACACAAACACACAAACATATATGCATAAACTCACTCTTTTCATTTATTTCCAGTGCTTGTCACATTCCATTTTAAAACATGCATTAGTAACACTCTGGCAGTTGTGTGTGTGTGTGTGTGTGTGTTGTTCCTTCAAGTTGTGTCTGACATGGTAACCCTAAGGCAAATCTGTATTGGGGTTTTGTTGGCAAGATTTGTTTAGAGGAGGTTTGCCAATACCTTTCCCCTGTGGCTGAGTGTGAGTGACTTGCCCAGGCTCACCCAGTGGGTTTCATCTCAATCTGTGAATTAAACCCTGGTCTCCATAGTCCTACAGAAGACTATTACACCACACTGGCTCTAGAACCATATAAATGGAAGAGACTACAAAGGTCATCCAGCCAAACCCCCTGCCATACAGGAATATATGATCAAAGCACTCTTGACTGATGGCCATCCAGCCTCTGTTTAAAAGCCTCCAAAGAAGGAGACTCCACCACCCTCCAAGGGTGTTCAACAGTGTTCAACTGTTGAACAGTTCTCCCTAAAGATTAGATGTAATTTCTTTCTTTGTAGTTTGAATCTGTTGCATTGTGTCCTGGTCTCTGTACAAATAGAAAACAAGTTTGTATCTTCTTCCATATGACATTCTTTCAGATATTTAAGCATGGCTATCATGTCACTTCTTAACCCTCTTTCTCCTCATACCCAGCTCTCTAAAGCTTGCTCCCTAAATGTATCCAGCTCTCTAAAGCCTACAGGCTTAAAAAAAATAAAACACCACTCTCAAAAGTGACTGCACTAGTTAGTTCTTCAGTATGCTTTTCAGTAACCACCACCAAAACATGTAAAAATGTGCTATCTTTTGTTACAAAATATATTCTGTTGGTAGCTGCCTGCATGGGTGTCCTCCCAAGCCTCCTGGAGTGTTTGCTGCTGCCACAGGTCACTCAGTCTTGAGATCAAAAAGATGAGCCCAGTGATGGTCACTCAGAACAAGTGACCCACCATGATGGCAGATGCACCTGGTGGCTTAGTGGGAGGCCCATGAAGACAGCCACCATTCTGTGGAAATAGAGGGCTATGGATCTTCTGGGATGATGTTAGTCTGTAGAATCAGTAGTAGACAGATCTTGTAGCACCTGTGAGACTAATTGAAAGAGAGAAGTTGGTGGCATAAGCTTTCATAGACTCAAGTTTATGAAATGCATTGGAGGAAATAGAAAATAGATCTTGTAATACCTCTGAGACTAATTGAAAGAACGAAGTTGGCAGCATGAGTTTTCATAGCAAAGCAAAGCAAAGCAGCTTCATTTATATCCTACTTCATACCATGCTATGCAGTGTCTAAATGGTTTACAACTGTAAGCTTATTTTAGCGACCTCAGAAGGATGCAGACCTGAATCAAGCCTGAGTCCTGGCTAATATTGAACTTGCAACATTGTGGTTTATGAATGAGTTGCTGCAGTAATGCATTTAACCACTGTGCCACCAGGGTTCCTCAAGTCTAAGTAATGCACCTGAGGAAGTAGACTTGAGTCTACAAAAGCTCATGCTGTCAACTTCTTTCTTTCAGTTAGTTTCAAAGGTACTACAAGATCTTTCTACATACCCTAATTCTCTTATAGAATGTGACAGATGTCATTCGGCCTGCTCACAGCAGAACCAAGGTTTGGGATGCACCTCATCTGACCAGGATGGCACCAGAATGGGAAGGATGAAACTGGTCTTTTGGCCCAAGAAGACAAGGCCTGTGAACAGTAATTTAAAATTGTGCCATTTTTCAAAGTGTTTCTCACAGCAAGAAGAAAATCACTAAAATTACTCCTTGCTTCCTTTGAGAAGAAATGTTGTGAAGATTTGCATCCCTAGTCTATACATACACATCCACTTGTCTCATGGCTACCTTTTGCAGAGATAACCCCCACATCAATATGCTATTATTATTATTATTACTACTACTACTTGAACAAAATGAATGTAACAACTCTCCTAGCTGAATTTAAAGTGAAGACTAGTTCTAGTATACCACAACTCACAAATTTGATTGTGAGGCAGTAATGTGTATTGGAACTAGGGGTGTGCTAAATTCAATCTTGTAGGAAGCAACAAGTAATTTTAGTAATTTTCTTCCTGCTGTGAGAACATCCTCAAAAACTTCAGTTTGAAGATTATTTGCAGTTTGAGACTTTTTGCATGAAAAACTTCACTTTTTTTGCACAAACTTCATGTTTGACTATCTTATAAAGATTTGAATATCAATACAAATATTTTTTGTAAAAAAAGAAATCATTAAATTCTCCTCCCCTTTTTTGCCCATAGACCACATATTTCTAAATATTCTTTCCATCCTTATTGAAGTCTATACATCTTTTTGGCTTGGGGAAGACTTTGGAGATTTTCACACCACTAATAAAACTGGCTTACCTGAGCCAGTTTAAAATTTAAAATGGCATCCTGATGTTATCAAAAGGATTTAGCCACCAAAATTGCCACCTGGGTCCATCCCAGGCCCATCGCTGCTCCTAGGGCCATTCCAGCAGCCATTTCCTTAAGCCAGAAAAGTCCCGGCTATGAAAAGAGGCATGCTGAGTGTTCCTGCAAGTAGGGATGGACCTGGGATGGACCCAGGAGGCAATTTTGGTAGCTAAATCCTTCTGATAACATCAGGACACTGCTGGTTTTGAATTTTAAGCTGACTCAGGTAAGCTGGTTTTATTTGTCAGACCAAAATGCACTCTGAAAAGAAAATGCCATAGATGTAACTGGGGCAAAGAAACTGGGACAAAAGTGAATGGGTCACCTTAGTAAAATTGGGAGCCATGATGACTCAACATGTGAACAGTCCTGAGTCACAGGGGGATGATGCAATACTAAGCAGAGGGTTGAGTCAGAAAACTTCAATTCTGCAGAGTCACATCAGTCAGGTGACTTGAAACTGGGTGATATCCCAGGAGTGGGCTGGACTAATATCCCAGAAGGAGATACTGTATATAAGTGGGTGAGTTGGATACTCATGTGTGGGTGATTGTATATAGAGATACTGGCAGAGCACTTTGTTAGTCTGTACATAATCTGTAACAGAAGAATAAAGAGTCCAGCAGTTTTGTGTCTTACAGCTCCCAGTGTGGGAAGGTTTTTTTTTCTTTTTTTTTTTCCCTTGCAGCATTTGCAGCCTGCATAGAACTTCACAGTGAAGACTGATCTTTGGCGTCTGTTCCAGCATAAATTTCCTGCACATGTTGAATTCAGTTCACAAGTTCCCCAACATTCGCAGTGTGATAATCTCCTTTCTGTGCATGGATGATGTGGTAAAAGAGGTGAAGTAGTAAGATATACTTTCTTCCCAGTCATTTGTATGTGCAGAATAGGTAACCTAATAAAGGTAAATGTAAAGGTAGTCCTTTGACATGAATGTCTAGTCGTAACCAACTGTAGGGGATGGTGCTCATCTCTGTTACTAAGGCAAAGAGCCAGCATTGTCTGAGGCTACTCTGGTGGTCATGTGGCTAGCATGATTGTACTGAACATTGTTACCTTCCCACCGAAGTGGTACCTATTTATCTACTTGCATTTGCATGCTTTCAAACTTCTAAGTTGGCAGAAGCTGGGACTAGTGACAGGAGCTCACCCCATCATGCAGCACTCAGGCCTTGAACTGTCAACATTCTAATCTTCCAGTCATCAGAACTGGCATCTCAACCATTAAGCTAATATGAATAATCATAATAGTGAAATGAAGATGAAGTCTTATGACATTCCACTTACAGAAACATTTTTCAATGTCCACATGCATCCCAGATAATCCATATAAACTATTGAACACTATTCCTCACAGCCTGGAGAGTTTAGCCACCACCTGGTACCCCATTTTTCCCACTTTCAGGTTTAATGCACCCACATTAGGAGGCATGTAACAGTAAAAAAACAGAGTTTTGATTTTCTTTAAAACCTCTTTTTTGGAATTTCAGGAATGAATAACATAAATGCACTATAAAATTTATATTCTAAAAACTACTTGTAGGAAAAAGAATAAACCTTATCATAATATTTTCTTACAAAATATCCTCATTTTCATAAAAAATGCAGGAAGAGTAAGGGACTGTCACAGTGAAGATGAGTACCAAACTCATCCCTTTATTTGTGCAGAATTTATGTTTTAAATTATACAGACAGTAGAGTTTCACCATATCTGCATGAATGAACTTAGCAAAATGCAATGCTGTGGTAAAGGTGAACAGAAATGCCATTTCAACAAGCTGACCCCATCTTTCTATGAGCAGCTTAATGTTCAAGTAGCTGTTACTAGGTCTTCCTGAAAATACCAGAATTTAATTACTATTTTTCTTTTGTCCTTTGCAGGTCACAAACCTCTTGCTCAAATGTCTCACAATTTAATATGATGGCAAGATGAGTAACATTTCTATACCTGAAAATTCTGTAATAGGAAAATAGTAAGTCAGGAAATGTAAGCTACAATACTGTCTTTTTTTTTTAAAGGATCACCTTTATGTTTGTCTTCCTTTTATTCCTACTATCTGAACAAATCTGGAAAACTAGTCATTCTTGATTCACAATTTAAAAAACTGAAGGTATCCCCACATTAAATGGATGTATTTTCTGCTGAAAAGTCATATCCACAGGAAAGGATAAGTTGATCTCTTGCCACTGGCTACACTTCACAAGGCAATTTAAGTTTGCAATCTATGACTCTTTCAGAGTTGAATCAAAGTTTTTATGCCTCCTACAGACTTAGAACATGCCTCCAATTGCATCCCGTGCTACTTCAGCAATATTGGATAAAAATGAAAGCTTTTTAGTTCACACTCAGAAGTGGTATGTGTAAATACCTAACAGTGTGTATTAAAAGTCTTAATGCACATGCCTTAGTATATATTAAAGAAACAGAACCCAACAGAGTGAAAAATATGATTCCATTGATCTATCTGTTAATGCTTTGATAAGAAAAAATGAAACAGGTACCAATATATATTTTTCAGTATCACACTCAGTACTTTGAGTGGCAAAAATGAAAAGTTTAGTAAAGGATAGACAGATTCTAATAGATTTTTATATCATACAGTGTTGATAAAATTTATAATGAGATAGTCCTCTGGGGGAAAAAATACTGGGTTCCAATATTGATTACCATTTCCCCCTCGAAAGCCTAGTCAGAGTGGTACATTATCTAGAGATTTTTTCAGGAGGAAAATGTGGCTGCCATTACAGCAATAAATTTCACCTTTGCTCCAGATTTCACCCATGAAAACAAGACTCTAAGGGGGGAAGCAGATTGGCGGCACGGGGCTGCCCTGGGAAGGTGCGCCGCAGGATCGAGGCATCCCCATGCCTCAATCCTGTGGCTCTCCTTCCCTGTCCCTGAAAGGAGCGCTAAAATAGCATGAGGCACACTTTCACTGACTTTTCTGCCGCAGCGTGTCTAGACACTGCGGTGGGAGGTTGCCCTCGGAGCGCCGGCCGTGCGGAGGGCTGGCAGCTCCGAGGGCAACCTCGGGAGGAGGAAGGGGCACTGAGCATGCGGCTGCCCCTCCTCTTCCTTGCCTCGAGGATGGCTTAATAAGCCGTCTGCTGAGGCCCTAACTCAGGCTGTGAATGGGCTAGTGATATTTGATGGTGTTTCAGACCAGTTCTACCCATATCATTGGATCAGATTTCTATTATTTTTCTAGTCCTAGATGCTTATAGTCTGTTGTATAAATGTCCAAAATTGAATATATCCTAACCTTGTCCTCTGGGACTCAGGCATTGCTGGGAAGCAGTATCCTGTCCAAGGGTAATTTTCCTAGTCATATGTCCCAAGGTATACTGGTTCCAAGGACCCCTTGAAGTCAGACATGCAATATGTAGGTAATTCAGAGCCACATGCTGTTACCACTGTCCCCCCCCTTTTTTTTACCTCATCTTTATTTCTCCCTCCTCCCATTTTACTCACCATCATGACCACATTCTCCTGCTCTGCCTGCATAACTACTGGAGGTATAGGATTAAGCCAAAGTACCATAATCATATGGGTTGAAGATACATAAATATTGTGTGAGGTATGTTGGTAAACTTATTACTCCAATTAATTTTAAATTGTTTTTTACTGAATGTATTGTAAGACACTCAGAAAACCTATGATATGGAGTACAAATATTTTCAATAATAAAAAGAACAAATAATTGTGCAAATCAAATCTGAAGTCTTATCAAGATCATGACAAAAGACAAACAACCAAGGGAGGATATTAATTTTTGTTTGTTTGTTTGTTGCCAATCATTGCTGCTATCACCATTATTATTTTGCCCTCTCACTGATTCCCTTGTACGGTAGTATCCCTGCTCTAGGGTTGATATACTTACTCTTTGGTCTGGGCAGGAGGATGCTTTGGATGTGTTGGATTCAAACCCTCCCTTGAAATGTTATTTCGAACACTGTTTCATCCTCTGTTTACCAGGGGATTGATAGTGAAGCAACAATGACAGAAAGCAACTTCACTACATCAACAGGAAGGAATCTAAGGGCTCACATTTTTTGAAAGTGAGACTTATTTCTGCCTTTAAAGTGAAAGATCTTTTATATCCTATAACCATGTTGGTGAATCTATAGCACGTGTGTCAGAGATGGCAAACAAAGCCATTTTCCCTGGCATGTGGAGCAGGGAAGAAGCGGAAAAGGCACACACCTATTCCTCCTCCTCCCAGCCATTGCAAGCCTTCAGCTGCCTCTCCAGAGACAGCTGAAGGCCTGGGGAGGTGCAGACAGGAGGAGAAAGAAGTCCTGCCCCAGATGTCCCATGCCCATAGGGCAAAAGTCCCAACCCAGAAGTCCCAATCCCCTCCCCCCTAGAAGTCCCACCTCTGGCACGGGGTAACACCTGGTGCTGGAAGGCCATTTAATTTGGGCACTCAGTGCCTAAAAGGTTCACCATCACTGTCCTATAGTATGGGACAATGGGTCAACCCTCCAGGAACTAAACAATACAGAGGTACACAGGACTTCTAGGGAGATGAGACACTCATATAGAACCTCTGATTCTCAGTACAAATTAGTGATAATGATTTTATAAATATAATGTATTTAGAGTGGAACCAATATTCTCCCTTTGTTATTTCTCTTTCTTATAAGCTGCTTTTGTCTCCATGACATGTGCTCATATTTAAGTGGTGGGCTTCAAGGAAGGTCTACTTTTGGAATGTTTTCTCCTTAGAATGTGACTTTATTTAGAGATCTTACCTCCAAAATTAAGCATTTGTCATTTATTGCCTATAAGTAACAGGAAATTGTCTGTGGTGCAGGAATAGTTAAGAGACCATACTTTCAAAGGCAGCCCTACCTTTTTCAAGAGTTCAGATGTCCTTGACAGAGGTGCTCAGGGAAGGAATTAAAATGCAAAACAGATTAAAAGCCATTATGAAGAGAAACTCAATATGCTCTAGATAGAAAGTTAGGTATTGGGAGAGAGTGCAGGATTGTCCTACATCAGAAAGAACAACTTGACTATGAAATGGTTCTGCTAATAAAGCAGCCTCTAAAAAGGTGAAAGTGTGAGTAATGTACAATTTAAATTATCCTGATAGATAAAAGCTAGATTAATTCTACAGGAAGCAATAAGATCAAGCGATACAATGTGCTTCAGTATAACTGCTTTAAGAAAGTCCTTACATGGCCAATGGAGACTTGTCTGCACTGAATTCCCTCACTAGCATCTTAACTGACTTCATTTCAGACAGAACATAGGCCTTTGGCTCTAACATCATCACCATTTTTTCCCTGTAGAGTTTTTAACTTCTTTGCCTGATAAAGAAGCCAGTGAAACCTCAAAAGCTTGTGTACTTTGATACTGCTGTTTGTATATTTTGTATTTTGTTGTACAGTTAACACAGCTACACCTGAATATGTGTGTGTGTGTGTATAGAGAGAGAGGGAGGGAGGAAAGGAGGAAAGGAGCAGAGAACTGTAATCTATATATATAAAGGCTGATATCCTACATCATGCTTACATAGTGTAAATACATGGTATTTGTGCTATAACCACACTTCTGTGGAATACTGACAAATAATCAAATCTTTGATTATTTGATTATATGTCTGCCTATATGTCTCCTATTGTCCCATTATGCAATGGAGGATGCACAGTGGTTTCTGCAACCCCAATAAATCAGATGGTACTTTTAAGGCACTTGACAAAACATTATGCACCATCCAAGAAAAAACAACAACAGTTGAACAGTCAGTCAGCACACTGGAAAATGCAATTGATTCAATGGTTCTACTCTTTTTGGGACTAAAAAATGTAATGGTTACACTTATGAAATTCTACTTGTGCAACCATGAAATAAACATGTCCATTGCACAATGGCCAAAAAAAAAAAAATACAATTGCATGTGTAAATATGCATATGGCACCAATAGGGTTCCAGATAGAGTTAGATAGATGTTAGTCGTAGAATAATAGAATCATAGATTTGGAAGAGATCACAAGGACCATACAGTCTAAACCCCATCCATAAAAGAATACACAATCAAAGGATTTCTGAAAGATGGACATCCAGCAGCTGTTTTAAAATCTCCAAAGAAGGAGACTCCACCACATATTCCATAATCAAACAGAGACAACATATTCCATAGTCAAACAGCTCTCACCATCAAGAAGTTCTTCTTAATGTTTAGGTGGACTTTCTTTCAAGTCAGAAGGTAGCAAAAATCTCCAAAGCTTTTTTTGTGGAGAAGTGATGACAATCTGTAGATGACTTCTTTGGGATAGAGGTGCACCTGAACATATAGACAGGACTGACTCCCTCATCCATATTATTCATATTTCATATGACCTCTTCTATCTACATAGGGCTGAAAACAGGAGCATTGTATATTTCATACACAAACACATGCCCCAGTTGGTATCAGTACCTGGAAAAGGTAAGGAGAGTGAACACTTTGAAGCAAATGGAACCATAGCAAATGGAACCATTACAGCTCCCCCCCCTTGCATCTTCCATTGTCTGGTTCCAATCCGAATTTGTAGGAAACAAATAAGCAAGAAAACTCACTTTGCAATCAAGACCCAAATTGTAGAGAAAAGTTAACATGCAGTTTTACTCCCAGACTTTCCATCTCTCCACACACTTATCTGTTTTACTATACTTGCTCTCTCTTTTGGGGGATTAGGAATATAAAATATTAATATGCTCAAAGTGCCAGAAGGAAAAGCCAGTCAGTACAGATTCATGAAAAGAGGAACAGGCTTGTCTGATAAACCTGAATTCATTTCACCATATTATTGAACTAGAAGGGGAAAAAAAGTTCAGTAATGGATACTCTCTGACCAAAGGAGGAAAAACCTTCTACACATGTGTGCCTCCCCCCTTGGGAACATGAACCTTGTATTCCCTTAATTGCAAATGTCAACCAACCTGATAGGAAAGATTTATAAATTAGGAGACTTGAAGATAACAAGGAAGCCTCCATTTTTTAGTCGCAATGAAGAGAAATAACAAGCGAGTTGGATAATGCTGCAATGCTTCATTTTATAGCTAACTTTGTATTCACATATAAATGACCTGGAAGGAAGGTGTAATTTTCCAATACGGTGGAGCAAAGAAATCACTTCTTGAAATGAACATGATCATTTCCACAGCTGACAGAGATAACAGATGGACAGAAAGGATCTCCCTGACTGTCATAATATGCAGCACACTGGCCTCTGTGCAGAGGTGGGGGGGGGGGAGGTAGCTGAAATTACTAATATTTAGAGGATGAAAAACAGTGATGCTGAGAATAATGAAACAAGTGGTGCTGTAACCCACAATGGGGTCAAAGAAAGGACACTAAAGATGCATCATTGCCTAGTTCAATATCAAAAGGCAAAACTGAAGTGCTGGGGATTGAGCACCCTTGTAGATTGGGATTTAATTGGTGGGTCAGGATGATATCAGATGGTTCTTATAAATATTACATGAGAAGCAGCTTATTGTCATGCTACAATCTTCTAAAGCTCACTCTATTATCTAATCCTCAATAGGGATTTATTATGTAACCCACACACCAAAAGTTAAAGGTAAAGGTTTCCCCTTTGACAAGATTGTCAAGTCATGTCTGACTGTTGGGGGCAATGCTTATCTCTGTCACTAAGCCAAAGAGCCAATATTCTCAAAGACATGCATTTTTGATTATTTCTAAGTATTCAATGAAGTAGACCCTCTTCCATGTGTCTGTGTTTTGGAGAGTGGGAAAGCCAGCATGACTACACAGAATGCTGTTACCTTCCCACAAAAGTGGTACCTATTTATCTGCTTTCAAATGGCTAGGTTGGCAGAAGCTGGGACCAGTGACTGGAGCTCACTCCATCATGTGGTGCTTGGGTCTTGAACTGCTGACCTGTTGATAGTTCTATAAATGAATATGTGAGTTCTCATAAAGGAAATAAAATCAAGAAACTTCTGGCTTCATATTAGGTTTATATGCCATCAAATCAAGATATATTGAAGAAGGGGGTCTGCTTTATTGGATATTTAGAAATAATCAAAAAGTCACATTTACAAAAGAAATATTCAGTGGCATTCTAGCTTCCGTTCTTTCTTTTGGTTTCTTCCTCTCTGTGTTAAACTCTTCTAAGGTAGCACCTATTCTGCATATGTAATACACATTTTGAAACTAGACTGCTTGAAAAATTTTGTTAGCTGTAATACAAGTTGATTTTTTTTAAAAAAAATAATGATTGGATTTTATGGGAAGGCACAGCAAACCTAAAAGCTGGCTTCCTCTGCATTCTTTGCCTCAACAAGCATATATATATATATATGTGTGTGTACATACACACACACACACACACACACACACACACATTCTGGATTATCACCCCATTAGCAAATGAGGACTTCAGGGAAAAAAGAATCATGGATTTATAAAATATAATTAAAATTTTCACAGAAGAACCACCATTAAAATTATGATGGCCTACTGCAAAAGCCATCATTTAATTATAAAGGGAAAAGAAAGTAACAAATGTATCAAGATGCTCTGATCAATTTCACTCATAAAGCTGTCAGCAGTCCATGACACATATAAATCCAGTAAATATGACTTTGGTGACTTTAGCAAGGCTACAATTAAGCTTAATCATTTCAACTCTAAGGATGAAATATGACTGCAGTGAAGGAGCAGCATTAAGGTTGTGCTAAGTTCATGCTGCACTGTTGCTACACCAGTAGCTTTTAATATATAATTGCTATGGTGCATACACAAAGTGAAGAAAGAAGTCATCAGTATTTCTTTTAACAAAATAGTTTGGTACAATGCACTAAATGCAATTGGGGAATGCAATTCAGGGTGTTATTTCAAGCTGTGCATGAAAAATATCTACCTCTGCACAATAAACTACATGGATTTACATGTCCATTGTGGCACACAGAGAGGAGGGAGAGCTGCCCTTATCTTCCTCTGGCTCTGGACTAGGCCTTACTGCATTCTGATGGAGCCACATCACTTGCAAGGAGTTATGTTCTTGCAAGCCAATCAGAATGACCAGATGGGTCTCAGGGTTTTTGTAGCAATATACCTGTGGAGTTGTTCCCTCTCAGATCTGATCACATCACAAAAATTCAGTATGGATGCAGTTTTAGGTCACAATCTCCTACCTACCCTCCCTGAAATGTTTTGATTTTTTGCATTATTCCAAAATAATTCCAAAAATCAACCTTGATTTTTCCATTTTATATAAGGGATTTTATTTGTTGCTGTATGCTTTCAACTCATTTCTCACTTATGATGACCCTAAGGTGAGCCCTGGAAGTGCAGTGGTTAAATGCCAGTATTGTAGCCACAGCATTGTTAGTTCAATTCCAGAGGGCTCCAGGTTGACTCAGCTTTCCATCCTTTCATAGGTCGGTAAAATGAGTACTCAGCTTGTTGGGGACAATTAGTTTACATATTGTAAACTGCTTAGAGAGTGCTGAGTTCGCTATTAAATAGTATAGAAATGTAAATGCTATTGCTAAATGCTATCCTGTGGGGTTGAGAATGTGTGATTCACCTAAGGTCACCCAGTAGGTTTCCATGGCCAAGCAGGAATTCAAACCTGGTCTCCAGTCCTAGTCCAGTGCTCAAACCACTACACCATGCTGGCTCTCACCATTTAGGTACACCATTGTATATAAAGTTATTTGAGCATTCATGGATTTTGCTATCCAAAGGGGCTCCTGGAATCAAATCCAAGCAGATAGCAAGGTCTCACTGTGACCTTTTTGGTTATTTATGTTTTTATGTCTTTGCTGGAGACATTAACATGCCATAGAAAACTACACCACTCCTTTCCACCATCTTGCTGTTCAACCTCAAGGTATAGCACAAGTTAGTATCTACATGATCAATATGGTAATACTCCTCTGTCATTCTGTGAGGCGACCCCACCTGGACATAATCATAAATAAATCATCATACTGACAATTTGCTGCCTTTTGAAGACATCCAGAATTTGCAGCCCTAATGATAAGGTCAGCCTTGGTAGTTTCTGATCAGATCCTTTGGACAACAGGATATGAAGCAGGTGATAGTGTCTCACACCTACCTGATGGATTTTTGCACTTACAGCTCCTTCTCCTCACTTTATTTATTTAAATATTGAAAAATAAAAGATGATAGTCAAGATAAACTTTGAAAAAGCAATATAGTAGACCCTGCACCTCTATGCAGAGAAAGATATCTCTATTTGAACATTATTTTGGTTTTCCAGGGTTATTTCTGATTTCACACAGAGTGTGCTGTACAAATACAGTTTTATGGACAGCAGTCTCTAAAGGTGTTCCAATGAATGCACACAGATGAAGATGTGGAGTTTACCATACAATTCTGTTTCTTAATCCTTGCTGTTTAGAAAGTTTGAAAGTGAAGATTTCCACTGATACAACTTCTAGAAACCAAGATGCTGAACACAATTCATTTTTGCCCAGGGCAGAGCTGAACAGCTATCACATGACATGTAAAAGTGAATAGAAATGATGGCAGTTAGTTGAGGAGATACCACTGGCTAAATCTTTGTCAAACACTGATAATCCACTGCTATATGATTATCTAGCAACTTTCATCTAAGGCTCTTCAAATGCATTATTCTGTGAGGACACCTCTATTGAAAAATCTGGCTTCTGGAGAAATATATCTAACATTCAACACAATAGTCTTACTAATATGCTAAGGATTGCTCTTTGTTATGGGAGCTATCTTAGATGGATTTCAATGGTGATTAAGTGGTTAGTAACAAATGTATGGTTAATTAAAAATATAAAATGCTCTAGAAAATGTTAACAGTTGAGGACTACTGTATTTTTTTTCCCACAGAAGATCTTCTCAACTGCAGTCTTTCATTGGGAGAGGCATTTCTATGTTTTTAATAAATTATTATTATTATTATTATTATTATTATTATTATTATTATTATTATTATTATTATTATGTATCCTGCCTCTCTGTATAACAGAACTAGGGTGGCTTACATGATAAATCATACAGTCCTGTCTCCCAATAGCCCACCCCCCTAAAATATAATTAGACAATCATAATTTAAAACATACTTAAAATAACAGATAAACAACAGATGAATTTTTTTTAAATAAAATGATATGTTGTGTTGTTAAATAAGCAACTTGATTTTACTGATATGCCCATTGTGCTTTGTAATTAGACAATAACTAATACATTGGGGAGAACATTCATTTAAATAATGTTTTAATTTGGTTCTAGAGGGTAGAAAGCATCTGTAGAAGAGAGGAAGGAAGGTTTGGGATTTCTTTAAGTTTTTTTTCCTAGTCCACTTCAGTAATTGCAATATAAATGTAGTATATAAACAAACAAAATACCAGAAAATCAGTATCAGCTGGCTCCCTTTCACTACAAAACAGTGAAAGGGAGAACACTTAGATAAAATTGAGAATGCTTAGATAAAACACAAATCAGTGCCAGCATCCAATTATAATACACATTGTAAAGGAACTGTGGGCAAAAATAGGGTAATATAAAAGAATCCATTCCTTAAAGAAGAGATAAAAGGATACATTGTGCTAGAATCAATCATTGTAAGGGGCATTCCTCTCTTCTCGTGGGCTTTGGTTTTGCAGGAAATCCACAACAAAAGAATTTTTAAATTCCCAGTTTAAACAAGGAATGTATTATATTAACTCCATAAATAACACCAGTTCACAGTAAAACACAATTGACCAATCTAGCCTCTCTTGCTGATCTATTCTAACTTGGAGCAGACAATACTATGTCTGATCAGGTAATCAGCAAGTATAAACCAGCTGTTTTTGGAGGGTAAGAGAACTCAGTCCAGATGTTTTAAGAAACCACTGAAAGATTGTAGAGAGATCTTGTAGCCCCTTTGAGAAACTGAAAGAAAGAAGCTGATAGTTAGTCTCAAAGGGGCTACATACTGGTTCTACAGACTAACATGGCTATATCTTTGAATTCTACCATTAAAAGACTGTTCATCATCAACACCAGAATGTCTTATTTTTAACATTAATATGGTAGTGAGGATTTTAAAAAATATGTCACATTCTAACTTACTAAGAATTAATTTATTAATTCTAACTTGCTAGGAATGCATTTGACAATCCAATGCCCAGTTAATTACTTATGGCTACAACATATCCTGCAACATTTCACAGACACAATAGAAGCACATGTACATACCAACAGCTGTGCAGTGTAATCTGATGTGCATTTACTGAGAAGAAAGTTTTATTGTGATTAATGGAGCTTATTCCATAGTAAATGTGTTTTGGATCGACAATCTCCTCAATTATTATACATAGTAGGTCTTCTTTGCTAGTTACCATACTTCTATATTCATCTTTCTTCCCCTTTACGTGTTGTATATCTGTTTTCATACCTAGTGTATTAGTAGGAATTAAAAGTAGGCAAAAATATTTGGGTGGTATTCTAGTTCAAAAAACAGCACAATTGGGTTCAAAACAGATCTGAATCTGAAATGATTCAACTCCATTCCAAATCTTGGTTCAGAAATTCACAGAATGAGCAGGAGCCCTGCCTTATCAGGATTCTGACTGAAGTTCTATAAATGCCTTTGGGTGAAGATGGTTACATTTACATTTCAAACTTTCTTTCTAAATCAGCACTTGAGACACTGACCTACAGGTTGCATAGAGTGAGAGAGGGGCATTTTCAGCCTCCAGAGCCCCCACCCCACCCAAAATGTCTGCACCCCTGAAAATCTTTTAGTGAAAATTGTGCTCCATGGCAAAAAGCAAAGAACAAGCATAGAAATCCATAGATACAATCCATACCTCATTCCTATGCAAAATAATAATAATAATAATAATAATAATAATAATAATAATAATAATAAATTTAAAAAATCAGTCACAAGCTCTCAAAAACAGAAACCAGAAATTACTTTCAATGGCTGATTCCCGGGAAGATATGGTCTACTAGGAGAGCCAGTATGGCATAATGGTTTGAGTGTTGGAGTACGACTCTGGAAACCCTTGAACCCATTGGGTGGCCTTGGCCAAGTCACACATTCTCAGCTTCAGGAGAAGGCAAGGGCAAAACCCCTCTGAAAAAATCTTGCTAAGGAAACCACAAGTTGAAGGCACACAACATCAACAGCAGTGGTCCACTGGGGAATACAGGAGCAAAATATTGGTCTTCACCCTTTCTACAATGGCTTGACCCTGCTTTAAGCCCATGAAATTTAAAATTATGAGGTAGGGACCACATCAGCATAACCATTTCCTGCTATATTTATAATACTGGATTTCCTGAATAGGGCTGAAGAGAAAAGCCACTGCTGTGCTTGCCTCTAGGTTAGGGGAGGAGTGGAAACACACCCATGCTACCTCTCATCCAATTTGTGTGTGGGGGGAAACAAAACTCCCCACATGCCCAATCTATTTAGCTCCTGTTTGGTAAAAAA
>CM034708.1:18408232-18420905 GCA_020142125.1 Phrynosoma platyrhinos | reverse complement strand
AACAGT
This sequence comes from Phrynosoma platyrhinos, assembly GCA_020142125.1. Taxonomy (NCBI): domain Eukaryota; kingdom Metazoa; phylum Chordata; class Lepidosauria; order Squamata; family Phrynosomatidae; genus Phrynosoma; species Phrynosoma platyrhinos. Next base: position 18,420,899 of record CM034708.1, on the reverse strand, counting down.
ATTCTGGGTAACAGTTGTTTGCCTTGTTCTGGGTGACTGAATTAAATGTTCCCCAGAGAACCTGAGTGTGTGGCATGAATTATATGGAAGAAGGCTCTCACATCGGTAACCTGGATGTATATCCTTCTGAGTGAAGTTAAAACTACCAGCAGTCTATCATAATGAGTTTACTTGTTTTTAAGGGTAAGAGTACGACTTCAGCTCTTTTTGGTTAAAAATGTTTCCAAAATTCAGATTTCCTCCCCCCCCCCCAAAAAAAATTCAAATTGGAAAGAAAGATCAAATATAGAAGAAATAAAAAAATATGCATGTACATGTAAATATATTTAGGCTGTGTTGTATGTTGTAATTTAAAGGTGTAATTTTGATTTTGCTAGTTATGTATGCCATAACTATGACCACTACAATTCAGTGATATACAGGAATTATGATTTATAAGAAATGTTAGTACAAAAAATATTACTAAGGATTCTGTATGGTGTGGTAAGAGAGAAAGTTAATGTGGGAGTGACACCATGAATTATTGCACTAGATGACACCAACCCTAGTAGTAGACACTAACCCACAGGACTCTTTTTTATTGTTTTAATCCCTATCTATCTATCTATCCATCTATCTAGTGCAGTGCTTCTGAAGTATACACAGAAGCCATTTACTTACTACTGCATCTGGTAAGCTGAGACTTTGAGTCTAGGCCACTGCTGTAATATATATTCCCAACAGGATGGTGACAGATGGGGTTAAGGAGAAACCATTAATAAACTCTGTAGGGAGCTTTTAACTGCTGCAGTCTAATGCCCTGCAATTGTAGAATCTGACAGGAGGAAAGATTCAACTTTAGTAGAGGCTTACAGTAATTCTCCTTTGATGCACATCTCTTAGTAATGTTAACAGTAGTTATACATTTGCATCAAGCAAGTGGCATATCCTGAACCCTTAGGGACTTTCAAAGGTTACAGGGCTCTAAGCATTTCTAAGGCAAGCTAATGGTAGAATTCACACTCAGATGATTCTTAGCTTAATATAATACAATCTCATGTCATTTAGATGTATTTTCTGGACTGGAGAAAGGTACTAGTACAATGTCTTCAAAGCATCATTAATCCAAGCATGCAGCCAATTAACAGACTTGTAGCCTAGAGAAAGTATGCTATTTCTTCTGCATACTTGAGGGGGGAGGAGTCTTTAGGGATTATTATTGAAATGCCTCAATTGATGCAGTTTCAATCAATTCCTCCCATTCAAATTCCATGCTTAAGTGATAAATCTAATGCTATTTCACATTTTTCTAAGAAATACAATGTGCAAAGAAAGATGGAAGTGGAAAGATGCTACGGGTAAAACCACTTACATACATGCGACCTTTAAGGAAATGTTATCTCCCAAACATTCTCAGATGAATTCTCTTTGAGGCAGGAACATGGATCTAAGTTATCCAAGGAGAAATCAAGGATTCACTAGGGCTGTGAAGAAATTTCAAACATACTACTTTAAAAAATTAAGATTTCTGCAATTTGCACAACACGTCTTTGTCCAAAAATACAGTCGTCCCCTGGATTTACTGACTTCCCGTTCATGGTTTGGAATTTCCATGGATGGGAAGCCAGGAGGAACAAAATGGCACGCGCACCGGAGCACACCACCAGTATTGTCAATGGGGCTTTAAATATTTGTGGTTTTCCAACTTGCGGGGGGGGGGGGTCCAGAACATATCCTCCACAAATCAGGAGGGACAACTATAATGTCTTTTGCTTTTGCATTAACACAGAAGAACCACCTCACTGAATTAAAAAACACAAACAAACCATCTGATTTTAATTTTCAAGTATATGAAAAGGCAATATTCCTTGTAATTTAGCTATCCTATGCAAAAATCATCCTTGTAAATGGAAAGCTCTCGAGAACAAAAGAAAATATCTCATTATTTGCAGGTGAAGCATAATAATTCACAGTTTCTCATTTTCACATGTGAGAACACGATGAGTGAGAATTTACCTCCCTAAGATAGAGCTGTTCTAACTCATAAACTAGCATGTTGTATGAAGAGACTTAAAAGGTGAAGGATGTATTAAAACAAACAAACAAACAAACATTTGGTCATATGAACCTCCACCTCTAGCTTGAAGGTAGAACAGTCCACAAAGACTGTGGGAATGATTCTTAAATCATAACATTATCTAATCCCCCCTGAAAACCATTCAGATCAGCACCATTAAGAACATCTGGTGGCAGTGAATTCCTCAGTTCAACTATCTGTTGAGTACTATTTATGATTTGATTATATTACTTATTTCATTTATATCCCATGTTTTTCCTGAACTAGGAACCATGACAGATCACAAAAAAATGAGGGAGGATAAATACTTCCTTTCATCTGTCCTGAATCTATCACCATTAATCTTCAGTGGATAACCCTAGTTTCTGATATTATCTATCTTCTTCAAATCAGGCTTATGTGTTTGTGTGTGGATGTATGCTCTTTCATGTCACCTGTCAACTTATAGCAAGCCCATGAATTTCATAACGTTATCTTAGGAAACCACTCAGAGGTAGTTTCCCTAGTTCCTTGCTTTCAAAATGTAATCTATGGCAACTAGTCTATTCAGATCCCTTGTCCACCATGGAAATCAACTGGGTGATCTTTGGCAAGCCATTCACTCTCAGCCTCAGAGGAAGGTAAAGGCAAATTCCCTCTGAGCAAATCTTGCCAAGAAAATCCCTTGATGGGGGAAATCTCCTTACCTTTGCGGACTGCCAGAAATAGTGCACTTTAAATCGAGGCACTGCCCTGGCTCAGTGCTAGGGAATCATGGGAACTGTAATTTATTGTGGCACCAGAACTCTCTGACAGAGAAGGCTCAATGTCTCAGAAAAAAATACAATTCCCATGACTCCCTAGCACTGAGCCCGGGCAGTGCCTCAATTTAATGTGCACTATTTCTGGCAGTCTGCAAAGGCCAGTCATAACTCAGAAATGTCTCCCTACAATCACGTTTGTACTGAGAAGTTGACTGTTTTATAATCAAGATTATCTGATTATAATACATATAATCTATAATAGATCCCATTCCTTGCTTCCCCTTTCTTAAGCTCCATGTACAAAGCAGCTAGGTAGATGTACAGGATGTCCCAACCCTGGATCAGATGGCTCTTGTGGTCTCTTCCATCTCTATGATTCTATGATCCATTTGGGAATATCTGCTAGGCTCAGGCATACACACAGGTCTCTGTGCACCAGCTAGCCATCAACACAGTCATATGTTTCCCTTCCTTTCTTCTGGGGAGGGACTCAAAACAATAAGCAAAAAAATATAAAACAAAATCCAACTATTATCTTTTTTAAAACTACATTTTTTAAAACTACAAACTACATTTGAAACATAATTAAAAGTTTAAAAGAGAAAGATACAGCAGACTACACTTAGTCTGCACCATAATTTAAATACCAAAGGACTGCCTAAATAATTTTAAAAATTGCCTGTTGGCAAAAAGAGAGCAAAGAGTGAACAAGGAGACCTCCTGTGGAAGAGAGACCCATAGCTTGGCAATCACTGAAAAGACTCTCTATTTCTCATGTCCCCACCAAATGTGCCTCTGGTGGTAGTGGGACTGAGAGAAAGCCTTCTCCCAAAGATCTTTGAAATTCAGACCACCTCATAAAAGAAGTCTTGTAGCTAGTAAATATTCAAGCCTGTAGAGCTTTAAATGTCATGGTCAGCACTTTGGATTCTGCCCAGAAATAGACAGATAGCTAGTGAAGCTGATTCAATTGGGGGGGGGTTATATGTTCTGTGTAACCAGCCCTAGTCTAGCCACAGCATGTTGGACAGCCCCATATACAGTGTGTAAGAATAGCCCAAATGGGATGTAATCAAAGCATGTGTCTCTATATCCAAATCTGACTCCTTAAGAAAGGGGCATAGCTGCCACATTAGTTTTAACTGTGCAAACTCACTTCTGGATAATGCCAAATCCTGGGTATCCAGATTCTGATCTGATTCCAGGAGAACTTCCAAGTGTGAACTGAACTTTCAGAAATTTAATCCTATCAACCACAGGCTGGATTTCCAATTCCACTGTCTGCCTTATCATTGACTAGGAACTCCTCTGCTTTGGATTCTCCTTCTATTTTGGGAGAAGGCTAGGGACTGCTGTTTCACAGCTGGGATTTTTTCATGGATCCAGTACCCAGGGACTTGATTTTAGCTTTTTATTTACTTAACATCTATGAAATCCAGTAACAAATTAATCCAAAAGACAAAAAGCAAATTAGTGCAATAGCCTCAGCAGCTCCAGTGTGGTAAGTAGCATATTTTGTCAAGTGTGTGAGATGGCAATAACCTGCCACTGTCAAGCAAGGTGCTATTATAGTGACTTGGCAATCCATATTGTCCATAGGAACAATGTTAGTGGTAATGATACTAATTTTAAAACATGCTGTTTTGTCTCATTAGCTTCAAAATGCTGTTTGTTTCACCAGTGCCGCTGTAGCATAGAACATTATATCATAAATACCTTACATAAGATTCCTGCAAGAGATCTGTTATGCTGAAGGTTGCCAACAACTCAAAAGAAAGCAGTGGTGGTCAGTGGCTTCCTTCACAGGTTTTAGTCTAAACTTTAAATGACCCATACATAGGGTGGAATCCTATCTCATAAATAGTTTAAGCTCCATTGAGATCTCCTTTAAAGTCCAAATAAAACCTGGACCAGAGTCACTGGTCGACTGACATTGAAGCCATTAGATGTCACCAGAAGGCAGTAAGCCTTATTGGGGAGCAGGGAAATATTTTCTCCCTACTCTAGTGGTTAAACAAACAAAAAAAACAATGGAAAGACACATTTCCAAGGGAAAAAAATATTTTTTTGTTATTCAATCTGTTAAAATACAGGCATATCTCAGTTTATAAAACCTTTCAGAGTGAAGCTTTACAATGGCTTTTCACACCCTTTCAGCCTCAACCCTTTTCTCCTTATTCTTTGTCTAGCTAGAATTTTTTAAGCTGTATTGGAATTGGGAGGACAATGGAATGAAGCTTGAGCTGAGAAAGAACTAGATTCTCCTCTAGCAAATCCAATTGTAGCTATGTGTGCCTGCCATCGACAGGCAAAACAAGCAAGCTGATGCTCCAAAATTCGTTACTTAAATTGTATGAACAGCACACCAGAGAGACAAAAATGGGGGGCAGATAAGTTGGCCTCACCAAATACCCTCTGAAAAGCATACAAAATTCTCCCTTGAAGCATTTTGGAAGAAGTCTTGAATTGGTCTTCAAAAGATTCAAAATGCTAGTTACATACACAAGGTCTACTTGATCTGGTTGTTTTATTTTAATGTGCATATTGTTAATTTTGAACAAACACGTTGAACTACCCCCTTCTTTTCTTCTCTCTCTCTAATAATGGTGTAGAAACTTATTCCTATTCCTTCCATGTTATTTTCCCCTCTGATAACAATTTTAATATCAAAGAAGTAATACCCAGGAAATCATCTGCTTCACTAGCTAAGGTACACCTCCATTATGTTTGAGCATTAACTGTTAATAAGTATTGTTGTTCAGCAAAAATAAGAATGGACAAAAATGTGGTTCATGTTTGAATAAAAATGTACAAAACAACAAATGAATTCTTCATATTTCAAAGGAAACTAACCTCATGTCAATTAAAAAAAACACAAATATGGATTAAATAAAAAAAAATATAGATTTTCCATCCAGGCTCTGAGATATGAGTGCTTAATTCTTAAAAGTCTGAGTACGCATCTACACTGTAGGAATAATACAGTTTGACACCATGTTAACTACCATGGCTCAATGCTACAGAATCCTAGGATTTGTAGTTTTGCGAGGCACCAGTCCTCTTCGGCAGAGAAGGCTAAAGACCACGTAAAACTACATATTCATTACATAGGATGCAGCTACAGCACTTAAAGCGGTGTCAAACTGCTATATAGTGTAGTTGAACCCTGAATTGTAATCTTTGTATATCATACTAGTTAAAGGTTTCACCTCTTTATTTTCTGAGAAAGACTTAATCTTTATCATGTATATTCCAGGTAAGTGCAACATAGTTCTCCTCTTACTGATAATATTGACATCAATTGAATTTAACTAGTGTGTGAGATTTGTATCAACTTTATCTCTGAAGAAAGTACCAACATTATTTGGTAAATATTTTTCCCCCATTTTCAGGACAGAACATTGTGAGGTTGAAAATTGAATGGCTGGAGAAAAGAAAACTGACCTGATTTTCCTACCCTTGAAGCTTAAATGGAGCTTGGAGCATGACCATTGTATAAATGTCTCAAAAGGAAAGGAGGACAACAACAATTTCAAGAGCATATGGGGATTTTATGTCCCTTCCAATGTTGAAGGTTACAGCAGCCCTAGCCAGCATAACCAATGATGTATAATGCTGCGAGAGCTGCAACAACAACTGGAGAGCAGCACAACTTTGGCCATTTCTATACACTTGTTTCTGGTGAAGTGGATCTCTAAAGAGACTTGGGGGCATCAAGTTTCTTTTGTAATACCACCATGGTTATTCAGCAGTAGAAACGTTCAACCACAACAAATGGCTCTCAAAATATATTGAGCTGCAATACTTCATCTTCAGAAGCTAGCTCTCATTTCTCACTAAAAATCTGAAACGGTGTCCCTGTTTAACATGTAGACCAGTACACAAAGTGGATTTTAGGAGAAAGACCAAATTTGAACTCTGCTGTTGCAGAGAAAGCACCATTCATGTTCTTTTATGGGGGGAAATGAGCTTTGTCTCCAAAGTACAACATGCTAGTTCTTATTTACTGAGAAAGTTTTGAGTACTTCCTGTATTATTTTCCATCAAACAGTGTCAATTTCCATTCATCAGAAACAGTGGTTTGTTTGTTTGTTTTGTTTTTTGAAGGAGTTGCTGCCTTTTCCCTTGAGTAAATCCAGTTTTAAAAGATTTACTTGACAAGTCTGAGTGTCAGGAAGGAAAGAATGTTTTTTACAAAAACCTTAGCAGATCTCAGACTTTGCCAAAGTACAAAGCCTGCTGTTCTTTTATACTCATTTGAAATAAAATTAATAAGGGGAGGAAAATTATGATGCATCAGTGTTATTCAAACATGCTAAATTTATTAAGATTTCTTACTGATGAAAAGTGAGAAGAATTTTTATTTAAAATATTAAGTAACAGAACAGTGACTTGCCACATGTGCCTATAGAGAGATAGACAGATATTATAACCATATGATTCGGTGAGGTTTTGTTTTGGTAATAGTCTGAAAATACACTCTAGACCAAAGCATATGGAACAATATGCTTCAGTTTCTATTACTGGTTGTTATGCAGCTATGTTCATTTTTTTTTAATTTTTTATTATTGTGATTTATATTTATTTAAATTTTTGGAATCTGCCTAAGAGGATTCTCCACCTAAAAGCACCATATACAGTAAATATTTTATCACAATAATTACCATGATCATAATCATCATCAAGAAATTCAGTTTATGGTTTTTAACACAACAGATTCCCTAGATATATTGATTAGGAATGTGCAGCAACTACAGTATTTTGCTTGGACTTTGGTTTAACCATTTAGAAAATATCTTAATTCACTCTTGAACTAATTTGGAAGCTGTCCAGTTTGACTCAACTCTGAATGAAAACTTCAATTCCACAATCCAGATCTTTATGCTCCCATCAACTCTCAGTGGAAATCAACAAATTCCATTTCCCCCCGTTCATGGGAAATCAGTGAAATTTTCAGGTGAAATAAAACATTGTGATAGATGGAGGGGATTTAGAGCGGTGCTTTAAATTTTGATATTTTTAAAAAATCAGAACTGTAAATAGGCATTTTTTAAAATTGCAGCCTTTCCTTAAACTTGCCAAATTAGACATACTTCCTGAGGAGGTTAAGACTAGCAAGTGTCAGATAATTTCTTGCAGAGAGTTTTGAGGAAGAGCAGCTCTTACAATTTGGGAGGTTTTTTGTTGTTGTTTTGTAAAAGATATGGTTAACACACACACACACACACACACACACACACACACACACACACGTGCAATTCTTAAAAAAAAATATTATGAAACCCACAAGCAATATGTAGATAGACCTAGCTAAGGAACTTGCAGAATTCCAGAAGGATGGCTGCAACAGAGGCAAAAAGGATTTCAACATGAGAAGAGGGGATAAATTTATTCCCCCTTACCTATCTCTCATGTTCCTTTTTTAGCAAGTTGGATAAGGGTAATAATAGCAATAATAGTAATAATAACAGCGGTAGCAGCAGCAATAATAATAATAATAATAATAATAATAATAATAATAATAATAATGTCATATGTTATAGATATGCTGTCCAAAAGACATCTGTAGGTGTCAGAAGAATAAATGAAGATGCTACAGAAAAACAATGAATGATAAAAAGATTAAACTTCCAGTGGTTTTCAGCTCATTTGGTTCCTGATTCACAGAAATTTCAATAAGGTAGGATATTTTTCTGTTCTTGGGCAGCAATCACTCAGAGCCTTTGCAGACTGCCAGAAATAGTGCAAATTGAGTCCACTTTAAATTGAGGCACTGCCCTGGCTCAGTGCTAGGGAATTATGGGAACTGTAATTTATTGTGGTACCAGCGCTCTCTGACAGAGAAGGCTCAATGTCTTAGAAAAAAATACAGTTCCCATGATTCCCTAGCACTGAGCCAGGGCAGTGCCTCAATTTAAAGTGGACTCAATTTGCACTATTTCTGGCAGTCTGCAAAGGCCCTCACACAGAGCAAACATACAATGCAAGAGATAAACAGGGGATGAGTTGAGGTTCATCCGGTGTCAAGTTTGAGGAATCACAAGGGAGCAGGAAGAGAAGCAAGCTGAGGTCAGATACAAATAGGAATACTACCAGTTTGTGAAGCAGTCAAGAAACAGAGCAGCATCCAACAAACATGTCAGAGTCAAGAAGCCAAGTACATTCAAAAATCTAGAATGCAAGAGTGCTGGGAACAGGGAGTACAACCAGATACAGCAGATATTGAATCCAAGAAGCCCATGTCCTTGGCATGGGTAGTTTATATCTTGCTATCTGAGGGAGTACAGCAAATAGGAATTAGGGCTACTTCTGATGAGCTGATTTTCTTGCAATCTAGCACTCATCTGGAGCTGAATCCTTTGACAATACAAAGTAAAATAGGTAAGATATCAAAGTAAGAAAGGGGGAGCATACAGTGGCAGACACAAAAGGATTCACCCAGAATATGTCTCATAAACATCCTATGCTACATCAGCCCTTCAGTTCCACACACTCCAAATACATTCTTTTAGCATTCCTGCTCCTGGGAAAGAGATCTAGCAAATAACACGGAACTAAATATTCCCAATTTCTTCACTCCAAGACAAAGTTCTCCCTCTTCCAAATACATCCTTCTCCAAGACAGCCTCCCCACATAATAGTTTTAATCATAAACTTCCCTAACAATTTTTTTTACAGAATTTCCAGCATCGGCAAATATAGGTCCTTGATATTAATCAAGATGCAAACCCCAAGATATTTCCCAGAAATTTACCACTTTTTATAGCAAATGCAAAAATTTGCTAATAAATTTTGTAGCTTGATAGTGGATTAATAGTGTCATATGCTCTATATAAACTATAGTTGAAAAATAATGCTAACAAGAGCCTAAGCTGTGACTATGTCTCATGGGGGAAAATACATTATGAGAAAAATAGTACAGTTTTTATAAATATGCCTTTTTATATCTTCATCCCAGTAACTCAAATAGGAGTAAGAGGAGGTACTCACAATTCTACAAAAGATCCATTTTGTGCTCCTTAATACTACCATCCTATACAAGTTTACTCAGAAATAAATCCAGTTATGTTCAACAGGGCTTATTCCAAAGTGAGGACTCAGACAAGGGGTATTTATTTGATATGAACCAATCTCACTTCCCAGACTAAAATGCTCCTACTTTCATATTTTTCCAAATTTTGTAATGTAGTTTTCTGAACAAAAAAAAAAGTAAAGTAGGGGGGGATGAATAAATTCAGGGAAAATGTTTGCAAAATATGCATAACTTAAGGTTTTAAAATGCATATGAGAAATTTTGTGTAGTGTTTTAGAAACAGATTGTGAAATATGGACAAGTGTAATGAAAATGAGACAAAATGCACTTGTAGTTGAAAAGGAAATGTAATGCTGTGGAAAACAAAACAGTTTTGGCTATCTCTTCTTCCAAGTCAGCATTCACTGGACTGCAGCCTAATCATGACAGAAAGAAATTCTAGCCAATCCTATTTTCTGTCGTGTATATGGGAGTGTGTTTCTGTCTACTTTGGTGAAGAAAGGATGTAAAGATTTAGGCATGAGGTTACTTAACACAATTTGTGTACCCATTCTATTCATTTCATTTATTTATTTTTCCCTCTCATGTAGCTTAGGAAAGGCCAAGCATGAAATTGGAGCTGCAAAGCGAGTCAAAATTTATTGATATGAATCTGCGTTGGGAGCTCAATAGGTGTGCAGCAAAGCAAGAAGGGTAAAGGGGCTGAATAATTCATTGAACCTTTAAGCATCAACAAATACCACTTACAGTGAGGAATGCCTGCTTTACAACAGTAGATGTGAAGTGTGCACATAAAAGAGAATTGATATTTCATGAACATGCTAGGAGAACATTACAATAAACACAGCACAGGTGGCTTTCTTGAAAGTAATTTTTGAAAGAAAATACAATAAGCACATTATTTACAAAAAAAGAAACATGTCTAAACCTAAAAGGAACAGCAAGTCAGAGGGAATAAAAATTATCCAATAAAATGTGTGTGGAGCTGGGAGAATCCATACTCAAATTATGTTGTGGCAATGATATCAACAGTATGTTGCTTTATAGAGTCACAAGCTAATTTATAATGTAACTTGAACACACAGCTGAAAGTTAAGTTGGTTCCCTTCTAAGCATAGTTGGTAAAATTCACAAACTTCTTTCAGATAGAGGTTTGTTGTCTTATTTCTCATCTTGAAACATGTTATAAAGTAGTACATAAAGTGTCTAGAATAATTTATTAACTGTTTATATACAGTAGCTACGTAAGCAGGTAAGTAGACTGATAAGTATATACATAGTTTGTATGTCTGATTTTTTTTTTTTAAATTTCTTGAATGCCTGGTGGAAGATGAAATAGCCAGAAACTTTGATATGATTTCCGTGAGGAAAAATACAGAAGTGTTCTATTCCTTCAGGTTTTGAATCTGTATCAGGGATATAGCAATGGTAGGGGGATGAAGACATTCTCCCTTCAAATATTCTGCATTCTCCATGAAAAATTCCATTCCTTTAAGGGCCGAGGGACTTCTGCTCCCATAAGCCTCAGCTATGTTGGCCAATAGTCCCATGTTGGCCAATAGCTCCTGGGATTCTGGGAGTTGAAGTCCCTCAGCCCTTAAAGGGGAAAGGTTGCCTACCCCTGGCCCAAAGTCACCCACTGGGTTTCCATGACCAGGGGTCTGAGCAGACAAGCCAGGATAGCATGTGCTGAGCCAGTGATATTCTGGCCCTGGTGCTCACCTTGGTTAGTCCCTGAGTCAGTGCAGGGACTGGTAGGTGTTCACATACCTGTCCCCACACTGGCCCAGAACCCAGGACCAGTGTGCTGCTGCTTACCTTTCTGGAGGTCTATCCAACTGAGAAGCCCACCAGTCACCCCTTCTGATGCAGAATGGGGGGGGGGGTTATAGCTGAGCCCATGTGGCCAGGTGCCCCATTTCCACATCAAACATGGTGACTAGGGGGCTTCTGAGTTGGATCAACCATCAGAAAGGCAAGGAGCACGGAGGGGTGTTGTGTGCATAGTCCAGTTTTGCCGCACAGTTTCATAGAAATCCCACAGAAAACCAGAGCTATATTACCTTGGGGTAAATGCTCTTTACCTGGGGTCAGGCCAGATCCTCTGGATTTACATTTGAACCAGCAGGATGAGGTCCAATTCTGATCCTGGAGTTTTGGCCTGCATTGTCTGCATTAGAAATTTATGATGCCAAGGGGAACCCGGGCCATTTGGCCTGTGCAGACAACCCCCAGGTGAAAATTCAAACCTTGGTCTCCCAGAGTCCTAGTCCAACACTCACACTGTACCATACTCATGAAGAGGTTCGAGATATTGAAAACTCACCTTTGACTGCTCGAAATATGGACTACAATCCTGCACTGGCACAGGTACCTATGAGATAAGCTATGAGATGCTAGTTTCTCTTCCAACATCCAACTCACTTTTCCTCTGCCACTGCCTCCTAAACTGGATCATTTCCTGCTCTGTGCAGAGTGGGCAAAGCAGCAGACAAGTGTCCAGGTATTTCCCTCTAGCTGGACAAGAGTGACAGGCAGTGAAGTCACCAGGCTTGGCGACACCGGCTGATGAGCGGAGCGTGGTTGGTGGCCTGCCCAACCCTCCCCTCTCAACTTTCTTTGAGAGCTACCACCCTTGCCACCACCTCAGCAAAGCCACAAGGAGTGTGATCAACCCTCTGCTACTGGGGATGAAGGGCCCCAATGGAGTGTCATCTGGTGCAGTACACACTCCCTGCACCTGCCCAATGATGCCACTGGTGAAAGGCATCCTTAGGGAACTCCAGGAGTTGCACCGGCACAAAGGACACCAAACGCGTTTATTTTGGGTAAATC
>CM034708.1:18386362-18408132 GCA_020142125.1 Phrynosoma platyrhinos | reverse complement strand
AATGATGTTATTGCTCTGAGTAAGACAACATTTGTAAATTTTGTGAAGCATACCTGCCAAACTGCAAACATTCTCATCAGTCCAGGATTCTCCTCATTAGGGTTTCCCAACACTCAATAAACACATTTTGGCTATATTCTTTCAATCTCTACTATTTCTTCCTTGCCTTACTACCTTCATGGTTGTCATGACTGTAATCTTTTTGCTCATGTTGACAGCACTTATGCAACAATAGTTATACTAGTACATTATAGCAACAGGATTCAAGTCATATACTACCACTGCCACCAAATATTACATAATTTGAAAATTTTCTTTTTTGGAACAATGGAAAAACATTGTTGCAACTATTTCACAAAATATCCTGAAATATAACCTCCTGTCTTGTAAAGTATGCTGATAGGCAAACTTCCACAGTAGCATCCAAGGGAAAAAATAAAATAAAAACCTGGCCCCCATCATCCACAGTTACTCATTCCCAGGCCATAAGAAGCTACAATTTACAGAATAAAACTTTTTTGCTCATGACTGGGTAATCTAGCATATCTGCAGCAAAGCTCTTTCCCAGCTGGAAACATGAACCAGGGCTCTCTTGGAAAAAAAGAAAACAGCTGCTCTTTATTAAATTGGCTGTGCCTTACAACCACCAACACCCTGCAAGGAAGAGCCAATGACACACAATGTCAAGATTTCCAGTCTGCCTATTCCTTCCACACATCATCAACACCAGCTGTAGCCCAATTAAGCTCACCAGTGCACAGGTGTTCACAGGAATGATGAACAAAAGTGCAGTTCCCTTTAGGGCTTTTCTTTTAAAATAATAATAAGGGAAGGGGGGTTGTTTGTTTGTTTGTAGTTTTGCTTTTGTTTTTTGTCCCATACACCTTGGGATATCCAAGCTAAACACTGTGACAGCAGCAGAAGTAGAAAATAGATTCAGCTTTTGGGAAAAAGAAACAACACGAGCCGCAACCTAATTAAACTGAACAGGTTTCAGGGGTGTATTGCATAGAGATAAGAGGGAAATAGGTATGCTTTTGTGTCACCTGCACAAATTAAGGTACTTTAAAAATATTCAGGTGTTAAAAACATCTGCTTTTGGGACAGTCACACATTTTTAAATAAATAAATAAATAAATAAATAAGCCTGCCATTTAAAATATAGGAAGGTAAGATTAGAACTAAATCAACAATTATCAAACCAATTCTAGCATTTATCCCACTGATTCATTAAGGGCATTATTCTGAAACTGCACTTTGGACACAAAATTCAGTGTGGATTTGACCTTACATGCAAGAAAGCTGCGCCAAAACAGATGAAAGACATGCCAGTATCTCTTCATCTGCATTATTCTTCTAGAAAGATACAGCACACTGGCATAGTGTCAAAGAAATATTTCAGAACTCCAGAATTTTCTGCATTCCAGTAAGTCCTCTGGCAATCTCGATATCTTGATACAAAAACTTACTCAGTTTCTGTTTCTTAAGAAATTCTTCTAACAGTACAAATTTAAGTATGGTGTAGCTCAAATAAAAGAGATACAGCCCTTTACCAAAGAAATGGAACATTGCCCCCTTTTTCAGTATTTTTATCAAAACTTAAACATAACCCTAAGCTTACTTTCAAGAAGCAAACACATACACACAAACTTCCATTTACAGTAGGCTTTATGTATCCACTGGGGTTTGGTTCAAAATCTGTGAATGCTCAAGTCCCATTATATACATGTGGCAAAGTAAAATAGCATCCCTTATATAAAATGGTAAAATCAAATTTTGTTTTCTAGATTCATCTGTTTGTTTGTTATTAGGAATATTTTCAATCTGTGGATGGTTGAATCATAGATGCAGAATTTGTGAATAGGGAGGGCCTTTTTCAATAAAATGTTTATACTGCATTCTCCCCCTCCCTAAGATAAGGGGGAGATGGGGTAGGCCCAAGTAAAGCATCTATTTTCACTCATATGTCTTCATACATATAAGGAAAGGGAACTGCTATATAGAAGGACATAGTCAGTTGGTACAGAGAGAAAGCAGAGAAGCTTGAGCTATAGACAGATACATATAAACAATTTCACCAGCAGGCTGACAAATTTGCTGAACATCCAAACACTGATGAGCACACATCCTATTGCTACATACAGAGTCCAGTATGTGTCCTACTGTTACAGAGGTAAGACCTCCATTTGAAGACCAGTCACTCATCTGCTTGAAGTAATCCTCTCTTTGAAGTGTTGTCTAGTCCAAAAAGGCATCTTTCCCAGATACTGATAGCAACTTCATCCCATTTTAACTGTCAAGGATCCATCCTGGAATATGTAGTTTGGTCAGGTACTTGGAATTCTCAGAATTGCATTTCAGAGGAGTACATTAGAGCTCTCTGGCAGAGAATTCTAAGTGTTTCACCAAATTACTAGTGTCAGGACTCCACAGAATGGAACCACAATGGCCCCAAATGGTATCAAACTGCAGATTTAAAGATGTCAAAGGGTAAGAAGAGGGAGCAGGAAGTTGTCTATCCATTGCTAGCAAATTATAGTAATTTCTATATGTGGGTTTTAAAATCTAAATGATCATACACAAATATTGCACAAATTTGTGTCTTTTATTTTTGGAGGATGTGCTTTCTCTTCACAGGCAATCTATATACTGCTGCTTCTTTCCTTACCTCCATTGGCTAAGGGAAAATGCCACCAGCCAGGAGTCTGAAATTTGTACAAATTCCTCTCATGTCAAGCATCTAGGAATGGGAATCAAAGTAATCTTTACCAGGTGGGGAAAACTCTGGTAGACAATATGTAGTAGGATAATGATGGGCTCTGATGCTTCTCTGAAAGTTCCCTAATGAAGGCAGAATCACCAATACACAGGCAGATATATTTCTTTATTTGTCCATCTACTACAGGTTCAGATTCTGATTCTCAAGTAACCAGTATTAGGGCATCTGCCAAGATTCAATCCCCTCCAGGAGGCTAACCTATAGAGTCTTCTGACCTTTTCTTTTCTTCTGTCCCTGTCTTTTTCACTCGCCTTCTCTGAGCAGGGAAGCAATGACAAGAATGAGTAACTGGACCATCATCTTTCAGCTGAACTTGCACTATCCCTTTGGATGGTTTTACACAGTGGGGACCAAAGGAAAGCAAATAAATTGAGGAGAGGTGACTCTGGTTAAAAAGTATAGTGGGCCCTTGGTATCACCTGGCATTTGGTTTCAGGACCTCTGTGGATGCTCAGGTCCCTCATAAAAAAAGGTGTCCCTTATATAAAATGCCAATATCAAGGTTTGCTTTTTAGAATTTATATATTTTTAAAAAAATCTTTTCAAGCCATGGATGGTTGAATCCATGGATAAAGAGTCTGTAGATATAGAGGTTTAATTCAATTGGTCAGTAAGCCCAATTGAAGAAAAAGGGCACCCAACAGCTCTTCCAAGATCTGAAGCTGGAACTGGATCCCCATTTAGCCAAGAATTTATATCAGGAGTTTTAAAGTATTCATGGCCACTGTTCTTCCAAATGTACATATAACCATATTTAGGGATGATGGACTGACATTATGCATGCAACTCCTACAACAGTGATGGCAAACCTTTTAGGCACTGAGTGCCCAAACTAAATGGCCTTCCAGCACTGGGTGTTACCCTGTGTCAGATGTGGGACTTCCAGGGGGAACAGGACTTCCAGGGTGGGACTTCACTTCCCCCCCCCCCCCCGCACCCTTCTGGGCCTTCAATTGCCTGTTCAGAACTGGAGGAGGAGAAGAAGGAGGACAAAGAGGAGGAACAGACATGTGCCTTTTCTTATTCTTCCCCACTCCATGTGCCAGAGAAAATGGCTTCGCATGCCATCCCTGCACATGTGTCATAAGTTTGCCAACATGGTCCTACAACTTGCCCAGAGCTAGTCTGTACCAATATAAAGTCCAGGCAGAGAGTCTAGGGCAGGGGTAGGCAACCTTTCCCTTTAAGGGCCGAGCTCCCAGAATCCCAGGTGCTATTGGCCAACATCGGACTATAGGCCAACATGGCTGAGGCTTCTGGGAGCTGAAGTCCCTCAGCCCTTAAAAGGGAAAGGTTGCCTACCCCTGGTCTAGGGGCTTGTCCACACAGAATAAAAGAAATGTTCCCACCCTGTTTCCACACTTACCTGTTTAGAAGATGCACAGGGCCAAAATGTGTGGAACATAGGCTCCAGGAAAAATATACAGCATAAAAAGAATCCCCTTTTACTCTGGATCAGACCAGAAAGTCCAGAGAATCACTGGGGTGTGCAGATTGCATGCCACAGTCAGGGATGGATGGAGATGCATCAGTGGGCAGGCAAGCAGTGACCTCTTCCCAGCCAGAACTTGCAATTCCTCACAACATTTTCACTTTTGAGTTTGCACAGTCCCTCCAGTGTCATTTCTTTTAAAGACATTTCATTAGCACAACAATACCATCAGCACAGCACATTGGTGCAAATTGATCACAGAAGCACAATTCACACAACAATATTGTAGGCAGTGCTGGCCTATTGTGGGAGCCAGATATGCAGTCTGCTTCTCCTCCCCTGGATCCAAAAGACCTGAGTGTAATCTGGGTTTCCCCATCAGTGCAGAAACCTAGTACAGTGCTTCCTAATATGAGGGACTCCCAATGTTGTTGAGCTATAACTTCTAAAATATCTCACCATTTACCATGATCTTCTGGGAGTTGGAATCCAACAATATCTGAGATTGGGAATCACTGGACTAATGAAAATGTGCAGATTATGTTCACAGGCTTAATGCTGCAAATCCACCTTTACCTGTATCCATTCACTGCATACACCATTAACTACCATATGAACAAGGAGGTCATACATAAGTGTAACTACTGTACAGGATTGTTGTTAGGCTAAAACACAGATCGATTTCAAGGTAGTGTATAAAAACATTAACAAAATTATAATAACAACAGTCCAATAAAAACAATAATCTTCATACCAAAAATTAAACAAAAAGGAATATAAACTATAAAACTAAAATAGACCAATATAACATATTTTAAATGTCTAGAAAACTTTTTAAATGTCTTGATGTAGTCTCAGAATTGCACTGCTTTTTTAAAAAAAAAAAAAAAAACAAATAAATTAAAATAGATAACTTACCAAAGATAACTTGCAGCACTTTTTAACAATTATAATGAACAAGGGAAAATATATGATTTGTAAACTATAGGCCTAAGCAGACTGCCAGAAATAGTGCACATTAAATTGAAGCACTGCCCTGGCTCAGTGCTAGGGAATCATGGGAACTGTATTTTTTTCTGGGATATTGAGCCTTCTCTGTCAGAGAGCTCTGGTGCCACAATAAATTACAGTTCCCATGATTTCCTAGCACTGAGCCAGGGCAGTGCCTCAATTTAATGTGTACTATTTCTGGCAGTCTGCTTAGGCCCTATGTGGGTCAGGGACTTTGCTGGGGTAATACACGAAAGTTAATTTTCTTCCTTATCCTCATAAACCAACTCATTTAGTTTTCTATCAAGCATGGGTTGAAGGAAAAATTGTCCCCTTGGGAGCTAAGCTTTGAAAAATGTGTCGATAAATTCCAGAGGGAATAGTGGAGAATATTTCTCCTCCTGTCATTCCCTCTGTTGAACAAATGAACTTTGCAAAAGGTCTAGGAATCTGTTTTATTTTCCTGCAGAGTAAATGTTAGCAGAAATGGGAGAACTTTGAAGGAACCAATGATTACAAGGAAAATGGCAAACACCCTTTTGTCTGCCCTACTTATACCATCATGTGTGTCATCTTTAAAGAGAACCTCTGCTAAACACAATATAAATGGTACCTCAGATCATAACAAGGAAGGGGGGGAGAAGGTTAAAGATCTAGTAAAACAAAGATCTTGTAAAACAACAAATCCCAGGATTCCACAGGATGGAGCTCCAACACATAAAGTGGTGTCAAACTGCATTATTTGTACAGTCTAGATGCACCTTAAGTTATATTTAATATAAATGAGCTATTTTAAAATGGAATTCAAAAATAAAGACTTAATGCTTCTCCATTATGCATTGGTCCCTGAAGTGACTGAGCTGTTGGTTAGAATGTTGTCTGTGCACTTTCCTTATTACAGACCCCCCCCCCCATGAAAGCAGAAAGTTCAGGGGATGAAATATACCTGACCAGACCAGACCACTATCTGTTCACAGAGTCCCACTCTGTAGCACTTTGAAAGCTCTAGACAAAGAAAAAAGATATGGCTGGATGTATTATTCATTTCCCCTCAGTTTTTTTTTTTTTTTGGCTGAAATTGTCTCTTCATAGAGAATTTAACAGTTGGTAAAAAGGAAAGAAAGAAAATGTGTGTGTGTGTTAACATATACATATGTTAATGATAAAATTTGTATATAAAATATTAGTTAAATAAGAAACAGAGCCTGTGATGAACAATTCTCCAGAGCATAAATAATAATGTATAGAATTTTGGTAACTGGCAGCCTGATTCCAAGGACATTTTCTTGCAAGTTAAGTCAAAATAATTTTTACAGTTACCTGGGAGTGATTCCATTCAGCTCCATGGGATTTACTTTTAAGTAGATGCATATAAGGCTGCAGCCTTTGTTCCTATTCTCTATGGCCATCTCCACCGACTTATTGACATAAGCAGTCAATATCATATCCTTCTATCAGATTGTCAATGTCCATAGAAACAAATCTCATCTCTTAACTGGCAAAGAAAAGATTCCCTTTGGGTCTTGTAAAAGGAAAGTCATTAATAAAGCCATTCATGTATAACTTCTGGCACTTCTCTTTGAAATTAAAAGGAAACATAATCTGTTTTAAAACCATTGACTATACCTACACTTTCATATCTTACTAAGAGTTATCTTTGTTTTTTTATTGCCTTTTCCCTTTAAAAAATAAATAAATAAAACAAACCAGTGCCCAATCGGATGTACAATAAGCAGTATATATACTATCAATATTCAATTACTTACGATGCTTGTAGTGAACTAACTCATAATTTAAATATATGATCTCAACTAATTATTTTACATGCTAATTTCAATTCAATGATATTTCTATCCACTGCTGGATAGAAATGTCTATTGGGGAATTAGTGATGTGTTGTATTATTCAGTTCCAAAGGGAGAACAAATAATTTAATCAATTTTCTCCCTGCTGCCAGATATCCTCAAAAATTGTGCAGTGTTTGAAGAGGTCTCACATAGAGGGAAGGCTCTGGCAGCAAGAGGGAGATCCCCTTCACTGCTGTCATGTGATATGGGGGGAGGTAGGTAAGGATCTGAAGGTGATTTTCCTCCTCATCCACCATGTGCCACATCAAGAGAGCAGGAGGAAGGCAGCCAAAGACCTAGAAGGCTGTAACCTTGCCTTCCTGATATCATTTGAGGCTAGCAGTGGGAGAAGGCAGCTGAACATTTGGAAGGCTGTAGTTTTCTAGGATCCTTTTGCTGTTCTCCCACATCTCAAAGGTGCTGCAAGTTCCCTTTGCATATTGATTTTCAAGACTGACATGGCTCTGTCTTTGAATACTCCCACTCACAGTGCGAAATCAGGAGACAAGTCTATTTGAAGTTGTTGTTGTTGTTGCTGTTGTGTGCCTGCAAATTATTCCAAACTTATGGTTGCCCTGAGGCAAACCTATCATGGGATTTTCTTGGCATAATTTGTTCAAAGAAGAGTTGCCATTGCCTTTCCATGAGGCTAAGAGCAGGTGACTTGCCCAAGGTCATCTAGTGTGTTTTATGACCAAGGTGAACCCTGGTCTCCAGCACTCAAACCATTATGATGCACTGGCTCTCATGAGGACTGAGTGTAGAAAATTAGAATAGGACTTGATGACAATTATCTTCACTGGGGTTTTCAGACATTTGACAAAACTCATTTTTCTTATATTTTTCCCTCTTGAGGGTCTGAATATTCTTTCCATCTCTGGTAGAAATTTGTGGAATGTCATTTGAACAAACCTAAAGAAAGCTATGCTTAAGTCTCATTGAATCCAGTCAAATTTCCATCATTGCACCATTAACTTAAGAGCTATTAGAATTGTTAAGTCAAGAGTGAAAGTGGAAATGTGTAAGAGGTTGGAGCGGATGGACCAGATGGAGGGAGAAAATAAGAAGAACAAAAGAAAAACTTTGATGTGAGAAAAAAAGTGGAAGGGACAGAATTAAAAGGAAGAACTCAGGACAGTTAGTAGAATAAGCATAAAAAGGTAAAGGTAAAAGTAAAGGTATCCCCCACTGACAAGGTTGTCAGGTCATGTCGAACCATAGGAGGCAGTTCATCTCTGGGCCTGTGCAGACTGCTAGAAATAGTGCAAATTGAGTCCACTTTAACTGCCCTGGCTCAGTGCTAGGGAATCATGGGAATTGTATTTTTTTCTGAGACATTAAGTCTTTTCTGTCAGAGGGCTCTGGTGCCACAATAAACTACTGTTCCCATGATTCCCTAGCACTGAGTCAGGGCAGTTAAAGTGGACTCAGTTTGCACTATTTCTGGCAGTCTGCAAAGACCCTCTGTTACTAAGCTGAAAACCCAGTGTCAGAGACTACTCTGTGATTATGTGGCCAGCATGATTGCACAGAATGCTGTTTAGCTTCCCACTGGACTGGTATCTATTTATCTATTTGCATTTGCATGCTTTTGAACTGCTAGGTTGGCAGGAACTGGGACTAGTGACAGGAGCTCACCCCATCATGCAGCATTCTGGCCTCAAACTGCCAAATTGCCAATCTTGCAATCAATAGAGAGTGTCTTAACCTCTTGAGTCTCCACATCTAAGGCTAATATTGTTAAGATTTAATTTGTGGAAGTAACATTTAAGTTTTAAAATGCTCAGTTTAAAATAAACTGAACTGAAAATGTTTAAGTAAACATTAAAATTAAAAGGAACTGTACTGTATGCTATTATAAACTGACATAGAGAACTCAAAGCTAACCTTCAAAAACACATACCATCTTAAATTGTATATAAATTACCTAATGCTGGAATATCAAAATTAATTGCCATTATTGAGAAATTTAGATAAAAAAATAGTTAGTGTTGGTTTATTTTACTGTTTACTTCAATACTGTGAATATGATTGGGTATTTGATTTTATTATATGGATTGTGTTTTTTTTTATTATTATTATGATTTTATATATTGTATTTTATATATTGTATTTTTCTATATTTCTCTGTAATCCCACCTCAATCCATAGGGAGAGGTGGGAAAATACAAATAAAAAAATTATTATTATTATTATTAGTAGTAGTAGTAGTAGTATTAAAATTAGAAACTGAAAATTTGACTGGGTCATATAGAATCATAAAGGTGGAAGAGACCACAAGGACTATCCATTCCAACCCCCTGCAATGCAGAAATACAAAACCCTTAACAGATGACCATCAAGCCTCTGTTTAAAAACCTCCAAAGAAGGAGACTCCATCACATTCCACTGTTGAACAGCTCTTACTATCAGGAAGTTCCTCCTAAAGTTTAGGTGGAATCTCTTTTCCTGTAGCTTACATCCATTGTTCCAGGTCCTATTCTCTGGAGAAGCAGAAAACAAGCTTGCTCCAGCCTCAATATGACATTCCTTCAAATACTTATACAGAGCTATCATATCACCTCTTAACCATCTCTTCTCCAGGCTAAACATACCCAGCATGGTTTACAAACATTAGATTTTTGTTGTAAGTCTCTCTTTCTTTCTCTCTCTCATACACACACAAACACACACATACACAGATTCTGGGTTATGTTTTGACATTTTTGGTGATTTCCCCACCCCCAGTAGGCTTGGCGAATTTAGAGAGCTAGTGACCCCTCTAAGACCAAAAATACCCCCCCACACAAACTTCAGAATTTGTCCTGACCTGTACTAAATGCCTTAGGGCCAATGCAGATGGCCTGTTTGGGGTGGCTCTGGGCTGCCCCTGGGAGCAGCAGATCAGGGCCATGGCAACCACATGCCATGGTCCCAATCCTCCTTTTTATTATCCCCAAAAGAGTGGCCAAACACTGCCCTTTGAGCCACCACCATGGCTCTATTGTGCACTTTTTGTGCAGCGTATGTACATGATGTGCCAAGAGGGCACCCAGATGCCCTGCACCATGTGGATGGGTGTGCGGTGTTGGGGCAGAGTTGGGGCAGCTGGTGTGCGGCTGCCCCACCCCAACTCCACCCCCAGGCTGGCCTTTTGACCAGTCTGCATCGGCCCTTAGTCTAGTGATGGAGAAACTTTTAGGGGCCGAGTGCAGAAACTAAAAGGCCTTCTGGCACCAGGTAACACCCAGTGCTGGCGGTGGGACTCCAACCTTCTTGGGCAGGACTTCTGTCATCTGGAGGTCGGACTTCCAGGGTGGGACCTCTTTCCCCCACCCTCCTGGGGCTTCAGCTGTTTCTCTAGAAACAGCTGAAGACCCAGGGGAGTGAGGGGGGAAGAAAAGGAACAGGCATGTGCCTCTTCCTTTTCTCTCCCCCCCCCCGCATCGTTCCCAACCTTCAGTTGCCTTCAGAGAGGCAGCTGAAGGCTGGGGAAGGTCAGGAAGTTCTCTCCTCCCCCCCCACACCATTCCCGGCCTTCAGCTACCTCCAGAGAGGCAGCTGAAGCCTGGGGAGGGTAAAGAAGGAGGAGGAACAGGTGTGCACCTCTTCCTCCTCCTTCTCCCTTGCCATTCCCAGCCTTCAGTTGCCTCCAGAGAGGCAGCTGAAAGCCAGGGAGGGTCAGGAAGGAGGAGGAACACATGCACACCTCTTCCTTCTGCCATCCACCTTCCACATACTGGGGAAAATGGCTTCACATGCCATCTCTGGCATCCGTACCATAGGTTCTCCATCATGGGCTTAGTGGAGAGGAGTTAAGATAGCACATTAAAGTAAAGACTTCAGAAGGCAATTATGAAGGATAAGATCCTGTCATGAATGAGTGTTCTTGCCATTCATAGACTCTCATAAACAACAAAGGGTTAAATGTGGGGGAAAGCTGTATGCTAATAAGAGTTGGCATCACATTCTAATGAGGTTACATCACAGTTGATGCAAATGCTAACTGACCAGTCAGTTGGGCAGACCCGGGAACTTCAAGAAACTTCTTTCCGGAGGTTATAGAGAGCCTCTGGAGACCATGCAGTTTGAGAGTTTCCTTGTCTGCCTGCCCAGCTGTTGGGACTCTATGGGCCCAGGGGCAGGCCTAAGGAATGCTAGTCAAGCCAGACATTCCCAGGACTACAAAGCCCATCTGAACTTGTAAGCAGGGTTAAGACTATGTATTGCTAGATAGAGCAATTAGGCCTTTTTGGTTATTTTACTAGCTTGGATGAAATGGCTGTACTTTCTGTATTTTCTGTTTTTCTTTAACAACATTCCTCTGTTCCTGTAAAACCAGGAGGGTTTTACATGTAGTGCTGTTCTTTGCTCTCTCAATTAGAATACAACTGTTCTTTAAAAAGTACCTGCTTCCCTCTATGCTCGTCATATGCACCTTTGACTCGGCTTGGTTATTGCTTGGTTAAGTTAACAATGGTAGGAACTAGAACTCCCTAATATATCCCAATGTGTGCTAAGGGGAATACATTGTAAAGCCACTGGGTGGTGGCGGCTGGACTAGATGGTCTCAGGAGGTTCCCTGCAGCTCAGCAGGAGTGGAAAGGGTAACTTGGAGACAGGAGCTAATGATCTACTGCAGGGGTAGGCAACCTGTCCCCTTTAAGGGCCGAGGGACTTCAGCTCCCAGAAGCCTCAGCCATGTTGGCCAATAGTCCCATGTTGGCCAATAGCCCTTGGGATTCTGGGAACTGAAGTCCCTCGGCCCTTAAAGGGGAAAGGTTGCCTACCCCTGATCTACTGGGACACAGAGCAAAGACAGGGTGGCTGGGCTTGGTGGATGGCCCAGAGATCCTCAAATGTAATTAATTATTAAATATCAAAATCACAGTCATCCATACCATAGTATTTTCAATTTCTATGTATGGTTGTGAAATCTGGACTGTGAAGAAAGTTGACGGAAACAGAATCAACTCATCTGAAACAGTTAACAGAGGAGAGTACTAGAGATACCATGGATTTCCAAAAAGACAAATAAGTTCTAGAGCTAATCAAACATAGAAGCAAAAAGAACTAAACTGAGGCTATCATACTGTGGATCTATTGTCAGATGAAATGACTTATTGGAAAAAATTGCAATGCCCAAGAATGTGGAAGGTAGTAGGAAGAGAGGAAGAACATATTACAGATTGTTTCAATAAAGAAAGTCCTTTGGGCCAGTCTGCAGAGGTCCATACTTTCCCCTCTAATCTAACCGATCAAAAATAATTTTAGCAAAAAAAAGGTAGATTTAACTTGATTCAGGTTGTCTGAGGGAAAAAAAACTAATCAAGCACAAATTATTCAGTGCAGAATGTAGCTGCAATCAAGCAACATCAGAAATAAGAAAGAACATGAAAGAAGAAAGAAAGGACAGCTTTGCCCCATGGAACAAATTGGGATGATTAGTGATGGCTTTTCCCAGAGAAATTTCATGAGGCTAAAAATTAACTTAACTGCTGCCTTCTTTGGGGTAAACTTTTATTGGAACACTTCCTAGGACATAATGCATATGTCTTGCTGAGTAAGTGTAAGGTCTCCAGACAGTCTCTTTTCCCCACTGTCCTTCTCTATGTATAAGCTGGGAGACTTCTGAACAAGGCCACATGGCTTGGCAGCTTGATAAATCAAGACTTCCATTTAAATCTACTGCCAAATGAAAAAGTAGTTCACAGTAACTGCATTAAAAACACTTTACTCTACAAAGTCATCTCTTTGCTGCACCTGCAACTCATGAACTGTAGCTTTAGATCAATACAAGATCCAGCATTATTTAGTCTGGAAGGAACAGCAGCCTGAAAAAATAATGCCAACAAAAGAACTCCCTCTGAGAAGGGTGAAAAGAAATGACACTACTTTCAGGCAGAGCTTGGCTCTTTTCATTTTTCAAGGCTGTAGATCAGCTAGGATGGCTAAAAACAAACTTTTGATGAAGAAGCCTGAAGAGGAAAGACCACCAACCATTTAAAAATTCATATCTAGCACCTAAAATAATCTGCTCCATAGATCTGCTGTATCTATAAACAAAGTCCTCAGATCTGTATAGAGGAAGGAAATGGCCAACCTCCTGTGAATTAATCTCATCAAGAAACCCTATGATAGGGCCACAACACATCAAAGTTGACCTGAAGCTGCATAAGAACTACTACTACAATTCAGTGGGAGCAAAGAAAGATCATGAGCTCTGGCGATGACTTCCCCAAGATAAATTGGGGAAAACAATGCAGTTATGAAGCAAGCTGCAGGAGGGTAGGAACTTCTCCATTACTAAGTGCCAGTACTAAGTTAGGACTTTACAAGTGCTAACAAAATGGTTTCCTGCTGAAGTTTTATTTTTCTCCATAGCATCATCATCCTTTGAAATGCAGTACCTAACCAGTCAAGATTAATTGTAAAAATTCTACACAGCTTTTTTCCCTCAAACACTTTTTCATGTCAGATATAATAGCCAGAGATACAGATACGTATGGTTTGGAAATCACAAGAGGTTGATACATTATCTCCTGAGGAAAATAGGTTTGTACATTTTACAGTAAGTGCACAAGGGGCTCATGGGAAGAGAGTGGTCTTCTGAAGTCTGATGCCACAACTGTCTCATTACATTGACTTAATGGCAGAATCTATTCTATCGATTGTCTTTATATTTCCTTTGGTGTCTCAGCACATTTTGCCTCCAGCAGCTGTAAAATCTAAATCTGGCTTTTACTTTCCAGACCTCTCAGTGTTCTTTAAAGAACTGCACACACTTCCTTAAGATTCTTAAGGGGGATTCTTAAAAAGTTTGCTGAGTATCTGAAATAACATGCTAATGGCTATCAATACTGCTAAGTTGTTGTGAAGCATTTCCACAATCCTTCACTTTTCACAGTGTGTTTGCACAATTCAGTAAGTCTTATGAACTGAAGGAATATCTTATTGTGGATTTTGGGCCACAGCCTTGAAACCTTGTGCAGGAAGTGTCCTGCTATGTAACAGACTGAGAACTACAAAGCTAAGATCCCAGATTGCTATAGCACAGTCATTTTGATGTGCTGGCATTCCATTCGCTTTCAATCTCAATCTTGCTTGAAAAATTATGAACTTAGTTTCTCAGTTGTCCTATGGTTACTAGATCTGGTAGTCTTTCTGTTGGCTCTACGAAAGGAACACAAGCCAGAAAAAGTTAGGTATGCCCAAATCAATGGGACATTAACAACCTATTTCCTTCTTAAATCACATTGATTTCAGGAAAAGCTAATTACACCTTACTTTTTATGATTGTGCTCAGACAGAAACCACAGCAAATTAGAGAGATTAAAAAGTGTCTTACCCCTCCCAAACTGAAGTCTAATTCAGGCTGCATCCTGGTCCTATAACATGGTTTTTGCCCCCTCCAAACCACCATCTGAGTACAGCCCCACTCCAGCACGGGTCCCTTGACTCACTCCAGCAGCAATTTTTCAAAGTCGGGAGCTTTCCAACTTTGAAAAATGGCCACTGAAGCAAGCTAAGGGACCTACCTGTGTTGGAGCAGGGCTGTACTCAGATGGCAGTTTTTGGGGGAAAAGCTATGTGATAGGGCCAGGATGCATCTCGAATTAGACTTCAGCTTGGGAGGGGTAAGATGCTTTTTAAAGACATGTGATAATCTTCTAGGTTAATGCATTTATCACTGTGATAGTGAGGCAGGTCAATATTCTTTTCCCTATGTACACATTGGAAATCCACCATAGGTAGATGCATTAGAAAGCTCTTACCAGTTTGTATTGTGCTAAGGGAAATCTACTTAGGACAGTAAAAGTAGAACAGAACTAAACAAAGGTGAAACACTTATGCTTTGTGTTGTATTGCTTGCTCTGATGCGCTATCACCCCATTTCCAGTCTATCTCCCTTCTTTGTATTTACTTCTTTGTCTCTGTCTTCCTATTCCTTGTTTAAAAGCATATTTTGCATGGAGTTCAGATTGACCTGTGCATGTTTCTGTAGCATTTCCAACTATAGTTTCTTTCAAAACACTAATATTAAATTCACAAATTGTATGTTTTGCAAGTGCTAAACTATGTCAGAAAATATGGGAAGTGTGAAAGTTCCATCTGCCCATTAGTTCAGGAGATAACAATAATTCATATTAGAATTCACAAAAGCTAACTTCTCCAATCATCCCTTCATTGGTCTGTTGGACTCTGACATTAAAAAAGCTTTATGCCTTGTATTTTATTGTTATAAAATTGTCCCATTTTATGAGGCTTCCCTTCATTCTGTTAACTTGGACTATATATATGACGAATTTCCAACTTCTGGGTGGCTTGTAAATAAAATGATTTCACATTCCTTGCCTAGAGGGAAGAAAGTATAAATGCCTCACTCTCCACTTGTTCTGTATATATCTGGCCATCTGTCTAACAAATTTCAGGTTTCCAGATTTTGTGAAAATAAATGTTAATAACTATTTTCTGGAAAGAAAACAAAGGGGAAAAGAAATGCAGGAATGAACACAGTGTGATATCAGGAGGACAGTCACCTGTTTTGAATACAGATGACCCTGTAATGCCCTCAATAAAGGCAGCATGGTAACATTAGGGATTGAAAGAAAATTCCATATTTTTTTGGGGGGGGGGAATGGCCCAATTTTTTTTCCAAGTTTTTGAGAAACCGTGATGAGAAAAATCCTGACCTGACAAGATTTTTTTGCAATTTGGAGCTAAGGGCCTGAAGTTCTTCTATGGAGCCCCTGGGCAGACTCATTGCAGGATTTTCTCTCCTGGATACATTTCTTGAGACCAATTTCCTGTCTAGGTCCCAGATGAGTATGAAGAAATCCCAGTGTAAATGAGTTAAACAAAACCAGAAAGAAAAAAAATTGTCTCCAAATTGAAGGTTGGAACATGTTTCTGCAGTTAAAAAGACAAATCTATTAGTGAAATTAGGGTTGTGGTAATGCAACAATGATCTAATACATTATATTGGAATGTCATTTAACCTGCCAAATGTTTAATATGTGCAGAATAGCTAGGAAAAGAAGACTTAAAAGTCTATTTCTACTCTTTCTGTAGTTAGTATCTATTTGATGTCTAACTACTGGATTTCTACTATACGTTTTTGTATAAGAAAATGTGTCATCATAATGGCCTTTTATATACAATAATAAAAGCAGGAGTTATACAAGCAAGAGTTCTGGTGCAGAAAGAGCAGGCACTAGAACTGGAACAACAGGTGGTGTTCCAATGAATTGCATGATAACAGGAAAAAAGGTCTATCCTTTTTGTTACAGTATACTTTTAATAGTTTGTTAACCATTTGTATCTCTTTAACCTCCTGCCTAACTGCCCACAATCAATTTGATGAGATAACATTCTTCATAAAACACAGGGTGAAACCCACAAAAGAAACCAAATTCACTTTGTGCTTCAGTACTCTGTGTGGTATCTGTGGCTTCCAAACACGTATTCACAAACCACTATTATGCATTCCATTGAAAATGATGGCAATTATCAGATCTCTAATTAGTATTTAAGTACTATTTTTCTATAGCAAAAGTAACAGCAGGTGAGTTATCACAAACAACTAATGAACAAATTGTTTAAGTTTCTCCCATTTAGCTACAGAATATTAATGCTATGTATGAAACATCCAGAAGCACTAAATCAGCCCCCCCCCCATGATTGTGACCCAAAGTCTTTTATGCAGTCCTTCCCCTTGAATATCCATGGTCCCATATGTAACAGATTTTTTACATTTTAAGACCTAATTGTATTCAAACTGCCTACATTTTTATCCTCATTACCTCACTGCCTTCAAGTTACCAAAGCATTTATCTCTGGAGAATTGCTATTCATAACTACAGTAGGGATTTCATTTACAATACTGACTATGTCCTAATCCTCATAACAAAAAAGTGGCTCCAGTGTAAGAGGAAATGGAGGTGAGAAAACGGAGGTGAAGCAATCAAATTTAGCAACCTGACATCTTCAGATTTATTACCCAATCCTGTTGAATATGGTCCAATCCAGATCAATATTATATTCAGCTGATGCTGACTCCCTCCTCCATGTAACATCAGAGGCAGCGAAAATCAACACTTCCATGTAAATGTAAGAACTAGAAACAAGCATGTACAGTGGGCCCTCCATATTGGTGGGCTTCAGATCCACTAATTTGACTGCCCATGGATTGCCATGCCCCATATTATTCAATGGTGGTGAAATGAAGGACAGATGATGAAGTGTGCACATTCACATTACCACCATTGAATACAGTTGACCCTCTTTATCCATGGATTCTTTATCCACAGATTCCACAACCTTGATTTTGCTATTTTATATAAGGGATATCATTTTATATAAGGGATATGCTATTGTATTTAGTGGGACTTGAACATCCATGGATGTTGGTATTCACAGGTGGTCTGGGAACTAAACCCCAGTGGATAGCAAGGGCCAACTGTAAAATGGAGTGAGAGCCTCTGCACTTTTTCACATAAGACTATAAGAGGGCCTATTGCACATCTCTACTATTAACATAGTTCATCTTCCTACAGTGAATCATGGGAATTTTAGTCTGATGAGGTGCTGTGAAAGATCCCCAGTCCCACCTTAAGTACTATGGTTTCAATGGTTTTCTGTGAAGAAAGAGTTATTCTTAAACAACCTCAAATCTCTAGAAAAAAATACATCCACAGGAAGCCTCTTGGCAGTACTTTACTGTTCTTGGCTAGGATGTTTTGTGAGGGTTTTGACCCACTGCCAAACAAACAAAAACTTTCAGTTAGCAATGGGAAAAGCATGGATGACAGTTCCTTTCCTCCTCAATAGTGTGCAAATTTTATAGTGAAATTGAAAACAAAGCTTCAGTGAGTTCCATTTTTAATCTTGCTATAACTGCTAAATCCTCTTAAGTAGTATAGGCAAGCAGAAATTGGGAAAAAGTAATTACTCCAGTTATCAAAGGCTTGTAGAAATACATTGATCTTGGAGGAACCAACTTTGAGTTAATACACTGCTTTAAAATTAGCATTGGAAAGACACGAAGGCAAGCAAAAGCAATAGACTGGCCTTGTTAGACAAGTGCAGGGACAAATAATTGTACAAACCCAATCCAAATGAGCAAAACCAGAAAAATGCATGTAAAATAATAGCCAGCTTACTTTGAAAGATTACAGCCAGGATATTATATAGCTACAAATATTTGTAATGCATAATCTGGAACTTCTGGAAAACTACTTTTCTCATGAGCTAGTGTGGGGTGTTGACTTCAGCACTGAAATAAGATTCTGGAATTCCAGGTTTTAGTTTACACCCACACATGGTAACCCACTGGGTGATCTTGGAAAGTTACCCTTGCTCAGTCTAGGAGGAAGGCAATGGCAAACAGCCCTGGTGGCGCAGTGGTTAAATGCCTGTACTGCAGCCACTCACTCATAGACCACAAGGTTGCGAGTTCAATACCAGCCAGGGCTGAGGCTCAACTCAGGCCTGCATCCTTCCGAGGTTGCTAAAATGAGTACCCAACTGTTGGGGGGCAATCAGCTCACAGTTGTAAACCGCTTAGACATCCCATAGCGTGATATGAAGCGGTATATAAATAAGCTGCTTTGCTTTGCTTTGCTCTGAATAAACCTTACCAATAAAATCCTATGATAAGGTTGTCATAAATCAGAGTCAAGTTGAAGGCCCATAACAACAACTGCCTTTCTGAGGTAATAGGAGACAAACCATATCTGACCTATTTTATTTCTGCATTTACAATCCAAACACATAGGAAGATTCTAAGTGTATGGTGGCTATTTTTTTTTTTAAAAAATGAGCATTTACATGAAATTGAGGGATAGTAATAGTATAAATCCACAGGCCCATCTACACTGCTGCTTAATCCAGGACCAGTCTGAAGGATTATGTTCCAGCCTGGTTCTGGACTGCTCATGATAGAGACCACTGGGTAGAATCTGGTGTAAAACTTCATCATTGTGTGCATGAGCCAGCCAGGCTGACACCATATCAACCTGGACAGCCCATTCCCTGTTTTTGGAACCATTGCTACTGCTTCCTTATGGGTAGGAGCTCTGTGTGAAGCTTGCCCAGCATGCCACCACTTCTGATGAGGTCAGGAATGGCCACCAAGAAATGTTATCAACAAGGCTCTCCTGCTTTCAAGGAAACAGCAGCTCCAAAAACAGGACAGCCTTTTTTTTCCCTGTGCTGCTTAGCATGGGGAAGGGGGATGGTGCAGCTCTAGGTGTGTGGACAACTGGATTGGGCTGAACTTGACCTACTCATATTGTCCACATGCTAAAAGAACCCAAGGTCAAACAGGATTTCCAGGAAAGACTGGCATTTAGCCATCTCCAATTTTGCTTAGTTTGGACCAAAGTCAGGTTAATGGCAGAAAAAAATGGAACCAGGACTGGCAGTGCAGGTTTTGGGGGTGAGTAAATATTTTTCACTGGTGTAGACAAGCCCTACCATACTGGTGGAAAACACTCATAGGTCTGAAAGTCAATCCCTCCTGGAAATCCTTTAAGGCTGCACTTCTCTGCCACAATTCATTAATGATCTGTTAAAAAAGCCCTTACTAAATAATAATAATAATAATAATAATAATAATAATAATAATAATAATGAAGTGGTTGTTTTAAAGAAGCTGTAGCATATTAAAGGAGTGTTCTCACTTTGCCAATAAAATTTTTGCAGTGTGATATATGGCTATATCAAGACTATGGGGCGAATTTGAAGACTATTTGAAGTCTATGGGGTGAAACAGACCAGCATAAAAAACTAGTTTCCTGGTGGCTTGGGGGCATGGTGTACAGTTGATGCACACCCCCAAGATGATCTGAAGCTGGCTCCACACAGTAAAAAATTCCATACTGGATTTTTTTTACGGAAGTCCCAAACTGTGAAAGGCTTTTGAAAACTGTGTGGTTTTGGAATACTTTCTCACAACAGGAAGAAAATTGCTGTAATTATTCATAGTTACTTCTGAGAAGCAATTTAGTTAAGTGTTACATCCTTAAACCAGGTCTGATCCTGCTTAGCATCAAAGATCACATGGGATCTGGTGCTTTCCCATATAATCTAAATAATGAAATATAGGAATTCCATGGCAGTTTCATTGTAGCATGTTTTAATTCTTCTATACCCAAATACATCCAACTTACCCCTTTAAACTAGTCCACTACTAAATGAACTCTGGTATTAGTAAACTTATTATTACTAAGTTCTGATTTTCTTTATAGACACTACTAGTCATGTGAAAAGGTTTAGGACTAGGCCCAGTGACGTCTACAGTTATAAATATGTAAACTGAATCCTGTATATTCAAATACCTAAACAACAGCATTAGGTACTTTTAAGTCATTATGTGTTACCATTTAGATTCTCACCTTTGCCATTTCATATCCACTTTAATGCATAAATTTTAAACAACTCAAATGCAAATACATTTTAATACCTCTAGGTTTATGCATGGATTTTTTTTTTAAAAAAAAAATACACACCACATTATTCTAGGAACTTTCTTCTTCATTCAAATATAAAGTGAAACTTATGCTAACAAGTTAGAAGTAGATTTGAGTCTCTAAGAGGGATCTTCAAAATC
The DNA here is from genome assembly GCA_020142125.1 of Phrynosoma platyrhinos. Lineage (NCBI taxonomy): Eukaryota > Metazoa > Chordata > Lepidosauria > Squamata > Phrynosomatidae > Phrynosoma > Phrynosoma platyrhinos. The sequence continues at coordinate 18,387,493 of CM034708.1, read as the reverse complement.
AAGAAAAGAAGTACAAGTTTTCAAATGTAAGTTGTATGGCAAAAACTTAATGTTCATTATTTATAAGCAAAAATGATCATACATCAACTTTTTTAAATTTATTTTTTTTATAAATTTTATTATACAAACATGAAACATAAAACATTCCAAATTAACAAAAAATAACAGAACAAAACACATTTATACAATACTATCCATACAATCATTCTGACATTCTTCCCATTTTCTTCTCCTTTCCCATCCCCTACTTCATTTTCTTTTCTAGTGCCTTCCATGTCTTTTCAAGTCGCTTCTACTTCCAACTCTAATCTCTTTCTAACTTCAAATCCTGTTTTCTTAGCTTCTTATATAATAATTTATATATCCCACCTCTCCTGGCGGATCAAGGTGGGAGTACAAAGATAAAAGGGGAACAATACAACAACATTATAACATAGCAATAAACCATAACAAATTAAAAATGATAAAAATAAAATTCATACAATTGAATTATTAAAATTACAATAAAATTACAAATTATTAAGATTACAATAAAATTGAAATACCAATCTTTACCATAGGTGGTGGTGGTCTTCCTTCACCCAGGAGGTCTTAGGACATATTTTTAATTTGGGTCAGGTGGATAGGCCCACCGGAAGAGTTCCATTTTGAGTGCCTTTTTGAAGGCCTCTAGCCTGGAAATAGTACAGACCTATTCTGGCAGGCTGTTCCATAGTTTAGGTGCCGCAGCCATGAATGATTTTTGGGAAGTAACTGTCAGTTTAGTGTTATGATAGTTTAAAAAGTTCTTCCTTGATGTTCTGAGTGTGTGGGGCAGATTTTGTGGGGAGAGGCGTTCCTTCAAGTAACATGGACTCAAACCATGTAGGGCTTTATAGCTAATAACCAACACTTTGTATTGTGCCTGGAAGCTAATCGGCAGCCAGTGAAGAGCTTTTAGCACTGGTGTAATATAATTTGTTCTAGATGTTCCGGCGACCAAGCTCGCTGCCGCATTTTGAACCAATTGAAGCTTCCGAACATGGTACAAAGGTAGCCCCATGTAGAGCGCGTTACAGTAATCCAAACTAGAGATTACCAGGCCAAGTACTACTGCTTCAAGGTCCTTCTGGTCCAGGTAGGGACGCAGTT
>CM034708.1:18351542-18379274 GCA_020142125.1 Phrynosoma platyrhinos | reverse complement strand
CGCCTCGATTGCTATGCAGAGGGGCGGGATAAAAATAAAATTTATTATCATTATTATTATTATTAAAAATGGGAGTGAAACTACATTTGATAGTTCCGGTGCGGAATCTGTACTTAGGACAAGATCCTTCTGTTAGAACAGTATATGGAGAAATAGAATGGTTTCCAATTGGCAAAGGAGTTAGGCATAATAATAATAATAATAATAATAATAATAATAATAATAATATGATTTACATAAAAGCTGATCAATGACATGATAAAAATTGCCAGCACACCACCTAGTGAGCATAGGAAATATTCTGAGCAAACATCATCATCATCATTTTTGTTGTTAATTGCCCTTGAGTCAACCCCAACTCATGCTGGTTTTTTCCCCTCGAATTCCTTTGTATGCTCAATTAGCTATTGTAAGTTTGAAATGTGGCCCCTTGTGTCACTTCCTTTCCTGAACCCCACTTGGACCTCTGGGATTTCTCTCTCCATGGGGATACTTTGAAACATATTTGGAGGCCACATGTGGTCCAGGGCCTACACTTTCCCCATCCTTTTATTATACAAAAACTATCACTCAATGTTTTAACAGAAGCTTATATTTCATTTTCACAGTAGCACAAAATGTACTTTAATCTTTTTCTATGCCAAATTTGCTTAAGAATTGAATCACACACACACACACACACACACACACACACACACACACACATTGTTATATGAAGAAGAAGAAGATCATCTAATATGAACAACTTTTAATCTCATCTATGCTGTGAAAGATCAGAATTCGAACGAATTTCAACTTGAAAAGCAAACTAGCAGCTGACATTGTCAACAAACCATTTTTAACTATCTTTATCTTTAAACATGGGTAATCAGGAAAATGATATCCCTATGTAGCCTTCCCAGTCACACATCACTCAATCTAACTTCTGAATTGTGGGGGAGTGTGACAAACTTTAGTCTTCCATTAAAGCTCTCCTTCATCAATCAAAGTAAAGAAATTGATTCATGGTCGAACTAGATACTACACTGCATTGAAGTCCCTCATGAATCTGGGTTGGCTTGTTGGTCAAAGAAATATAAATAACAATTTCTGGATGAGTAACCAGGTGAGTAATCAGGTTCAGTCCTATGCCCCATTGTGGGTTGACACCTGTGTTGGTTGAGTTAGTGGAGAGATAAATTTGCTCTGGGTTTTAGTCCCATAAGCAGCTCAGAATTCTAGGAAATCCTATGGACTTGGCTGCATATTATTTTGCTTCTATTACTGATGCAGGTTTCTGTGTTCTGACTTCTACCTGCTCTGCCAAATGATGAATGAGTCAGAAATGTGTCATACTTTTCTGCTTGTGACACACAATGATGAGGTCAGGTCATCATTTTGCATTCAAGCAACATCCACTTAAAATGTGCAGTTGCTAAAAGCCAGTCTGGGCTCACTGCATGGTTGGGCTGAATCAGTAAGCAACATTCCCAGTTGACCATATTCATCTTTTTTAGTGAGCATGGAGTAAATAAATTGACAACACCAACAGCTTTGTTACATCATGAATGAATCTCTGTAGTCATTTAAACCAGGTTTACATATTTTGTACAAGATTTGCCTGATGGTTCACTGAAAAAGCTATCAACTTTTCAATCTTAATGTCCACCTTAAGTCACCTGAGCTCACAGGAACAGTCTGGGCAATTAAAGACTCCCAATTTGTTCAAGGCTGGCAAGCCTACAACATTATGGCAGAAAAGCCAAAACCAATATTGTACATAAGTACACAAAGCAGAGAGACCATAGTCCTATTAGTCCTAAAAACATGGATCCATTCCATACCTGAACTCCATGATTTAGACGGTAGAAATGATTACACAGCCTGTTGCCACGAATGCACAACAAGACAAAGTGGATGTAGGAATTAAAAACAAAGGGGAAAGGAAGGAAAAAAAGTATGAATGACACTAGAAAGTCAAATGAACACAAATGCAACAAGAATTTTCACAAATGAGATGAAAGTAAATATAAACAACCTATTAATTATCTCTCTTGGATTTGCTGTTTTCACACAACCAGTTCTTTTCATCTTCCTCCCACAACATTTAATGAAATGTGGAAATAAAAGATTTAGATTGACCATTGGAATAATGTGGCCCTCAAGATGTTTTTGGCCTTCAGTTCCCAGGATATACCACCATGGGCTGATTAAGGCTGATGGGGTATGCAGTCCAAAAACATGATCCTCACTCCTGATTTAGATGAAGTCAGAAAAATTTGTGAGCTACCATCCTAAGCACACTCTATCAGATATGGTATGTGACCCTTGGTAATCTCCCTGCTTTGGCATAGAAGCAAAATATGAAGCACAAAGGTGGAGAGCCAATCTGGACTTTTGCATATGCTTTGAATTTTTATCAGAGATATTCCATGTTTTCTGATCTCTGTCCCTGCAGTTCATTGCCCCAGTTTTGGCCCTGTTCGATCTCTAATTGACATGTAAATTATGTTGAAAGAATGGGAATTTTAAAATTCTACCTGATGAAGTGGAATAGAGTCCACAAAAGCTTATGGCAAATTTAACTTGCTAGTCAATTAAGTTTTCATAAAACATTTTCCTCCACTCTGCAACAAACATAGCTATCCTTCCCCCCACCCAAAAAAAAAAGTTTTGCACAACTCCGAGAATCCATCAGCAAAGGCCCCTTCCAGGTGTAGGGACTCTGGGAGATGAGGTCAAAACAGAACTTTTTAGAAATGTATTTTAAAACATTTTGCTAGAGTGTGCGGATGTGAACCAAAGTGCACTATCTTCCCCTCTTACATCTTCACTTATCTATTATTAACATGCAATAAATTAAGCTGGATGTAACTCTTTACACTAAATACATCAGGTCCAATATGAGAATGAAGACAACATGTGGAATGCTCCTGTTTAGCATTCCTTCCACCTTCTCAAGCCAATGTACTCAATTCAAGGCCCCTCTGCCAACAGCTAACTCCATAGACCAGGGCTAGGCAACCTTTCCCCTTTAAGGGCTGAGGGACTTCAGCTCCCTGAATCCCAGGAGTTATTGGCCAGTATGGGACTATTGGACAACATGTCTGAGGCTTCTGGGAGCTGAAGCCCCTCGGTCCTTAAAGGGGAAAGGTTGCCTACCCCTGCCATAGACATTGATGATGCTCAGTCCTCATTGTATTGTGGAGGTAAATGAAGGGCTTTTTCCTATTCAGAAGTTTTTTGGTTTTTTTTTTGTTTGTTTTTTTGTTTGTTATTTTGATGCTTTATGTTTGTGCATGGGTGGTTCCATTTTGGCTACCAAAGGATCCACACTTACGGTTGTCTGTATGAACCAAAAGGCCCATGCTCCCCCTGGCCTTGTGTCATCCTGTTTGAACAATGCAGGCCAAAACCCTGGGGGCAAGATCATGCTGGATCCTTGTAAACCTGATGCAGATCTGGTGGATCTGGCCTGATCCCAGGGTAAAAAGGGCTTAACGTACCCACTATTTTCTGCAGTTTTCTGGAATCTCAATGGAAAAACCTGGCTGATTAGATAACAGCCATATGTTTGTTACCTTTCTGCACCAGCACCTCTACTAAGGGGGGAAGCACACTGCGGCGCTCCAGCGGCGTCCCTGGAAGGAGCGCTAAATCACAAGACAGGGAAAGTGTGCCCTAAAAGTGTTGGGTGCACTTTCCCTGCCTTTTCCGCCGCAGCGCGTGCGGACACTGCGGCGGGAGGTTGTCCCCGGAGCGCCGGCCGTGCGGAGGGCCGGCGGCTCCGAGGATGACCTCAGGAAGAGGAAGGGGTGCCACGCGTGCGGCTGCCCCTCCTCTACCTTGCCTCGAAGACGACTCAATTAGTCATCTGCCGAGGCCCTAAGAAGGTCCCCTGTCACTGTGGATGCAGATATGTAATGGAAACAGGCATCTGGCCATGTGGGTGCCAGTTCCCCATTTCCACATCAGATGTGGTGACAAGGGGGATTCTCAATAGGAACTATGAGGCAGGATGGTAAGGAATGTGCACTAGTAGCAGTTCCCTGGGCTGCCACAGGGATAGTTGTGTAAACACCTGTCCATCCATGTTAGCAGGAGAGTACAGGCTCAGCATTGATATCCTGGCCTGTCTGCTCAGCCCTTTGGATAATGAATGTACAAATGTATAACACAATTTGTCAAGTGGTCAAAGTACCACCAGGGACTCCAGTGCAACTCCAATCTCCTTCCAAATCTGTTCACCACTGACTCCCATAATTCCATTTTTGTCCTCAAAAGACCAATTATGACCCCTGTGGGGAAGGCACCACTGGTCATTCCATTGAGGTCCAAAACACACTACAGAAATAATCCAGTTTGAGATTGTTTTAACTGGCTCAATGGTAGGGATTTCTGGGAGCAGTAGTTTTGTGAGACATTTAGCCTTCACTGTCAGAGAGCTCTGGTGTCACAATAAACTACAATTCCCAGGAGTCCCTAGAATTGAGCCAGGGAAGTTAAAGCAGTCTCAAACTGGATTATTTCTGCATAGTGTTTTGGACCTGAATTCCCTTTTGGCCTTTTTTACATTCTGTTGATGTCTTTTCTAAATAACATTAATAACAACAACAACAACCCACAAGGTTGAAGTAATTAAAATGGTCAATAGATGCTTCTAGAAGATGCAATTGGCTACATTATAAGGTAATTGGACAGATTTCAAGGGGAGGGGAGTGGGACCATTTGACATCCCAGGATGGATGCAGCCCACAAAGAAGCTAATCAAGAACCATTTAAGGCAGTATTATGCAAACACTGAGTACAACAGGCACAGAAGATATTTTCGTAATCTGCAGTTGTGGATGAGGGCACACAGACAATGATTTCTAGTATGTGTTAGGAGTGCACACAAGGATATAGCTGAAAAAATGTTTGACAGAATAGATTTACTGAGCCCCTGGAGGGACATCATGTGTACTAGGTGGGCCACATTCTGTTTGATGAATCACAAGTTGTGCAGGCTTCTGTTAGATTGTGTAAATCAGATCACTTCCATTAGAATCAATTGACAGACAGAGAACTATATGTTGGGTACTTTTTAAAAAAAAAATAGTAGGAATAATCTAATTAAAATTCTACAGCAAATAAATAAATATATAAGCAAGAAACAGAACATAAAACAAAATTATCACAAGTACATAATTTCAAATAATATAAAATACATTGCCATGATACTAGAAGTCACAAATTTTCTCTCTATTTCCCTTTCCCCATTATAAATCTCCAACAACCAGTTCTTTCTGCTATGGAATCATCCTATTTTTTGTGTTCATTCTTTCTGGTATGTGCAAATACATATTTGTTATAGATATAATTAACCATTAAAGTAACTCATATAACATTCAGCAATGCATTCTTATATAGAAAGATTGATGTTTTGAGCCCATGATCCCTTTACCTTTCCATTGACCACAAAGGGAGGGGCATAAATTCTGAGAAGATATGCATAGGATTACACTGTAGCTTGATTTACTTTTTTGAAATGAACATATTGCTTGCATCAGGATTTCACCATTGAGGCATCTTTTTGTGCACAAAAGGAGCAAAGTACATTGACAGTGCTTTAGAAATAAACTATAATAATAATAATAATAATAATAATAATAATAATAATAATAATAATAATAATGCATATTTCTAATTTGGTTTAAATTTTATATCTAATAGCTCTTTACACAAATAGAATCATAGACTTGGAGAGAGCCCCATAGTCCATTGAATGCATCCTCCTGTTCAAGTGCATAAACTCTAGTTAGACCATCTCCACCAGATAGCTGTTCACATTCTTTTTCAAGATATCCAGACATGGAGACCCCACCACCTCTCTAGGAAACTGGTTCCACTGCAAAACCTCTCTCACTATCAATAAGTTTCTTCTTTACATTTTTGTAAAAATCAATTGAAATTTCTAAAAAAAAAAAAAAAAAAAAAAAAAAAAAAAACACCCTGAATTTAAAAAAAAAAAAAACCCAAATGCAACAAAATTTTAAATGAATAATAATTGTTCTATAGTATTCCAATTGTTTGAAACAAAGGAAATGGAAATAATAATAATAATAATAATAATAATAATAATAATTTTTATTTAATACCCCGCCCCTCTGAAAACAATCGGGGCGGCTTACATCATAAAAATCCAACAATAGTTAAGAACAATTACCTCCCCCTCCCCCCCTTAAAAATATAATTAAACTCAATACAATTAAAACAATGTAAGGAGGTAAATTCCTCCATTAAAACGACAATACATAACATGCATAAAAACAAAAAAAAACAAAAGAACAAAAGTGGCCGCGGATATCGCATACAGGCTCAATAGAAACCCAATTCCTGAAGAGGAGAACATCTCGGGGGGAAGACGGCTCTGGAACCAAACTGCTGAATTTAATCTGGGAAGGCCTGCCGGAAGAGATCCGTCTTGACAGCTTTCTTGAAGCTGTCAAGTGATGACAGTTGGCGAATCTCCTCCGGCAGGCCATTCCACAGTTTGGGGGCAACTACAGAAAATGCCCTCTGGGAGGTTGTCACCAGCCTCGTTCTTTGAGGCTGTAACAAATTCCTCCCAGAGAACCGGAGGGCGCGGGGAGGATTATACGGGAGGAGGCGGTCCTTCAGAAGAGGAGAGGAAGCAGAAACTATGTGATACCATTAAAAAAAACAAGAAGAAACATTATATTGGTAACAATGAAGATGTATGAGTGAATTTTGAAAAGATGAACCAAAGAAATGTATGGTTGTGAGCCAGCATGATGTAGTCGCTTGATTGTTGGACTATGACTCTGGAGACCAGGGTTTGATCCCAGCTCAACCATGAAATCCACTAGATGACCTTGGGCAAGTCACATGCTCTTAAACTCAGGGGAAGGCAATGGCAAACCTCCTCTGAACAAATGTTGCCAAGAAAAGCCCATGATAGGTTCACCTCAGGGATGCCATAAGTCGGAAAACAGCTTTAAGGCACACAACAATAATTGATGGTTAGATCATCAATTAATAGTGAAGTTGGAACACACAGATACAGAAATGTGTATGTGAATATGGAAAGACTAGCAAATGTTATAAACTATTGCCTCTGCTGTGATTACATAGTGTCAAGAGCAGGGGTTGGCAAGTTTCCCTTACCTGGGGCCGGTCCAGGGATCCCCAGGTCTTCTGTGGGCTGCCACTGTCGCCAACACCTGCCGCTGCACGTGCTTCCACCACACATGTCACAGCTGCCATTTTTGTTTTCCAAAATGATGGCCACGACTCATTTGCACATGCTCAGTACTCCTGCGCATGCGCGAATGAGCCGTGGCCACCATTTTGGAAAACAAAATGGCTGCAGCGACTCAGCACATGTGCAAACGAGTCGCAGCCGCCATTTTGTTTTCCAAAATGGTGACCGTGGCTCATTTATGCATGCGCAGGAGTACTGCGCATGTGCAAACGAGTTGTGGCCACCATTTTGGAAAACAAAATGGCAGAGGTGAGGGCCGGTCCAAAGGTTCATTGCTGAGGAATATTGATGAGGAATATGCAACACTGACCTGGATGGAATATTGGCTATACTTAATAAGCATCTTCTGTCTAAAAATTATATTTTGACATCTGCCAAAATTTCACAACAAAATATTTTAACTGTAAAAAAAGATGCTATGATGACTAATTTTTCAATTTAAGACAGAAAGAATGTCCCTCTGTTAAAAACATTTGCACTGATCCCACTAAAGTTAATTATGTCTCACTGAAATCTATGAAAGCTTTGATTGGTAATTTAATAATTTCCCTCACCTGTGTGACCAATGAGACGAGCAGGTAGAAGGACCCTAATGGATTGGCCCTAATTTGGGACCAGTTTCAAAACATAATGCTCTGACTGGCCCTATACTTATGGCCAATGCAATAAGGCTGTAAAAATATTTGATAATTTTCTGAGGGAAAGGATCTCGAAATATCTTGAAATGTTATGAGACTTTCCCCATATTTTGATTTCCCCCCACATTTTAACTCAATCTGATTGGCTTGAGGAAGTCATGAAAAATCAAAAGAACAGATTTATCAATTGACATTAAAAATGCCTTCTTTTGCCCTCTGAAGATTTGTTGTTGTTTTTTTTTAACTGCCTTCATGTCGATCTCGACCTATGGTGACCCTACGGATGAGACATCTCCAGGCCCCTCTGCCCTCAACTGCTCTGCCCAGCTCCTACAAATTCATATTTGTGGTCTCTTTAATAACGTCCATCCATCTAGCATGTGGCCTTCCTCTCTTTCTACTTCCCTCCACCTTTCTTAACATTATTGTCTTTTCCAATGATTCATGCCTTCTCATGATGTATCCAAAATATGATAGTCTAAGTTTTGTCATCTTGGCTTCTAGGGATATTTCTGGCTTGATCTGCTCTAGGACCCATTTGTTTGTCCTTTTGGCTGTCCATAGAATCCTCAGCATGCTTCTCCAGCACCACATCTCAAATGAGCTGCTTTTCCTCCTATCTTCTTTCTATACTGTCCTCTCATATCCTCTCATGGTAATAGGGAATATGATGGTTTGTATGGTTTTGACTTTTGTTCTGAGTTGTATGTCTTTGCATTTTAGGAACTTTTCTAGTTCTTTCACAGTCACCCTCCCCATTCTTAATCTTCTTCAGATTTCCTGGCTGCAGTCCCCATTCCGATCGGTGTTTGATCCCAGATATGGGAACTCTTTTACTATTTCTACTTCCTCATTGACTAGTTAGAATGTGTGTAAGTTCTCTGTGGTCATTATTTTTGTTTTCTTTATGTTCATCATTAAGCCTGCCTTTGCACTTTCTTCTTTGATCTTCCTTAGTAGTTGTTCCAGGTCTGTGAATTTCTCTGCTAATATTATGGTGTTGTCAGCATATCGTTTCTTTCTCCTATTTTCACTCCTTCCTCTTCTGTGTCCAAGCCTGTTTTCCTTACAATATGTTATGCAAATAAGTTGAATAGATAGGGTGATAGGATACAGCCTTGTCTGACTCCTTTGCCAATTGGGAACCATTCTGTTTCTCCATGTTTTGTTTTGACAGTAGCCTCTTGTCTTGAGTACAGATTCCTCATTAGGACTATCAGATGTATTGGCACTCCCATGTCTTTAAGGGCATTCCATAGTCTTTCATGATCTATGCAGTCAAAGGCTATGTAGCCTATAAAGTAGTCTATGTAGTCTATAAAGCACATGCTGATTTTCTTTTGAAACTCCCTGCTATGTTCCATTAGCCATTGTATATTTGCAGTGTGATCCCTGGTGTCTCTTCCTTTCTGGAAACCTGCTTGGACCTCTTAGATTTCTCTCTCCATATATGATTGGAGCCTATGTTGCAGAATTGTGAGCATGATTTTGCTTGCCTGGGAGATTAGTGCTATGGTTCTATAGTTGCTGCAGTCTCTTGTGTCTCCTTTTTTGTGGATGGGGATGTATATTGATCACTTCCAATCTGTTGGTCATTGTTTTATTTCCCATATTTGTTGACATATATCTCTTCATTCCATGTGTCCTTCATGTTGATATTTCTTTTATATAACTCTTCTGTGTATTGCATCCATCATCTTTTTATTCCTTCCTGGTCTTGAATTAAGCTATTTTTATTGTCTTAGAGTGTCCCAGTCCTTGGTTTGAACTTTCCCTTCATTTCTCAAATCTTGTGGAATAGGTCTCTCTTTCTTCCTTTTTTGTTATTTTTTTCTATTTCTCTACATTTATCATTGTAGCAATTTTCTTTATCTTTGCGCACTAGCCGTTGTACTGTTGTGCTTATTCCTATCTCCTTTTTTTGTTGTTTGTTTCTCTTCTTTCCTTTATTGCTTGTAGCATTTTATCTGTCATCCATGGTTTCTTTACTTTCCCTTTGTCTGTTAGAAGTGTCTTTATGCATTCTTCTTTTATTATGTCCCTGGCTTCAGACCAAAGCTCTTCCCGATCACGATCAATTATACTTTCTGAAAATCTGTTCCTTATATTGCCAATGAATTCTGTGGAAATGTTGTTCAAATCATATTTTGGTATGATGACTGGTTTTGTTCTCTTTTTGAGTTTTACTTTTATTTTTGAAATGAGTGGTTCATGATACATGCCACACTCAGCACCTGGTCTAATCTTGGCCACCAGTATGGAGCTTCCCCATCTTTCACTTCCAATTATGTAATCTATTTGGGTTTTTTGTTGGATATCTGGTGATGTCTATGTGTATAACCTTTTCTCTGGTTGTATGAGAAATGTGTTTGCAATGAATAGGTTGTTGGCCTCACAAAAATCAAAAATGCTCACCTGCTTCATTCGTTTTGCCTAGTCCAAATCTGCTTTCTGTTTTTGATTTTTCTTTACTTTCAACCTTTCATTCCAATCTCCAGTGATCCGCCTGACATCCTGTGTTGGTGTGTTGTCAATTTCTTCCTGTACTTCTTTGTAAAATCTATCAGTTTCTTTTTATTCTGCCTCAGTGGTTGGTGCATATACTTGAATTATGGTGATATTAATAGGTTTCCCATGGAGCCTTATTGTGATGATTTGGTCTGATTTTGCATTGTATCCTCTGACTGTTTTTGCATTATCTTTTCTTAATATGAAAGCCACCGCATTTCTTCTTGTCTTATCATTCACTGAGTATAACACTGTGTGGTTGTCTGATTCAAAGTGGCCCATTCCTGCTATGTTTATGCATTGCATTTCCATTTTCACAATGTCTAGCTTCCCTTGGCTCATGCTTCTCACATTCCATGTCCCTTTTTTATGTGTGGTTCTACTTCTGATAGGGATGGTCTTTCTAAGAGTGTTTACTGCTTGCTTCATCATTTTTGACTACCCTTAGCTACTCTTGCAAGTGTGTTTTCCTTTAGTTTCTATCTCTCTGGAAGGGCCTCGGCAGACGACTAATAGGGTCATCTTCGAGGCCCTGAAGAGGAGGGGCAGCTGCACGAGCTGCGCCCCTTCCTCTTCCTGAGGTCGCCCTCGGAGTCGCTGGCCGTTCGCATGGCCGGCGCTCCGGGGATGACCTCACGCCGCGGCGACCGGACGCGCCGCGGCATTTGAGGCAGGGAAAGTGCGCCCGCCGCTTTTAGGGCACACTTTCCCTGTCTTGAAGAAGGAGCGCTGATTTAGCGCTCCTTCCAGAGCCGCCGCAGGAGCGCCGGGATGCGGAGGCTGCATCCCCGCGGCGCTCCGTCCGGCGGCGGCTCCAGGGCCTCCGTGTGCTGAGGCCCTTAGTGCTCTTGTCCTGTCTGTGTAATACATTCTATGTCTTCTCATAGAGTTTTCTAGGTGGGGGGGTTTACACAAGGAGGACCACCAGCACTTCCCTGTGTGCAGTGCTAACAAGTGTTAGTTATGTATCTGAAATAATAATAATAATAATAATAATAATAATAATAATAATAGAATTTATTAGAATGTATCTGAAGATATATTCTAATAAATCAGTTCCACTCAACTGATAGAAAATACATTTTAATCAGTTTTACAGAAGGACATGATACTCAAATTATTAAGTGCATGAGTTGTTTCATTGAAGCAAATATGAATCTTCATCTGATGCAATATAATATGTGGGGTCTAAAAATCCAATCGGGTATTTTATGATTACTACTCTATGTTCTCAAACAGAAAATGCTTAATGGAGCACACAAAATGGAATATTTTGCTAATGGTAATTAAGACTTTCTCTCAGTGGAGCAGCTAATATCTGTTACTAGTGATTCTCTGAAGATACAGGGTAAAGAATGGCTTTAAAGAATCACATCTGTATCACCTCTGTTGTGTACTGTTTTGCTAAGTACAACTGTCAAAGGTATAAAAAGTAAAATCCTTGACTGAATTACCAGAAACCTCTCTCTTTTAGTTTATAGCAGGGGTCGGCATACCTTTTTTTTTGGGGGGGGGGGGCGGTTCCGCTGTGCCCCAGATCATCGGCAGGCCGAAGGAAAAAAAATGGCACCGGGGGCGCACTCACGCTCTTGCATGCATGCACATTACTCCCAGCATCATACGCATGTGTGCATGAGCACAGGGCACTATTTTGTGTTCCAAAATGGCACCCACGCTCGCGCATGCATGTGCACTACTCCCAGCATCATGCACATGCGTGCGCAAGCGCAGGTGCCATTTTGTGTTCCAAAATGGCACCCAACGCTCACGCACACATGCACATGATGCCGGTAGTAGTGCGCATGCATGCGTGAGCAGGGGTGCCATTTTGGAACACAAAATGGCGCCCCGTGTTGCGTGTGCAGCAGCACCAGTGGCAAGACCAGCCACAGGCCAGTTGAATTTGCCAACCCCTGGTTTATAGAGTTCCACAGAGTTCTGCACTGGTTCCAACATGTAGAACTGTATTGACATCATTTATTGGACCAGTTTGTGTTGTATTGCTGTTCAGTTTCTATCTTCTAATATTTTCTTCAGTTGCAGAAAACATTTGATCTCTTTGTTGTTTGTTAACCATTAATTTATGCCCACAAACATGATACATTTCCATGTGTGAACTCCAAAATAGATAAAATACCATTATATTTATGATTTTGTGAAACATATTTTCTTCTCCTCAACCAACAGGAGGTCTCCTGAAAAATTTCCATATGACATTTATCTTGTTCAGCTATTCATTTCAGGCCTATGGCTTGTATTTGACAATTGTCAATTGCTTCTGTTTTATCATAGGCCTTCAGTGAATTCTTTCCTTGCTATTTGCTCAAGGTAGCTACAGTAAACAGGAATGAGGCTATGATTTGTCAAGACTTATCACAGGTTATTTTGGGAGTATTCTTGATATGATCTTACTAAATACATTGTAAGGAAAACTTATTCCAGCTGCGCTCAAAAATCAATTGCCAAGTCCAAATGTCAGCAAAGTGAAAGCTTGTTCAACATTCATTATAGCATGTGATTGATACAGCAGAGTCAAAATGAAATTATAACGGAATCACAAACCTAAAACTGGTAGTAAAAAAATGAATATGTATCAAAGGGAGGGGAAATATAAACAATTTCACCATTTGCTACAGGTGGAACGTGTTGTGTATCGCACAGCTCATAGCTGGAAAGTGCACTTGATTCAAGGCAATCTGGGGAAATGATAGTGCTAGGTTATTTATCCACTTTTCCATTTAGAAAAAGCATGTTCTCATCAAAGTTGCCCCAAGGCACTTTGTTATCTGAGACAGAGAAAATGACATCCTTCCTGTAACATTCCAAATAAAGGCGCATAAATAGTCACATTTATATTCCAATCTTGCAGGGATAGTCCCAGTTAATCCTCTGGCATCCCACTTTCTTCTCTTCCTCCCACTTTCTCATTTGTGCTCAGCTTACTTCAATTGCTGCCAACTGAATTCAAACTGCAAAAGAAGTTTGACCTCAAATTTACTCAGTGAGGGAAGAGTACAGAGGGTAGAAGTTTTGATCTTCTTAACAACTACAAATCAAAACAAAAACTTTCTGTCAAATGCTTTTAATTGTGATAATTAAAACTTTATGATACCTCCTCCTAATTAAAGAGAATGTAAAAGTGCTGGCAGCATTGTGGACCTATATCACCAAACAAGATACATCAATTTTTAACTTACACTGTACATCTCAATGCCTGGGAAGGTAAAAGGCAGCAGGAAAAATTACCACATTACCAGTGGATTGACTCAATAATGAAAGCCACAGCTCTGAATTTGAAAAATCTGAGCAATATTGTTCGTGGCCAAGGTTCTTTTAGGTCTCTCATTTATAGGGTTGCCATCAAGTGAAGTCAATTAGACAGCTAACAACAACAACATCCTCATCACCCAATACTCTGCATAAATTGCTCACAGAAATATATATTTCACTGGGATCAGCTTACAGATACCTCTGTGAATATTGCTGCTACACTCAGAAAAAACTGGGGAGTCTCTATGGGATAACATCATCACCCCTTATCATCAATATCTCTTGACTGCTTGATTTTGAAAACCCTATCTCCACTCCTCCACTACTTAAGTCTTCTGTTAACGTGTAATAGTATTTTTCTTTAATTACTAAACCATTAGTATAATTTAGGTCTTGTCACAAATCACAGCAGAGGGAGTACACATGTTTATTTTAACTGTACCAGTGCCATGATAGTCTACAAGTAGAAGAACATATGAATGAAGGTTGCTCCATCCTCAAACTTCTCTATGACCTCAAAATTAGCATTTCAGGGGGAAAAGCCATATCTTGGTTTTTAAAGTATAATACATTCTTGGACAATTATGGATTTGTAGGGTTATAGTTATAATGATAAGCTTGGATTATAAACTGTTAACTCCATGACAATCAGAGGCTTAGGACACTGAATGCTTCATTTTGAGCTCAGGGATTCATAGTCTACAGAAATACATGAATAATTCTGTATTGATTTGTTTCTTCTCAATAAAATGTGATTTGACTAGCTTGCTAAATAAACTACACCATATTGTTCAATACTCAAAGATTTCGTTAGAAGTTCAATTATTAACCATCTCATTACATCTGTTGTAAAACATTCATCCATGTATATGTATAGAGGAACCAACTCAAGAATGACAAAATGCCTCGTAAATTCCTCATGGGAATTTTATCACACTTCCCCAGTCCTGTCAAGAGTGTTCAAAAACAGTGGTTCCTCATATTTATGATGATCCATTCCATCAGGGAAGAGAAACATGTGGCTGAACAGAAACTGCTGGACTGCAATTTCTACCATTCTTCTACCATTCTTCTAACGTTCCCAACCTCGGGAACCCCCTTTTTTAGAAGAGTCCTCCAGGAACTCGTTCTGAACTCCCTCAATATGACACCACCACTTTTCCATTAACCTGCTTGTTAATTAATGTTGTGTTATGTGTATGTTTGTGTTGTTGTATTTTAATATTAAATTCAATTTGTATGATTTTAATCTTATTTGATTTAATATTTCACCTTCCTCCCAAGATCTTATTCAGACCTAACCTTATTCAGACAACAATTAAGTATAAACAAGGCCTAGAACTAGAAATGATGGTATTTGAAGGAAGATTTTCAGGCTTTAAAGTGGCTTAAAGAAAGATTTAAACTGCTCAGATTTGGATCCTCTACAGTTAATCAGACACACACACTTGAATTCTAATGGAAATCAAAGGGTGCCCAAGCTTCTATCATATGTGATTCCTGTTGAGCAATTTGTGTAAAGACTTTTTGTAAGGACAGAAATAACAATAATTGTTGTGTGAAAAATACTGAAACAGTGGACCTTTCCAAATGATCACCTTCATTACTCATTTCTTCTGGAGACCTTGGGCATCAATTTTTCCTCAACAGTGCTCCTGTTGTGAGACTATTGCATTTTCAGTGGGGGAGAGGTAAAAAATAAAATAAAATGACAGCTGTTTCCTCCAAAGGTTCTCTGAGAATAAGAGATTAGTGACACTTTTTCCTTCTGCCAGGTCTGTGCCATTTTGTGAACACCTTAAAACCATTTTTAAAAGGGATTTTTTAAATAAAGGAGCTGAACTTGTCCTCATGCTGTCACTGCCTCCAAAGAAGCATTTGTCTACCTTCTAAACCCAGAATTCTAGGCAAAGGGTTGAATGTAGCCAAAAATGATACAAAAGAGGTTAGCAGGTCTTCCATCCCCCTACAGCCATGTCCCCACATTATATCAGCTTTGTTTCCTCTGAATAACTGTACCTCCCTTATTGTCACAGCTTGTGTTCAACTAATACTTTTACTAAAGGACAAGAATATGCTAGATGTCTAGAACAAGCTTACCCTTCCCATTGAACCAAGCATTCTTTCTCTTCCCTAGCTTTCCTGATGTGAGTGTAAGTAATGGAAAATAACATAACTTAGGACAAAAACCTATAGGGCTGTGATAGACATCTGGGCTTTCTCAGTGGTGATGCGCCAGTTGTGAAACTTTGGAGGGTTGCAGACTGCCAGAAATAATGCAAATTGAGTCCACTTTAAGGGTTAGGGTTAGGGTCAGGGAATCATGGGAACTGTATTTTATTGTGGCACCAGAGCTCTCTGACAGAGAAGACTTAATGCCTCAGGAAAAAAAAAAAAACAATTCCCATGGTTCCCTAGCACTAACCCTAACCCTAAAAGTGGACTCAATTTGCACTATTTCTGGCAGTCTGCAACCCTCCTTTAATATTTACTGCTGCTTACTCATTTTGTATGAATTGCTTTTAGCAGACCTTTTGTAATTTGTGATACCAGATATTTGACAGTTTTAGATGTGCAATCTGTGACTTTGCATTTGTGATTTTAGCTGTGGTTGTGCATAGATTGCCATAGGTTGCATTCTTATAAGAAAGTCAGGGTACAAATCAAATGAACCTTCTTCATCTACTTTGGGCCTTTGCAGACTGCCAGAAATAGTGCACATTAAATTGAGACACTGCCCTGGCTCAGTGCTAGGGAGTCATGGGAATTGTATTTTTTTCTGGGACATTGAGCCTTCTCTGTCAGAGAGCTCTGGTGCCACAATAAATTACAGTTCCCATGATTCCCTAGCACTGAGCCAGGGCAGTGCCTCAATTTAATGTGCACTATTTCTGGCAGTCTGCAAAGGCCCTTTGTCTGAAATGCTGTTGCAATTTGCCATCAAATCAGCTTTTAACCTATGATAACCCTATGAACAAGATGGTTGATTTAATGAATTGTTAAATTAATGGCTTCATCTGCTTAAGGATAAGTAGGCAGATGGGCCTAAATACCCTAAAGGCATCAGATACTGACTGATCTTGGAAAGCTAAAAAGAGTCAGCATCAGTACTTGGATGGGAGACTGACAAATAATACCAACTGCTATAGGCTATATTTCAGAGGAAGGAACTGGCAAAATCATCTCTATTTCTTTCCTAAGAAAATCCTATGAAATTCATGGGGTCAACTTGAAGGTACACACTCACACATACACACAAGTAAGCAGATATAGGTGGATCCTTGACATCTTGGAAGCCTCATTCCCCTGAAAGCCCTGCAGAGCTGCCAAAGTAGAACTATTAGTAGACCTCACTTTCAACTTGTTTGCAACATTGACATAAAAAAAAAACTAAAAAAAACACCATGAAACAATTTCCCAAAGCAAGCAACAGGAATGAACCCCCTTTGCAGATGGCACCCCATCCCCTTCCTGAGGACGTCATCAGAGCGCCTGCCCTTCCACACAATGGGTGCTCCGATGACGTCCTTCCAGCTCAGCATCTGGACACGCTGAGACAGCAGAAATGGGAAAGAGCTGATGGCAGCTCTTCGGGGGCTCCTTTCTCGGCTTGTGGAAGGAGCACTATTTTAGCACTTATTTTCCAGGTGGTGAAAGGGAGGATCAGGGTTGAGGCATGGGGCAGCCTCGGCCCCAATCTGCCATTTCACAAGGAGGCCCATGGCCACCCATCTGCATCCCCCCTTAGTTAAAACACATTCTGAGATGTATTTACATTTCATTCTATACTGTGTGAAATAAAGATGCCTTGTCCTGTTAAATGGTGGCAAATGTCCTGATGTGATTGAATCTGTGATTCAAGAGAGAGAAAACACCAGATAAACCAATGTAGAACAGGTTTAAATACAGAAGTTCAAAGAAGCAGAAACATTATCCAGGGTCCCAGTCCAACAAGTTGCTGAAGAAAATGGAGTAAACTAAAGGTCAGTGAATGCCACACAGTGTCAAAACAGTGGATCTCTTGCCTTGCAACAAAAAGACAGGCTTGAATATGGCTGCCTCTGCATTGCAGAAATAATCTGGTTTGACACCTCTTTAACTGTCATGGCTCAATTATATGGAATTCTGGGAAATGGAGTTTCATAAGACATCAGAGTTCTGCTCTCCTCTCAGGACGTCCTCTCAGAGCTCTGCTCTAGTGTCACAATAAACTCCAGTTCCCAAAATTCCATAGCATTAAGCCATGACAGTTAAAATGGTGTCATACCAGATTATTTCTGCAGTGTGGGTGCAGCCTCAGTTAATTTATAGTCAGCTGTAAATCAGCACAGCTGGACTAATTAGCTCAGTGTTTATTTTTTTAAAACCACACAAAGCCAATTTCTGCTCTTTTGTTCTTGTTCTTTAATCTCTGATGGTCAGAGACATGCCATATCTGATTTCTGCTCTTCAGAGACTACATAGAATGGTCCATTTTATACTTCTAAGACACAGCTGACAGGCTCCTCTGACTATAGGGCCAAATCCAAGGGCAGTCTGTTTCCCCACCCTGCTAGTCACAAGACCAAAAGAGACAGTTCCAGAGCCTTTCATTTCACTAAATGGGTTCACCGTAACTCTGACTTTCCTTCCCCCCCCCCACTTCCAGCCAAATAAACAACTATTTAATGACACCACCTCAAGTCAATTGTCAAAGTCCCACCAATACAGTGCAGGGTAGATGAAACAACAATAGGTAAAAGGGAGGAAAATGACCAGCAAAGCTTGCATTGCTTCCTGCTGAAAAAACCTTCCAGCTGGATGGTAAACTGGAAGAAATTCACCTTGAGAAGCACTCTCCTTGTGCCGGAAAATTGTTGCCAAGACTGTCAACCACTCTTCCTTTTCACCTACACAAAGTGTTCCCTTGAGAATCACTCCCTTCCATTGTTCTATTGAAGTGTAGTCTATTGAAGTGTCATCCTCTCAGAGTGAAGTACTGTCAAAAAGGGAGTGGACAGGGTTTTAAAACCCTCTAGATCCACCTGAAAAGGGGTGGACAGGGCTTAAGAAACCCTCTACATCCACATCAGAATCAAAATAATTCACAAAACTATGAATGGTTCCCATCACCACACGTACATGGATGGACATAATGGGATCTGTAAGTATGATGAGATGAACATATGAACAGATTTGTCTCCCATCCAGTCTTAAGGAAGGAAACATTTTATCGCAAAAGAGAAGAAACTAATGAGAGAGATTAAAATTAAGTTATACTCATTATTTTTAATAATTTCATGGGTAACTATATCAACAGTGCCTGCTTAAGTAATAAATAATGGGTGAAAAATGCCTTTATATATTGCATTTATGTGTCAACAGCAGACAGAATAAAACAGAATTCATACATAAGTCAATTCTGCCTTCTTTTCATAATTTGCATTTAGATACATATTTTAAAATGCATTTTCTCTCAAAATATGCATTTAGAGTGTACATCAATCCTTTTGATGTTGCAACATTTGGAAAGTACCAAGAAGAGTGAATACTGAGTTTCAATTGCCATATTAAGTCTATAAGATATGGATCAGCTAAATTCTTATTGGAATTTACAAGGAATGGATTCTGCAAGCACCCGTAAGCAACATATCTCTTTAAAAATACTTTCTAAAATTCAGTCTTTATTATATATTGGAGTATATTCAATAGTGCATGAGCTCTTTCCACTGACTAGATTGATGGGGAACAAAATATCCCTGGGGTTGTAAAAGTTGCAACTATAACAACTACCCATATTTTAATTCCAATGCTATTATGAAAAAAAAAAAAAAAAAAAACGCTGGTCGGATCAACAGTGACATATGAAGTAATTGTATATGAAAAAAAAATGTTTCCAGGCCACCAAAGGAAGTACACTGTTAAATTCTATTTTTCAAAACATGCACACACAGAGAATGAAGGAGAGAGCAAGAAGGAAAGAGAGAGAATGTATTGGAAAGAAAAAAAATAATTACCGTATTTTCCGGCGTATAAGACGACCCGCGTATAAGATGATCCCCCCATTTCCCAGTCAAAATATAGAGTTTTAGCACCTCTATCCTCATTATCCTTATATCCGGCGTATAAGATGACCCCCCCACACACACTTTAGCCACAGATTTTACAGGTAAAAAAGTAGTCTTATGCGCAGGAAAATAAGATAATATAAATATGCATTATTTGGCATAGAAATAATGCCAAAGGAGGCATGTAACAGCAGGTATATAAACATCTTTTCTTTAACTCTTTTGTATATTATTTGGTTTTCCTCTTAGGTTGAGAGAGTGCATGTGCATGCCACAGATCTCAGGCATGCCATTCCATCATTTAAAGTTCAATTTGTTTGCAATAACAGCTTCATATTAAGTAATACCTCATCCATACTTCCAGTGCAATGCTACAGGTTTAGCAGGTAAGTTGTTGTTGTTGCTGCTGCTGTGCATCTTAAAGTCATGTCTGACTTTTGCTTACCCTAAGGTGACCATCCCCTATCATGGGATTTTCTTGGCAAGATTTATTCAGATGAGGTTTCCAAATGCCTTCCCTTGAGGCTGAGAGCATGTGATTTGCCCATGCCCACCCAGTGGATTTTATGGTTGAGCAGGGAATCGAACCATAGTCTCCTGCACTGTAATCTTACACTCAACCCACTACATTATGCTGGCTCTCACTATGTGGCTTATCTTTATGTTAGTTTAATATTCAAGCAGTGTCAGAAATGTCCTATGCACGTAGCAACTAGAATATCTATGGAGCTTTGTTTTAAGGATTCCTGAAGCTTAAATCACTCTCTTAATTCCACCTTTCTTGCTTCAAAATATTGCATTGTGACACTGGCAGAATTTGTAATCTATGTTCAGTTATCTGCCACAGCAAAGATATTATAGCCATTCTGCTTGGTTGTATATTCAGGCAGGGATTAGATCTGAGAAGACAACATGGTTCCTCTGCATAAGACTCTGGGGACTAGGCCAGACCTTTCCATTTAAAAAAAGATTAGATAACAGGTGATAGGAAAGCTCTTTTCCCCAAAATCCTGCTAAGCACTGCCAGTAAGAAGAGATAATATAGGATGAAATAGACACTATCTTTGAGTCTGATGTTAGCTCCCTAAATTTATTATTTTGACTCACTACATAGGTGAATCAAAAGTAACTATAACCCTTCCCACTCTATGATCAAAAATTTCTGTAAATAATTTTAAAAGTTCTCCAATGCATATTCTAGAGAATAAGATAAGGAAATTTAATTACAGTAAGTTTTACATTTGAGCAGAGATCTATACTACTGAGCATTTTGATTGATAATTAATCTGGATCTTTATATGATTTGACACATAATATACTTTGACTTTTTTTATAAAAGCATAAATTCAGAGAACAATGATCACGTTTATATATCACAGCTAAGAAACTAGAAATGTCAGGCAACAGATGCTTTGAGTTTATTCTGAATGGTATAGTCTCCTAAAGTGGCAGCTTGTTTTTAATTAACAAGTCTAATTGAATAATTCATAGTAGTATATAAACAAGGCCAATGTAGTGTAATGTTTTGAGTGCTAGACTAGGACTCCAGAAAACCAAGGTCTGAAACACTGCTCAGCCATGAAACCCATACAGCAACCTTGGAAGGAAGGCCATTGCACACCTGCAAAGATAACCCTATGACAGGGTTACCATATGTTGGAGTCAATTTGGATGCATATAACAGCAGGTATATAAACATCTTTTCTTTAACTTTTTTGTATATTATTAATCATCTGTTCCATATTATTGCATAATTACAATAAACTTTTAAAGATATCTAAATATTAATACTACATATTTTGAAACTCTATAGGTTAAGTAACGATTGACTTGTACTGAGTCATTTTCAAGAAGGAAATATTATCTATGGAGGAAAACAGCGGGGGGATAATTATTAAATGAGAGACTACATTAGTTGAGACATCAGTAAATGTCTGTTACACTGTATATATAAATACAATATCATAAGAGTTGGAAAGAACTGGAGCATATTCTCCAACTTTCCCAATTAATCCTCTTTTTTTCTACTTTCAGTCGCTTTTAAAATACCTCAATTTCTCTCTCTTCCTCCTACTTTCCCCCTTTATCCTCAGCTTACATCAGTTGCTGCAGAGATGAAAGTGCAAAAGTAGTTTGCACACAATTAACTCTTCCCAGAAGGCTCAGGTCAAAGCAAACTGCTGCAGCTTCTCCATGCTTGTGTGTTTCTCCTCACTCATAACTTCACCACCTTAATTACACTTTAATGTTGCTTAGCCATATATGTTCTGGATTTCTTTTGTGAAATGTTGGCCGGTATGGTGAAGGGCCCTCTAGTTCAACTCCCTGCCATACAGAAATACACAACTAAAACACTTCTGATAAATCACCATCCAACTTCTGTTTAAAGTTCTTCCAAGAAGAAGAGTTCAGCCCTCTCTGAGGCAGGCTTTTCCTCAATGACATATTTCAACCTTAAGACAACAAAACTTCACTAACACTTATAAAGATGAGATTTTATCACAATTTAGATTAGATCTTATCACCAACCATTTGAGAAAGTGTATGATCCCACCCCCATACATATGGTCCCCTGACTGTTCCAAAATCTGTCCCCTAATTTCTTGAAATCCTTACTATGAAAATGGCTTCCATTTTTCTGCCACCTTTTCAAGGTCCTATTTCTTTTGATTTTGTATGCTAAGTTCCACAGTTTGTTCTTAGTTCTGCATACTACTACAATAAACTTGCATCCTCATTACATTTTATTTTTAAAAAAGGGTTTGTATTTTTGCTTTTATTTATTGTCTTGTCTTTTTAATGGAGAAACCCTTTATTGTCTGGCAAGCATTCTTATAGATTGCTCTGCACATCATCACATGGATGACTAGCAAATGATGGTATAAACAGAAATGACTGCAATTTTTTTTTTCTATTACCCATCTCTTCAATGCCTCACAGCTCTCTTGACTTCCTACACTTCTTGACCTCAAACAGCCCATCTGACAGGCATCCCTTCATGAGATCTTCCCCTGAGTTTTAAGTGAGGTGGAAAGGCTGTTGGGCACCAGAAGGATGATTGTGCAATGAATGGCATATTGATCATGCACATTCTTTGGTCACTTCATAAGTAGGGGAAGTGCAAAAACCTCAAGCTCCACTCAAAATAATTTTGAAATTCAATGAAATTGAGTGAGAAGGGTCACAAATGTGGAAGAAAGCTTCAAACCAGGGGAGACTGGAGTAGATATGTCTGTTTGAGTTGTGGCCTCAAATGGCAGCTGTTGAAAACTTCTATCAGCAGTTATAGTGGATCTTGAGAACTTGCCAAGAGAAACTAATGGCCTTTGCAGACTGCTAGAAATAGTGCAAATTGAGTCCACTTTAAGGGTTAGGGTTAGGGTTAGGGTTAGGGTTAGGGAATCATGGGAACTGTATTTTATTGTGGCACCAGAGCTCTCTGACAGAGAAGGCTCAATGTCTCAGAAAAAAAACAATTCCCATGATTCCCTAACCCTAACCCTAACCCTTAAAGTGGACTCAAATTGCACTATTTCTGGCAGTCTGCAAAGGCCCTAGGGACATTATCACACGTGGGCCAGAAACTGAAAATAAAGTGGAAATGAGGCATCCTGAAAATAAACGGGACATAAACCTTGTTTCCACAAACGTCACTACCTTCATTGCGAATTTACAGTAAGTGCATTGAACGTCCACACACAAGAGAAAAAAACCCATTTGCACATGCACAGATAGAGGAATGCTCACTGGAACCATGGCAACAGCAGGGAAATGCTCCCCAATGCGCATTTGGCGATCACATTACGGTAAATGCGTAATTACCGTAATTACGTATTTGCATTTCCTCCAGACAACTGAATTTCAAAAGATCATGGTTAACACCAGTTTCTGTCCACTTTCTGTCCAGTTTTTGTGTGACGTCGTGTGAAAACACGGGGCACTAATCCAGTTTCTGTCTGGATTTTGTGTGGATTAACCAGCAGATTTGCCCCCATGTGATAACATCCTAGGATAGAAAGGAAAACATTGTCCTCAGTCTTGAGAATCAGCAACACTGAGATAAATTGAAGTGTGACCAAAATGTAGAGGATTTTAGCAGACCTGGCCAGTCAAAACTGTTATTGCCTAAGGGTATAATTTAACCTTATTTCATTTCCTTCAGTTTAATTTAGTAAAGAAACATCAGAGTGCTTGAAACCAGTGGGGAATGTACTAAGAGACAAGAGGAGAAAATATATTAATCAATTACTATTCCTATTTCTAGTTAGATTTGCAACAAAATGTTATAGTGGATTCTAGATCCTTGATTGTATCATTTTCACAGATAAAAATTGAATATTTCAAAAGTTTGTTACCTGCTGGAAAAGATTAACAAGTCTTTGAGCACAGTTTAGATAGTTTTTTTCCAAAGTTTTTGTGAATATTTGGCTGATGTTTATTTTGTCCAGTTTTATATGCATGCACATACAAAAACACAAGTGCAATTGATGTTCCCCATGTTAGTTTGTGGGTTTCATTTTGTGCAGGAAAGAAAATTTATACACATTTTCTCACATTTTTAACATGTGGAGATATCCTTTTCATCAGAAAATTTGAAAACATTTCCAAACAAAGTGCTTTTTAGCTCCACAGACCCAACAAATATATTAAATAAGCCTTTAAATTGCTAGAAGATAATTTCTCATTTTTCTACAACAGACTAACGCTCCTGTACCTCTGGAAGCTGTTAGCCTTTTAAAGAATGGAAATTCTCTAGCTCATTGTGCCATTACATTTTTCTTTTGTTACAATATATAGGCATCCTAGACATGGAAACTGGCAAGCAAAACAAGTAGACAATGACAGATTCATGAGTCTCTCTGACAGGAGTAAGTCTTGACCTAGACTTACATGCTCTCATTATTTCTTACAATTTCACCTCAGCCTGGCCCGCTATATGGTGAAAATACTATATAAGCTAACTAATGTCACTTATCATTATATTGCTGCCAGTTTCACTACTGACTTTGCTTTCTTTTCTTTTTTTAAAAAAAAATGCTTTTACATTTCTTCACAGAAATTCAGCCATGAAAACTCTGGAGGTAAAGCTAGAAACAAATGCACAACTAAGATGACTCCATAATCTCAAGGCATGTTCAGGCTGCACAACTCATCATTTTTCATTCGAGACATGAAGCCCTCAAAAAACTGAGAAAACTCACCAGTCTGCTTTATATGTGGCATCAAAAATGCTGAGAACATCTTGTAGAAAAAAACATATCCAACCACAGCTGTTAAAGGGTGAAAGTACATGCAGTGGCCAATTCCTGTCCTAAGCATCTGCATGTTCTTTTGCATGTTCTCTTTGCAAATTTGGATGCATCTACATTGTAGAAATAATGCAGTTTGATCCCACTTTAAATGTTGTAGCTCCATCCTATGCAATCCTGAGATTTGTAGTTTTACAAGTCTGTCAAAGAGGGCTGGTGACTCACTTCTGAGTGTTTGAAACCATGCCTATTTTTCTGCTAAACCACTTCAGTAATAGGACTAGCATGTTTTATTATGGATTGGTTCCATATAGCTGTTCTGTCATTGCTGAGAACTATTGCATTGTAGTCAAGGGAATTTAGAGCTAGAAATTTGAAATGAAAAGTTTTAGTACCACAGTTAAAATTCAGTAAGCCCTCAATAAAACAGGGAACAGTTCCATTTTATTTTACATTTTATGGAAAGCTCTTTTCAATATGTGTGGAAATATGAGTTGCATTTATATTATAATGGGAAAATATTGCCTTCCTTTAAAATGCATTCCATGATTCTGATCTCCTTTTTGGTATAGATTTTGCCACTTTTAAGGCACCAGTTCAACTAAAAGCAGCATGTAAGAGTAACAATTACAATAGCAATCATATAGTACAGAATGTGTTACCTTGCTTATCAAAAGCCAAAGCTATAGTGCAGAACACTTATGAATCTGTGGTTTGTGAATGACTTTGTGCTTGTTGTCCATTAAGAAAGCCAGCTGCAAAACTTTATGGATTGTCCATAAACTTTTACAACAACAAACTCATCAAAATATCCAGGTCAAAATGCAGAATTACCTTCATTTTAAATTAAAAAAAAACCCTACTAATATTTTTAAATAAAGAAATGTCTGTCACTCACTATGTGCTAGAAAACCATCTTAAACAGAGGGAGTAAATGTAATATTTAGAAGTAACTTATTGATTCCCAGTTGACACAATCTTTCTAGGAGGGATTATGAGAACTGTAGTTCAAAAAGTAACTTTTCAAAGCTCTGATTATTCCATGTTTTTAGCTGTGTGAGTAGTTTTAAGCCTATAGTCATGGGGCAAGAAGTTGAAAAACAGTTGACACCATACTGGAGAAATGCCAGACCTTTGGATATTGGATTATAACATATATCAGCTCTTAACAGCACAGCTAATGGTAAGAGGATTCACAGTATAACAATATCTGGGCAGTCCCACCATAGACAATTGTTGTTGCATGCCATTTTTGATTTATGACAACCCTAAGTTGAACCTGTCAGGGAGTTTTCATTTGCAGAACTTGTGCAAAAGAGGTTTGCCCTTCCCTTCCTTTTAGGCTGAGAGAGTACCCAAGGTCACCCAGTAACTTTCCATGGTTGAGCGGGGATTCAAACCCTGGTCCCCCAGTGTCTTAGTCCAACACTCAAACCAGTAAACCATGTTGTCTCATCATAAACAATACCTTCCCATATTATCAAGTACGTAATAAGTTCAGCTATCTCCAGTCTCTTGTAACTGTAAGTCTACTTTTAGGCTGATAAAACAACTACAATCCTTTGGCAGGCTCATGCAGAATATTCAGAATAATGCTAAAAAAAGATAAAAACACTGATATATCATATCTGTGTTCTTACTATGTCATGGACCACTTCCAGCTGACAAAGACAAAACCCATCAATTTCTACTTCCCTTCTCCATATCACACCTTTAGTATTTCCTAAAAAAATAACATCACTACCAATGCAGATAATCTCCACCTGCCAAACTTTCCAAATGATGTTTATATTTTCAAACAGAGCTGAATATATTGGTGTGGTTATAGACAAGCATGAATTGACTTTTGTGTGTATATGGTGAGAACAAGACAGTCAATGTTAAGAAATCCAGAAATCATCCAATGTTGTAAAGCAAAGTTGTTTGCAATTGTATCTTTTATGCTACTGATTTTTTTCACAGTGAATTTTAAGCTTTGGCAAGGAATAGAAACCTCCAGAATGGCTGGATCTGTTGACAGACATACTGACTCCTGCAGTGCCAAGATAAGAATAAATATTAGAACCAAAGCTTCACTCAGTCTTTCAACTGATGAACACAGAGTGAACACCTATGGCAGTTCTATTGAGCTAAGTCTGTTGAGCCATTAGGAGAAAGAAAATGTATCCAAATAATTAAAAGGTTTTTGTAGGCTTTAACCTTATTTATAATGAAATGGGAAATATTGCTGCAAGTTTAGACCCAGCTACAAAATGATGTGACACCTTCTACTCCTGTTGTCACTGTTGCCATCTTACATTCAGATAAATTCTGCAGTGCTGAGCCTCCTTTACTCACAGAGATATGCCTTGTACAATTTACAACCTGGTGTATCTATGACTACATAAGCACCTTCCCATTGATTTAACAGTTATGGAGACAATGGTGGAATTAGTAGCAGAAGGAGAAGCATATAACAACATTATAGCACCCTTCTCCTAAAGGGCGGCACATGAGACATATATAATGAAGAACAAAATGATAAAATATAGCACTATAATATAGTAAAATAATTGTTTGTTTTGTGTGCCTTCCATTCATTTCCAGTTTATGATGATTCTAGCATAGTGTTTTCTTGGCAAGCTTTTTCAGAGGAGGGTTGTATTGCCATCCTCTGAGGCTGAGAAAGTGTGACTTGAACCCTGGTCTCCCAATGTCTTACTCCAACATTCAAATCATTACACCATGCTGGCTATTTAGTATAAATAAATTGTGTGTGTGAGAGAGAGAGGGGGGGG
>CM034708.1:18317648-18351442 GCA_020142125.1 Phrynosoma platyrhinos | reverse complement strand
CACACCAATATATTCAGCTCTGTTTGAAAATATAAACATCATTTGGAAGGTTTGGTAGGTGGAGATTATCTGTATTGGTAGTGATGTTATTGCACATGCAACTTTTGATAGTATGAAGTGAAAGGAACATCACTTCATACTAAATGTATTTATACTATATATACAACTATATTATAAATATTATAAATATTATTATATTATCAATAAAAAGGCAAAGGTATTCCCTGTTCAGAAGGTTCTCAAGTTGTGTCTGACCATAGGGGGCAGTGTTCATCCCCGATATTAAACCAAATAGCGAACATTGCAAGAGACTACTCTGTGGTCATGTGGCCAGCATGAATGCACAGAACACTGTTATCTTCCCGAAGTTATAAATACATTTAATATAAATACATTTCATATAAATAATATGCTAATATACTAATGTACTAAAAACAAAGTTTTCATCAGGATGGTGGAACAGGGTCTCTCTGCAGGAGTCTTGGTGGTGCTTTCCACTGCAGGTGTGATGGTTTTCCCTGCAGGAGTGCTCTCTAGAGTATGCTGATCCCCCCCAAGCCACGAAGGTAGCCTTTATATCCCTTTCAGGCAAGGAAGCAGGTGATGTTCACCAGCTGCTGTCTCAGTCCTGTTGGAACCTGGAGCCTGTTCTTCTGGGAATAATAACAATAATAATAAGTCTGTAGATACTCATAAAGAAGCAGGCAGACAGCAGCCTTGGAGAAGAGAAGGCAAAAAAGTGGATGATGGGACAGGTCTCTCTTCTCTGCAGGAGTGATTATCTTCCCTCCAAGAGCTCTTGCTGGTGCTTCCTTTGGAGTGTGCTGATCACTCATCTTTGGGGGCAAGGCTAAACATGTGGTCCCACTGTTCCTTTCATTATGAATTCCCTTATTAAAACAAGTAACATGTGAACAGAGCTCCTGATGTACACTGGACACTTCTAATGTGCAGTGATGTAGACTTGAGTCAATTGCTTTGGACTTAAGTCAGATTCAAGTCACTTCAATGATTTGATTTGGCTAAAATGACACATTGACTTGAGTTGTATATATTTAGTCACTGACTTACTAGTGCCATTCACTTCAAGTAGCAGGCAAGACCCGTCCCTAACTGTGAGGCATATTTCTTGGAAGGGAACAGCAAATGCATTAGGCAAGGGGCTTGAGGCGAAGGATCCTTCTAAAGTTTTTCAAAAGCTTTAAAAGGTCCCTATGATGTGCAGCAGGGACAGGCTGACAAGCAGACCTCAACCCACCCCCTCATGCCCATTGCCTAACACACTTGCTGATCCCTCCAAGAAACACACCCTGCCTCCTTTTTTTCTGTTAAAAGTTGTCTCCCAGATTTGAGACTCAACTTGAAAGTATCTTGGAAGGACTTGTGACTCAGTGGTAGAGACTTGAGACTTGACTTGAGGCCTGGACTAAAAGACTTGAGTACATCACTGCTGATGTGTCTTGGACACTTCCCATGCTTGTTGAACAGTTGTGATGCATATTGGGCATTGGTGATATGCACTGGGGACTTGTGTTGCACATTGGCAACTTCTGATGCATTCTCACACTTCCTAGCAAGTGTCCAGATGTGCTGTGATGCACATTGCACATCAGGGCCATGGCACATCAGTCATGCCACTGGTTACTACTGCAGCATCGATGGTCATATGTTGTAACATCACAGCAGCCCATACGTGAATACACAAGCCCCATCCAGGATTCCAGCCATTATTTATTACAGCTAATAATAATTAGGAGATGTTTTAATGCCATTCTAAATTGCACTCCATTTGACATGTCATCCCAACAATCTGTTTTGTGCATAGCATAGTCTGGACCT
The DNA here is from genome assembly GCA_020142125.1 of Phrynosoma platyrhinos. Taxonomy (NCBI): domain Eukaryota; kingdom Metazoa; phylum Chordata; class Lepidosauria; order Squamata; family Phrynosomatidae; genus Phrynosoma; species Phrynosoma platyrhinos. Next base: position 18,349,603 of record CM034708.1, on the reverse strand, counting down.
TAACAATAAATATAAGTAATCCATCATTGTGAAAACTAGGTAATTCTATGATCCTGAAGTAAAGTTAAGGATTTGCTTTTTCAAGTAAAATACAGTCAGCTAAAAAATGACGGGGTGTGTGTGGCATGCCAGTTAATACAATACAAAGAACATTGTAAGTGCTCGCACAATGTTCTTTGCTCATAACCAGTTAAAGCACAATATGTGCCTAAGATAAATTGAGGAATGTAAGTTTCTTTTGTCTCCTGGCCTTAACCTTCCAGTCATAAAGCAAATATCTATTGTCAGTGAGGGCTTTCAGGCCACCATTCCTACCTATTGCACAATTCCTTAATGAGGCAGGCTGTAAAACCATACATCCCATACTTGATAGAGTGTAACAGCTCTAAGAAGGCCATTCTGTTGTAGTCAATAAATATGCAATTACACTTTCCCCTCTTCTTTTGGTGAAAGAAAAAAGGATGTATTATTCTTCTGTGACCTTCCAGCTCATTAGACAACAATATCATCAGGTTAATTTCCTCCTTCCCCTAACTATTTCCTACTAATGTAAAATTGTACATCCAAAATCTATGAAGTGTTACATGAAGAGATGACCAGATACTATTTTAGCAAAGCAAATGTGTATGGGACTCAGATCTCTGTAAGAGACATATGGCTTTTGCCTTTGCTCTAAGTCTGATGCTGTAAGTACACAAGTGTTGTGGAGAATCATAATGAGAACTCTTGAGCTTTGGCAGTTCATTTTGCCATTCAAAAGGGCAATAATTCACACAATTCCCCCCCTACAAAAACTCTATTGAAAGTAATGGAGGTAAAATCATAGCTGAATTACATCAAAGTACCATTTTACTCTAACTTCTTTCCTATAAAATAAGTGTCCTAACAAAAATGCCCCCACCAAAAAAAGCTCTCCAAGAGAAGATGTCCCTATAATTTCATACTAGCAAAAGTTGTATGTGCAAAATAATTTTAAATAATGAATAAATTTTGAGTTATATAAATGTAGGTGCATCCTGGAGTTAATGATTAAACCTTAGAGGCCTTGTGCTGCTATGTATTTAGACTTTAGAGCTGACTTGTTTTCCATGTTGGAGACTCTGTCACAAAGTTCCTTTAATCTCCTTCCTCTACCACAACATTTTAAAGGAAAGAATTCAAAATTGTTCCATGCATCTATTGTGTTTTATGTATAGTATTGAATTGAATTGAGAATGAGAACAAATTTGGCAAATATTTCCATGCCCCTGGGAATCAACCCCTCCCTCTTTTGGTTATCCGATGGAGCACTTGAAACACAGAGACATGGTCGTGGGAAAATGTACTAGTTTTTTTAAAAAATAAGTGTTTCCACATCAGTAGAAATTGTGGCTCAGAACAGGATGGCACAGATTGCATTGACTCATGTGCAGCAAATGAATACCATTTAGTTATGTATATGTGTGTGCATATATTACTAATAACAGTTGTTTGTTACATTTGTTATTCATAATGATAGTTATAGTAACTGCAACAGTTAAAAATCTTGTCCTCTACCCTTTGGAAATGTATTTGGAATTTGAAGGCTTTCATAGCTGGTATCCATAGTTTTGTTTTTGTTTTTTGTGGTTTTGGGGGGCTATGTAGCTGTGTTTTGGAAGAATTTAACCCTGACATTTCACCTGCATTTGTGGATGGCATCTTCAGAGTTAGTGGTATGGAAGTGAGTGAGGTTATATTATATACCACATAGCCCAAAAAACCCACAAAAATTTGGAATTATTCCGGGTGAGACATCCACAGTTTGTTAGCCACTGAGATGAGTCACTGTGATAGAAAAAATAGTTCACCTCATGCCCACGCTCACAAGTTTTGCATTTCTATGGATATTCATATAGTTGGATTATAAAGGTCCTTCCTAGGCACCAATTCACTCCATATATCTGAGGAAGTAGACCAAGGCAATGAAAGTTAATGCTGTAAGATCTGTTGCAAAGTTAGTCTCAAAGGTGCTACAAGATCCCTTTGCATATTGGTATTCCAAATTGCAACAGCTATGTCTCTGAATTTTAGTAACAAAAGTAGCAGTGATTTCATACCCACGTCAGAGGACAGAACCTCCTACTCAATAGGCTCAAATTTAAGCAAAATGCCACTGGCTGATTCTTCATTAAATTGGCATCACTGCCTTAGAATAAAAGTGTGAATTTGCATCTAAAGCCCTTTGTCTTAAGTCTGGAAGAGGAGAGGGCATGCCTTCCAGGAAGCTGCATGCATGTCATTATATGTAGTGAAAAAGATATCCCTTACAATAAGCAGCAGCTCAGGAGCATGAAGGGCAATAAGAGCTTTGCAATTGGGCTTTCTTTATATTACCACTGACAACATGAGCTCACTTTATACACCATTGCTGTTCATGTCAAAGGCACACAGCTAGTTTATTGCTTATTTTATTGCTGTTTTATTGTCTACAATAAGAGGCAGCTGAACCAGCATGAAGAGCAGAAAAAACACTGGAATTTCACTGTCTTTATATTGACAGGACATTCACTTAACACAGATTTGCTATTTCATCATGTTAATGGCTGGTGCACATTTGACTGCATAGTAATGTACTTTTGAATACATACTAATAATCTGAGACTGGTCATACACAGTCATTCACTCCTATAGTACATGTATTTTTTAAAGTCTTACAGCTTGATATAACTGTGCTGACTAGAGAGAATATAATTTATAAATCAGTTAATTAAATGTAACATGCAATATTTCCAAGTGGACAAACCAGCTTCCAATCTTAAAATTTTCTTGTCTTGTTTTGAAAAATGTAATGAGCCATGTGAGAAGGTAATTACCCATTTTGTAGCCCATGAACTATAACTTTGGTCAACCAGGATTACATATGATGGTGCTTTTTTTTCTTCTTTTTCTTATCTGTATTTATAATCAGTTACCTTCCCCCCTCTTAAATCCCATTCAATGAAACCCCTTCCAAAATATATTGAAAGCAAATTCACATCAACCAAGAAGATAACAAAATGTTTGATCTGAAATAAAACTCATATGCTAACAGTTCACCTCAGTACAACTCTGTCAGTGAAGTTTATATCACCCTACCACACATGGACAGTTCATGTTACTTTGCAGGAGTGAGTGCCAGGCATTAATTAAATGGATACAATTGTGTAGTCCAAGATTATTATGTTGGATAGAGCAAGTTAAATATGGTCACTATACCTACAAAGTTGGGTCCAATGGTATAATTCCCCTGGGGCAAAACTTTTAACATTTGTGAAAATCCAGTGATCACCCTTGCATAAAACCCAGCAATTTGATTCTGCTCATGTAAATGCTGGCACAAACCACCATACTTTCTAACTTATGTGAATACAGGGAATCCAAGAGAGATTCTGGGATTGTGTTGCTGGGAGAGTGGAGAACAAGTTTGTCCTCAATCCTGTATACACAGCTTTAATTTTCAACTGCATAGCCCAGACTTGGTTTCCATTTCTTACCCATGCTAGAACAGACCTGCACAGCTAAAGAGTCACCAACAAAAACACTACCAAGCAACTATACAAAGTGATCTGCTAAGGGTTTGACAAAGCTAGGAAATTGACCCTGAGTCACTCATTCAATGACACACACATGAATACATGCATTCCTAAGCACACAGATTGTTTGCATGCCTTGTTTGTTCTTTGTTACTGCCTTCTCATGGCTATCATATTGTGCTTTCTGCAACAAAATTACTCTCTCCCTACTGCCACTAACTGCCCACTTCATACAACAAATGAGGTCAGGAAGTATCAATCTAATTAGATGTGATGACATAATCTTCTTTTGTTGTTTGTCTTCAAGTCATTTCCAACTTATGGCAACCCTAAGGTGAACGTGTCATGGGTTTTCTTGGCATGTTTCTTCAGAGGAGGTTTGTCATTACCTTCTTCTAAGCCTGAGAGAGTATGACTTGCCCAAGGTCACTCAGTATTTTTCCACAGCCAAGTGGAGATTCAAACCCTGGTCTCCAGAGTAACAGTCCATCTCCCAAACCACTACACCAGACTGGCTTTCCAGTATTACTACTACTACTACTAATACTAACTACTAACCACTATTTGATATAAAAGGTAACAGTAAAGGCTTTCCCTTCGACATGAGGTCAAATCATGTCTGACTATAGGGGCAGTACTTATATCTGTTACTAGGCCAAAGGAGCCAGCATTGTCAAAGATGACTCTGTGGTCATGTGGCCAGCATGACTGCACAGAACACTGTTATCTTCCAACCAAAGTGGTACCTATTTATCTTCTTGCAATTTTACATGCTTTTGAAAAGCCAGGTTGGCAAAAGCTGAGACTAGTAAAGGGAGCTCACTTGGTCATATGGCACTTTGGTCTCAAAATGCTAACCTTGTGGTCTTCAGAATCATAATCTTAACCACTGAACCACCACATAACATACTATTTTATATACACTGCCACAAATTATGGGGAGATGAATGTTTTCCTGATGTTAATCTGAATTGGCTTAATAACATAGTTTTTGTTAAGTAACTAATCTATTCTAATATGCGACTTAGATGCACCTTAGTTGAATCTCACACATAGATTGGTTCTTAACCTACCCCAAATACTACATTTCTACTTTTTCATCCATCTATGCGTTAATCAGAATGTGGTATTGTCCATGTGATTCTTTGGAAATCACACAATGGACCCTTCATCTGCTGTATATGTCTCTCCTTGTGTTTTAGAAAGCATAAAGGAGATCAGAATGATTCTCCACAGACTAAATAACATCCTTAAAAATAACATTGCCCACTGCTAATCCATTTCTTTCTCCACATAGGTTTTGATTCTTCTGATCCTGTGGATAAAAGTTTTATTAAAACATTGAAGGAAAAGATAAATGCCTGATTGGCAACTTACTGAGTTTCTCCTCAGTTTGTGCACATGTAAGTATTTCAAGATTGCTTTGGAAAGGAATGAAGTTACTCTCTTAGAGTGGAATCTGTGTGAAAGCTAAGTAAAGATACTCCCCATAATGCCAATCATTTTATGGATCCCTGCATGCTCACAAAATTCACATGGACTGAAATACCAGGGATGTTCAAATGACAATGTTAATAACTTCTTCCTATATATATTTTAAAGAGGAAAAATGTTGTTTATCATGTAGGCACTTTTTAAAAAAGGAAGTTTCTATTCCAACAGGAAGTGATATTAAGAAATATTTGCAAAAGGGAATGTTGATATTTTAAAATAGAATATTTATTTGACATTATGGGCACAAACCAGGGAAAGCAAGGTACATCTGTTATCAACTGTGAAACTTATGCACATCAAATTGCTTTAGAATTGTACCAGTTATGTTTGGAAATAGCTCTCTTTAGAGTTACTCTTTCAACCCACTCTATGCACTACATAACATTGCAGAGACCAGAATCTCACTGATTCTCAGTGACATCGTCTAAGTAATTTTTTTTCATGGGTGTGCAGTAGCCACACCAGAAGGAAGGCAAAGCACTCACCACTGGCCCTCTGATCAGAACTCTGCTACTGTCCAACAGTCTCTCTCTCCAATGACTGGCATTTGGATGTTTCCTCAAAGGCAGGGTGTAATGTAAAGTTTGGCTTGCAAGTTGCCTGTGATTTTCTAATGTACTCTTCCTAGGATTGCTTGATTCCAAGAAACCAGCCAGAAGCCATACATTGGTAAAAAAAATAGGATGTTTAGCACTAATGGTCTTCTTCTTCCAACAATTAGAGAGATGTTCTTGATTTCAATCCCTTTTGCAGAACCTTCTATCTCCTGTCACTGCCCATGCTGACTCAATTACAATGATGGAGTATTTCAACAAGATTCAAGCCAGAGTCAAACCTAGGAGATCATCGTGCCGACAAAGAACACAAATGCTCCCCAATGGGAATACAGCCAGGCTGTGGGTTCCTAGCAGTTTCTATTATACTTAATTCACCACCGATGCTGCTGGATAATTGCAACCTGGCTTCATCTCAGATCCCAGGAGTGCTTTGGAGTCTGCTATTCCAAGCTGGGAACCTTCTGGCTTGGAAAAGTGGCCTCCAAAGTGTGCCTGGGACCCGAGATGCAGCCGGGTTGCAATTGCCCAGTAGCATCAATGGTTAATTAAGTATGATAGAACCTGCCAACAACCCGTAACCCAGCTGTATCCCATTCGGGAGCAGTTGGGGTTTTGGTCTGTGTGATAATCTCCTTAATACAATCAGTATAAGAGCTGTTGTAAGTTGTGGACTCTAACTGCTTTGGGTATCTCCCAACCAAATAACTCAGCTTTTGTCATCTATACACCCACTCAATTGATGTTTATGAATTGATTTTCACCAGATTTATTCATTAGACTTAGTCTGACATTCCAAACATTTTAATGGAAATTCAGAACCAACCAGCAAATTCTGTCCACTACCAGAAAATTACATCTTGCTGTAAAACATATTTTAAGGATTGTAGATGCTGCCACTCATTTTTTTTTTTTGTTTTATCCAAAACATAAATGGAAACATCAACATTTTCTCCAGCTCTCTGTCATCTTTTCTGAGGGAGTATTATTACAGTTAACAATTTGTGAAATATTGCACTGGGTAGAATGAAATAATTAGAACAAAGTGTTCTCTTAAGGCACTACAAATTTTGAACAGTAAGTTGTTCCTGCTAACTATGTGGCTTGTACATCATGCAGTGATGCATGGAGAAATCTCTGAAAATGTGAAGCCTTTAGGAGAGATATAGGAAAGTTCTTAGAGAGAGGAAGGAGACATTGCCCTGAATATTCTTGTTAGTCAAAACTATAGAATGTTCATTGAATCAATGGATTTTACTTCTAAGTTGGCTCATCATTAATCTACTGATTCAATATTTTAGCTGGAACTGATCATTAGGTGTCAGCCCAGTACCATTACTTTTCATCAGACACTGAACACTGGTTTGCATCTAGATATAGGCATGTGCAAATGGACCAGTGGGGCTGGACCACCTCTTTCTCACAGAAAACTTTCCAGCCTTGTGTAAATGGTACACAGAGGGCTAGAGCACTCAGCTGAAAAGACAATCTCTGGTGTGGAATGAAGTGAAGATTACTTTCTATGTAGGTAACCACATTTTTCTCGATCACCCCCTTTCCTCTGTGCTGCAGCCCATTTTATTTAGCAGGGTCTCCCAAACTTCTGCATAGCATAAGGGCTGGGGGCTGCTAAAAAAAGGAGGTTGAGAAAACCTCATTTTCTTAGCATCCTCATAAACATCCCCATAAAATACACTTCACTCTGGATTCGGTCCACTGTGCTTTTAACTTCTCATAGAACTTCTCATATAATGATTCAAAGGTTTCACAACAAAGCACATCATATTGCTATCTCTTAAATTACCATCTTTGGGCTAAGGGATTTGCCCTCATATAAATGTCTACAGGACGTTTCTCTCACACTGATCAAATTATCTAGGATTTTTCCATAAGGGTTACTTCATTTTCACTCAAGCAATATCTGTAACCATGGAAACAGAAACAGGAGTAAAAATGAACAATTCTTCTGGTAGATCCGAAATCTTATTTCTATCATTGCTCTAGTTTAAACAGAAAGTTATTCAGCAATTATCATAAAGATTTTTGTTTTTAAGAAAGAGGACAGGGAATGAGAAACTGATATTGTAGGGGTTAAAGAAAATGATATCATCCCTTCATATGAATCATTGATTTTCTGGGGAAATTTAATTTTTTAAAGCATGAAGTGCTAAATGAAAATCTGTTTGATTAATAAAACACAATTGTATTTTTAAATTAGCCTGTGTCACGGACCAAGAAGATGGGTGTTAAAAACAAAATAGTAAACTAATGAACAAATCCAAACACATCAACAGTTGTTTCTACTACATCTACATCCCATGACTTTTACAAAGTGAATAGGTTCAAAATTTGTATATTCCCATATTTACAGTGTTCTATATAAGCACTTAAAATACCTTTTATTCTGTTAAAAACTCTTTCCATGGAAACCGGAAAGTACACTATAGCCATAGGTTATGGAAATAATGGATTCTAAATGGATTTTATCTAGTAATCTACTAGAAGGAAGGTTAGAGAGTGTGTTCCAAAGGGCTGTACGCAAGGGCCAAAAGGCCCATTTTCCCAGATGCTGATCCAATGGATCAAGACTGACCATAATGGTAATGGTAAGGGTAGTCCCTTGACATAAATGTCTAGTCATAACTGAATGTAGGGGGTGGTGCTCATCTCTGTTACTAAGCCAAAGAGCCAGCATTATCCAGAGACTGCTCTGGTGGTCATGAGGCCAGCATGACTGCACTGAATGCTGTTACCTTCCCACCTATTTATCTACTTGCATTTGCATGCTTTCCAGTTGCTAAGTTGTCAGAAGCTTGGACTAGTGACAGGAGCTCACTCTGTCATTCAGCATTTGGGCCTCGAACTGCCAACCTTCTGAGCTTCTGATCATCAGAACTGGTGTCTTAACCACTAAGCCACCACATCCCTTCAGACTGACCATATCCCAGTCTAAAAAGACTGGCTGTTTGCAGCTGAGTTTCTCAGAAATTCTGTGAAAACATATAGCATACCAGCTGAATACCAGCTCCAGTTTTCATGACTAGTGCAAGTTATTTTGGGGATAGTGGAGTAAAACATACCCACACACACTGATCCTATTTGAGCAAGATTTTTCCCTAGTGCCTATACTGCACAGTAAGAAATTATGCTTACTGTGTTGTAACATAGAAGAGTTTCTGTTTTGATCAAACTAGTTTCCCCCCCCCCAAGAAAAATCAAAAGATCTGAAGTGAATTAGTCTAATAAATCATGAGACTTTGAGGGTTTTATTTAAATATTTTAGTATTAGTAGTAGTAGTAGTAGTAGTAGTAGTAGTAGTGCAGTTGCTTCTTTCCATCCCAGCTCATAGGAACAGATATAAGGAACACTGGATCTGCTGGATCCTGCATGGCAGAGAACCAGATTTCAGGACTGGGATGCTAAATAAAACTAAAATCACAACCTGAAAATGATTCAAAATTGACTAGTGAGTATCATTTTATATAATATGAAATCAAATCTATTATAAAAGAGATAAAATGCTATTTTTTCTTTAAAAATCTCATTAGAGAAGGTTTCAGAAAAGATGGTTTCAACAAAAAGTGATGCCATTACAAACTTCTTTTCCTCTTAACATTTGAAGAGATATATAATTAAAGGTAGCAAAACCAAACCTACCATGTAACGTCTTGTAATAATCATGAATTATGGAACAAGAGTTAGTATAACTCAAAAGACATTCTTCAAGTCTTAAATAAAATCAGTGTTTTCTTTTCCCAAATGGATTCATTTCATTATGGTCAGTGTTCCTTCTCTACTTTTTCACAGAGACACACACTCAACTCTACAGCATTCAGTTTTCAAAAACTAAAGATATTATTATCATCAGATCTTCAGTCTCCTAATAATTTATATATATATATATATATATATATATATATACAGATATAATTCTCCAGAGGTAGAACATGAACTGATGGATTCAAATTGCAGAGAGAGGGGGAGAGGGAGAGAGAGAGAGAGAGAGAGAGAGAGAGAGAGAGAGAGAGAGAGAGAGATTCTGTTTAAAAATTAGGAAGAACTCCTTTACTTTAAGGCCAGTTTAATAGTAGAATAAACTCTCAGAAGATGGCAGACTCTCCTTCTTTGGTAGAATTCAAAGATATAGCCGTGTTAGTCAGTATCTCCTTCTTTAGATGTTTTTAAGGTGATGTTGAGTTAGCACTTTTCAGGAGTGCTTTAGTTGTGTATTCCTGCATTTTTTGTTTGAGCTTTGACAAATGGGAAACCAGTCATTGCAAAAACAACAGCAATATACAATTTCAACACCCCATTGGCAAGACAGCTTTGTATGTGACTTGAGTGTCAAAATTAACACACTCTTGCACTCCTGAAGTTTTATTGCAATTATGCCATAAAACAATAAAACAGTTTGGAACAATGTGAAGTCATAGGCTTTCATGGCCGGCATCCATAGGTTTTTTGTGGGTTTTTTCGGGCTGTGTGGCCATGTTCTAGAAGAGTTTCTTTCTGATGTTTCGCCAGCATCTATGGCTAGCATCTTCAGAGAAAACTGAAATGGAAAGGCCTGGGTGTATATATACTGTGAGACCCTGGATAGGGAGGAGTGTTTCCCAGGTGAACTGTGTGTTGTCTGTGTTGAATAGGTATTGTACTGTGTTAATGGCATTGCTTCAGGCTATGCAATCCAGGATATTGTCTGCTATTCCCATGTAAACTGTGTATTGTTCTGTGTTGAATAGGTGTTGTTCTGTTGTAAATGGCATGGCTTCCAGGTGAGTTTGGAACAACAAACTTCATAAGGAATTTCCCACCCCTGATTGGAATTGGTGATGGCTGCCCTTTGTGAGAGAGGAAACACAGTAATTATCTTACACTTCTCAGTAAGTCATTTTATTGCCCACCATTTGGCATGAGAAGAAGAATTCTGTAAATTCACAACACTTAGGACTACATGACTCTTATAGTCCCTTCAAGTTCTAAGGTTTTATGATTATATTCTGAATATTTGCATTTGTTGAGTCACCTATATGCTAAAATGTAAGGTAAAGACAAAAATGTTTAAAATGCTTTATGCTAGCATACTGTAAAGCTGAATTTGAGAGTATAGGTTGTCTACATGACCTATAACACTGAATTCCCCCTGGGCTGGCTGTATGCTGTTTATACTATGTATATGCCAAATCCCAAACTGTAACTGGAATGTTTACACAATGCCCAGATCTGATTTGGGGTTTACCACACTTGTCCTACATTAAAAAATAAAATCCTTGTAAGAAAATGGAAATGACAGTTGTCTCCCTTCCTATGCAGTCCCTACAAGTGTTGCAAGTTACTCTGAGGTCAGAACAAGGCTGTGGATCTCTTTCTGAGCTTAGAGCAACTCATTCCAGCAGCAGCAGTTGCAAGAACTGCATAGCTGTCCATCTTTGCTACATTTTGTTGTGGCAAATAAGGGGGGATTTGGATGGTATTAGGGACCAGAATACTCCAGAGACAGTCTGGAGTATTCTAATAAATGTAGATGAGCCCTGAAACACTATTCTACTTTGTTAATACATTAAGATGTAAGCAACTGCAATATCAAGATGAATGTGATATGCAAGATTTTGTGTTTAGTAGAACTTCTCCCTCAGGCTGAACATAATTAAAATAAGGCAAGTAGATGTTTCTGGCTGAGAGGGGCAAAGCATTTAGCCTTGTCCTTAGTCTATTTCAATGTTAAGATGACACAGGGAAAATATCTGGCAGACTACACTAAGAAGAATGGTTTATTTATTTTAACTATTTCATGCAGTTTTTTAAATTTTATTTTTAATTTTTATTTTGTCTAGGCAGCTCTCCAGGGTGGCTCATGTAAAATAAGAATTAGCTGCAGCACTTCAATATAGGTTTTTTTTTTACAAACAAACAAAACAAAACAGTACAATGTTTTCTGTTTTTTTTAAAAAAAATAGCAGTGAAATACTTCTGCAATGTAATCTATAATTTACCAATTCTTTCTAGCTTGTTTTTTCTCACTTATTGGGAGGCAAGTGCTCATAACCCAAAAGCACAACCGATTGTCCAAATGTTCAAAGATTTTACCCTCCCAACTTTCCAATGGTAGCAACTTGAGAAATGTGGGAAGTGTGTGTGATTTGCTATAAGGGTTACAACAATTGGTTGAGGTTTGTAAGACCAGAGGTGGACTTTTTAAGATGTTTGAGGAAAGTCTGAAGCCACCTATAGGAGGCAAATGTTTTATCATCTGATTATGTCTACATATTCCCACCAAGCTTTCCACTTCAGAAATGAATAGCAATGATAGAAACAAATTTATTTGTCAATGGAATAATTGCATTTGTTAATCCCTGTCTCCGTGTGGATGGAATCTGGAAGGTCAAAGCAATGCAATAATTCTGGTCAACAAGTTAACACAACTTTTTCATTTTATTTTCCCTTTCTTTTTTGTTGTCTAGTTGAGTATAGTCCCAAAGCTCACAAAGGAAGAACCTCCCCTACTCTCTACATCTACTTTAATATGGGGAAGTAATCTTTGCATTTGTTCTTTCAGTAGTTTTCAGTAACAATGCAAACCCAGGATTTATTGGAGTAAAGCCAAATTTACTAAACCTGAGTCCACTTTGACTACTAGTATAAAGTCTGTGTTATCTGTAGCTTCCATTAAATTAGATGTTTAACAGTTATATTTTGTATGCTTCTTTATTCCTTTTATGTGGTCAAATTGTCTAGAAGTTTCAGTCCATCCCCTCTATCTCTTAGATTTTTCTGCTCTCCCACAAGTCTTGTTTTTCCCATAAATCATTGTGTTGTGGGAAATGTCAATGGTTATATAGGAAACAGACCAAGGCAAAGCACTGAATGATTATACTGTTTGACAATAAGAATCTTTCACAGCTTTACCTGCAGACACCAGCAATAAAATCTTCTGCATGAAAAACATGAGCTTTGTCACTGAGCTAAGGTGTTTCTCTGTATAAGATTCTCAGGATCAAGGACTCACTTTTTACTATATGTCACATATGTACAGGTAGTAAGATTGTTAATTGTGGCATCATTCAGCTACAGAAAATATAATGAGAGGCAATGTGTCATGTAAGTATCTTTCAATAATCTTTAAATACTTTGCAGACCATCAAGAGCAAGACCTGGGTACTTTTGTTGTATCTGATTAGGTTGATGAACATTTTCAGAAATCTGCACTTATTAAATGCCCCCATTCTCACAATGAAGACATGTTGCTCCTATCAAACATGTCACACAACAGTCAACTTTGTTAATTAAGCCAAACATTCAGAAAGCAAACACTTAAGCAGGAGTAATTCCTCACCTTCTACCTTCATTATTAAAAGCACAGTTAATCCTTCCATCCATGGTAATTCCATCCAGCAGAACTTAAAAACTTTCCATAGTGACACAAGAGAAAGACCATCATAATATAGATTACATTTTTCCTGTTTTCACAAGACCAGCATTAAAAGCCAAACATTATTAAGCTTTTAAAGACCCATTTATTCATTTTATCAGCCTCAGTGAATGTGATGCAAGCAAGATGCTCAAGACTGCCAACAGTGAAATAAAAGCATTGTTTTGATTGGCTGCACTTGGTGAAGAAGCCAGTAATGTCATGTGATGAAGAATCAACTTGGCATTCATCACTGTGGTACATTGTGTGATAATCATAATAGATGCCGTGCATAGCTATAGCATATTATGTGCATGTGGAACAAGATGGATGCCTCGCAGATGGATACGCCAATGAGGAAAGGCAAAAGAGAGACAAAAAGAGACTTAAAGAAACAAACAAAAAAGAAAATTCCTGTTTCAAAGTCTGACAGCACTTAAGATATTTAGCTTACAGAAATTTTAGATGCAAAGCACTGATCTTAAGACAGAAAGTTTGTCAGGGACTTTTCTCTTTCATTCTCTCCCATCATTAGAATTGTGGAATCTGATTCCACAGCCTTGCACAATTTTTCCTTTCATATGGCTTAGTTAAAAGGAGAGCAATTTAGATAGCATATACCTGCAACTTGTTATTACTTCTTGAGTTTCTTCTGGAAGGTAGTCAGATATATGAGGAACTAGGGGCAGCATCTTCAATAGTATGCATGATAACTGAGGTCAAACTACCATCTTTCTTCCCTCCAGACTTTGAGTTGCCATGAGGTCTTTCACCTTTTCTCACAACACTATGAAGAATAGGGCAGCCATAAATTATAGCTGCATTGGAAGAAGGACAGACCAAAGTTGGGAAAGAAAGGTGTGTCAGAAACCATTAGCTACAAACACGTTACAGGCAATATGCAACACTACTGGTTGTATATTGACCTTTGGAGGTGTTTCATCTCTATCAGCATGCCATGCTACAGCACATGAACACATATAGTCATCTTTACAACACAGAGCAGAATTTAAGAGACTCACATAATTGCCTGCGAGAAGGAACAGGAGCACTTCCATAAGCTGTGCCCTGTAAATAAAACACATTTTTTTTGGAGCGAGGGGTGTTAGCATTAACAGTCACATAAAAAAATAGGCAAAAAAAATTGATGGCACTGAAGAGAGTGAAAGACTGCTGATAAATAATACATCTTGTTTTCTGAAGAAAGAAATACATTGCAGCATATGACAGGCACCTTCAAACTTGTCAGAAATTATGTTTGAAAAGGGAGTACATATTAATGTGGCCTCTTTCAAAAATAGGATTCATTACACCAGATGCTTAATGGAAGTAGTGAGTCCCTTGCAAATAGTGACATTTTGAAATGAGTTCCCATTGCTTCCTCCATGCATCAGTGTATATTTCTTACAATGAAAATCTACAACTGAATGATTATCAACCATCTCACACCAATTTTGTTTTTCTGAACAACCAAAATCATAAAGATATGGGTCTGGCTCTATCATTAGGAAAGGGAAGGAGCTACCTCCAACAGCAGATGCTGATAGTAGGAAGGTATTAGGAGAGATCTGTCTGCAATGCAGCCTACCCTGTGCTCGCTAAGTTAGGGCCTTTACAGACTGACAGAAATAATGCGGCTTGAGACCATTTTATCTGCCCTGGCTCAGTGCTAGGGATTCATGGGAACTGTAATTTATTGTGGCACCAGAGCTCTCTGACAGAGAAGGCTCAATGTCTCAGAAAAAAATACAATTCCCATGATTCCCTAGCACTGAGCCAGGACATTAGTCTACTGTATTCAGGTGCAGTGCTTTCAGAATATCATCTTGTTGCAGAAAATTTAACTGCCAGTCTAGACAGTATGAAACCTGAGGGAACAGCATCTTCTTCACCTCAGGCAGCATGAGGCCTTTGAATAGCTCTGCAGAGTTAAACGGCTGAATACTGACAGTCACTTGAGCATGACTGCAAGTATTTATTTGTGAGCATTCACAAAATTCATCTGTAATCTTCAGCATTCATATGGGAATGCTGACAGCAGCCATATGTTGGATTTTCATGACACAGTTCCCACATTTCCACATTGTGACAAACCATCAGTGATTGCTCATGGACATAGCAGGGACAGGTGCCAAAGGTAGAGGAAAGGCACACCTATTCAAGCCATGAACTACCCATGCAAGCAATGACATCATTTATTCAAAACCGTCCTGTCGTGATGAGGAAAGCCAGATGTACTAACTAAAGGTTTTTTTAAAAAAAATACAAAAGAACCACCTGAGCCTATGATTTGTTAATTTGCAAGCTCTGAGTTGTTTAAACTATGGCTTCTTAAATAATCTAACTTACAATCATGGCCTGTTCCCCCACATACTCATTCTGAAACAGCAGCTGACAAAAGAGGTGATAAAGGAACAAAAACTGACATGAATTAGAAAGAAGACAAAAGCCATGTTTTGTTTGGTCATCTGCTATCTAATTTGTATCTTAAACAACAAGCCATGATAAATAAATCATGGCTTACTATGATGTCTGAATATGCCCAATGAGTGTTGACAACAACCAAAAGGGAATCATAGGACCAAAGTAAGTCTCAATAATGAATTGTGACATTTTTATTGTCTACCTTGTGACAAAAAGCTGCCTAAATCTAAATCCAGTTTAATGTGTGTTTGTTCAAATGACATTGTGGGTTTGAAGCCCTGATTTGTTTTCAATCCACTAGAACTGGTGATAGTTTGCCATAGTGCAAGGAAGTTGCAAATATAAAGAATTCCAAAGGAGATACAAAAGATCAAAATAAGTTTTAAAAGCAAATTCCTTTTAATTATAAGATATGAAAAGTAAAATTAGTGGCTATGATTGGGACAGAAAAAAGAAGATGGGGTTAGTGAGTGTGGTGCAGAGGGATAGTCTAAGAAATGTTGAAAAGGTAAAAATAAAAAAGAAGCAGATCAGTGATGAACAAAATATCATTTCTGTTTACCACTGATTTCTTCTCTTAGTTGTCTGACAATGGACAGACATTAGCACTATCACGAGCCTTAAAGGGGAATGTGAAAGTGTAAAACGTTAAGTCCATGTCTGTTTAGGATTCTGTGTAACATACTGGCCAAAAGACTGAGCTACAAATTAAGAAGATTCACATTTGATTGATTGATTGATTTAATCCCATCTTTTTCCCAGACTGGGATTCAAAGCATCTAACAACTTTTCTTGCCATCCCTTCCATGAAGCCACTACAAGCATTAGGGAAATACCTATTCTCTCAGCATCCCATTATCTGCTGGCTCACCTTACAGAACTGTATACATTTTTTTAAAAATAATAATAATAATAGATATCACATGTGAAATACTCTGAATATTTGAATGAACTGTAAAAATATTAATAAATATTATTTCAACAGACTTACAAATCAGTGATTGTCAAGGAACCCTTCTTCCATGAAATTCTAGACTTTATCCAGCGATTATTAAATTTCCTAAAAGAGACCTTATGTGCCATTGCCATTTTTGGCCATTAATATGCTGGTGCAGGGGCATCCTCTAGGATGGTGGTGAAGTAAAAGGCTACACAAAACCTAGAACAAATGAAATTGCTACCTAGAAATACCTCTATAGTTTTCTCCCATTTACAGACATTCTAAAATAGCCACACAAGATGTCCTTCATCACTCAAATCATCTATTGTAAAGATAGGTCTGAAAACCACTACACAAGAGGACTCACATGGTCACTTTTAACTGTGTTGTCTTACAAAACCTGAACATGGATTGCTAGTGAATTCTATTGGTTGTATGCATCCTCTCATCCTGATGTATAGACGTTGTTACATAGTTCAAAATTACAATAATGTGTGTACGTAATGGCATAATGGGTCTTTAAGTCACTTGGCTGCTATACCAAGAGACAACTATTTCAATTGTAGTTATTTGCATGTTTCCAATAGAAAATTGCCATGTACTTCAGATAATGGAAAACCTATGGGTGATAACTGTAGCCTATCTTTAGGATAATGTGGAGACATGTGGCATTTATCTGAGGTAAATATGCTCTAACAAATACAATACGTCCAGAAACTCAGATGACTCATACATTTCACAAGTGTCACCAAACCTGGTTTGCCTGTGTTGTTTCTTTCAGCTGGGCTCCATGTATAGATTGATGGCAGATGAAAACTCAACCTATCTAAACCAAGTAAGCTATAAACACTGATGCAACTAATTTTCTGTGAGCATGTAATTGATATCATTTAAAAGTTCATTAGATACTTCTTATTCTGCTAATGATCCACTGTCTTGCAGCTACAGTAATTAACTTTTAATAAATATACAGTAAAATCTCTCTGATGTGAGTGACAAAATTTGGATATGCCACTACCAGTTTGGTTGAAAAAAATTACAGCAAATGCTGGACAAAGCCTTAGGGAAAGTCTTCCATTATATAAAATTGATTTTTCATCCAGATAATTTCTACATCATTAAAAATATATCTGATATGTTGCTAGGGACTTGATACCTTTTTTTCCCAAATAGCAAGCAATCCTAACCTATTAGACAACATGTCTGTGCTATATTCCCCAAAGCAACAGATTCACAGGAACATTTAGTTTATTCCTGCTGTCTTATGTTCATACATTTGTCTTATGTGTGGATCTCCACCTAAATAGGACCCTGAGGAACTTAAATACATATACGGGTTACAAACCACATAAGCATATGACTATCATTAAACCAAGTGACAACGAATTCCAATAACTAATCAGATCTTTTGCTTTCCCCACTCAATTTAAGTAAATGATTAAGATTTCTATGTACTTTTTCCTCATCATGTATAATAGTAAATTAGATTAGATGAGACAACAGCAATGAATGAATGAGAAAGAATGTGTGGAGGAAGTAATCAGACAAGAGGTCAGTGTGGAAATAGAAAGCAGCAAAGAAAGCAGTTCTAATTTGAACTCAGATTTTTTTTTAAAAAAAATGACATGGATAAAGGTGAGGATGAGATATAATTTGAATATCTGAAGTTCAAAACTTAAAGGAGATGTCTGAAAATTCAGAAGTACCTCTCTCCTCAAAATGAGCAAGCTGAAAGCCATGTGATCATATGAATCTGTACCTCCCAATCCACTCTGCTATATGATAGCAACAAACATTTTGAATACTCTGCTTCCTTTTCTATAGTACTCACTGGAGTACTGTGGAATATTTCTGTAGAATATGAAAATGAAGTAAGAAAGTGAGATCAACAATTTTAGTCTATTTGTACGTAATAGAAGACCTAATGATGCAGCAGTATCTACTAAAATGCCAGAATCTAAAATGGTATTCCTCATTAACTGATTAATTGTCCTTTTCAGTAATGACTGTTACAGAGCAAATCTAACAGTGACAGGTCTCCTATTAGATGTCTGCCTGCTGAGCTTTCACTGACAACTTTTGTACAATTTCATTCAAAACTGTTTGCTTTAGCATAGCTGTCTATCCATTTCAATGTAGTGTAAATGCATATTGCCCAGTGTCCTTCATCAAATCATTATTTTGGCACTGAATCGAGACATGAGGTTCAAAAAAAACACCTGCATACTTGTTTTTTTGTCAAAGGGGCCCAGCACATCTCCATTTTTTTTTTCTTGTACCATACATTCATCTTGGCTTGAAATGTCTCCATTTTGCCAGGAAAGATTATCCAGCAAGGTCTAGCAAGCCAGAATAAAATGGATGTGGTATTTTTCACTATTATTTTTTTTTTTTTTTTTTACTGAAATGGAGTAATGTGAGCCAACACCAGGGTCCTTTTGAAATTGTTTGTGGATAATCTTCCTCTGATGTCTAATCTAATCAAAGCAACACCATATCACCTATTAGTTGAAAATGGAAAATTCTGAGATTTTAAAAGTCCTTAATCAGATAATGAAGTATCAAGAGGGCAATAACTACTACACTTAGCTGCATGCCTCTAACTTCCACTCAGATCATACCACCAAATCTATCATTTACAGCCAAACCCTCCAGTACAAAAATTTGCAACTTCATAATTTACAACTGCCATTTGCATGGTTGGAAGGATGGAAATACAGGAACAAAACCCTGCAGGAAATCCAGAAGCTAACTCTGTCTGTCTCATCTGTTTTGGCATTAACTTCATGCTACAGTTAATCTTAACCAAAAGTCCAGGAAACTGTAGCATCTTAGGTCCAAATAATATCATTCACAACATCAAAGCTGCATAATAAATAAATAAATAAATAAATAAATAAATAAATTATAGCCCACCCAATCACAAAGAATCCGGGCGGGTTACAACAATAAAAATACATAGAGTACAATAGAATTAAAAAAAAATAATCCCTTCGCAACCCCCCACCCACCCAATGCTAAAATTACAATTAAACTGTCCAAGGTGATATATGCCATTCTCTGTCAGCAATGCCAATGTGCATTCTACAACAGGACAGTCTCTGTGCAAAAGGATAAATGGAAACAGATATGGTAATAGATATGGTAATATGCAAAGGATGTTACAAAATATTTTAATCTTCCTGGACATACTGAGATCTCCTAGTAATGATTCTAGAACAAAACAAAACAAAAAAATCAATGAAGGATTGGAAAGAGCAACATCTGAATTAGGATAACACAACTTCAATCTAACAGTAGAGTATGAACAGAGATAATGGTTTATTAACACATTACATGCATTGATGCATATGTCCTTACAGCTACACATGTAACAAGGGAATTCTCCCCAAGGAAGTAAACTGAGAACTGACCCTAGGTAAGCAGATTTATTGCTTCCACACTTCAAGATTACTACCAGCTTGATTGATCTGCATCAACCTACATAATTGTTTGGTTATTTGATTATAGCCAATATCACAATTTGGAACTTTCTGTAACCTATTACTCTCTCAACCCACCCTCACATCCATGTAACTGCGGTATACATGTTGTTTTAATATTAATTACATCAGTGTGTCTGAGGAAGCACACTAATATTTGTAAATGTTCATGCTAAAATAAACAATTTAGGGTGCATCCACACTACAGAAATAAAACAATTTGACACCAATTTAACTGTCATGGCTCCATCCTATGGAATCCTGGGATTTGCAGTTTGGTGAGGTATTCAGCTTGGTCTATCAGACAGCTCTGGTGCATCACTAAACTTTAAATCCCTTAGCCTCAAGGGTGCTACTTAGCCATAGTCTCAATGGTGCTGTTTGATTCCCTTTGACCCCCCTTCCTTCTTCATTACTAAAGTAACTCATAACAAATTAGCATATTGCTTCCTCTTGTAATTTTGAAATGTGTATAAAACAGGTGCCTGAGCAACCATGGAAACATTTATGAACAAGTATTAAAGAGTATAAAATGTCATGGGAAACAAATTTGTCCAATGATATATCCACATGTTCAGCTGGATACAAAGTAGTCATCTGATTACTCTGTAATTGAGAAATGTAATTTACATATGAAAACATTAAAAGCTTAGGACACACTACATGGGGAATGTGGGGAAAGGTTTTGCATATGGCCAACTAGAATAAATATTTTCTCATGTGACATGCTATCCCATTCAGAGGGTTGTGAAGACTGATCTGATTCTCACACTGGATTAAAATAAGCACACAATGGATACAGGCAGCATCTGAGTTTGAAAATCACTGTCTGTGTAATAGTTGGATCACACCATTTGATCCTGATAATCACTTTTTAGCTCTGCTCATGAAAAATCATGCAAATCAGCTCTAGGTTTACTCTCAGCTGGTCCAATCCACTATATGTTTACTGAAAACTACCGGTATATTCCACTTAGTTTTATGGGACTGATTGTCTAGCCAGTGTGCACAGGTTTATTGCCAATGGCCTGAATGCTACTGTAGCCCTGATTAAAGTAAACCTGTTGGATAAATGGGATTTACCTGTGTCTCTAACCAATAGAATTAAGGTCTTTGTTTAGTAATGATTTGTCTCTCCATGGTGACTAAATGGCTTTATTATAAAGACTCTCAGTGTTGCATGTTCCCTTTCACTCTCTTGCTCTCTTTCTTCTTTGCCTTGAACTTAATTATGTTGAACGAACTCTACATCCTCTCCTTGCAGCAGCCACTCAGTATTAAAGCAAGTGTGTTTGATTATCCAAGACATGCCAGAATGAATGAGGATTTTATACACCAAAGCAGCAGGTTATGTTGTTTCTTTCTCCAGATTCATTCATGCAGTCAGTCATTTGTATCTTAAAAAAAAAAAAAAAAAAAACATTTGGCATAAGACAAATCTCAGATTGTCTTCTTGGAAACAATATCAATTTTTAATCCATGTCAGGTCAAAGCTTGGCATTATTTTATATTCACATACCAGAAGATGGAATAAGGATGCTACAGAAAACTCTCAAGAGAAAACAATATTATTTAGCAGAGTTTTTTCCTGTTTTGCCCAGAAAAGTGCTGCTCTCTGCCAGTTTTTACACTAATGATTTAGTAAGCCATCCAGCTTAGGCAACTATGATTCTTTCTCTCCAGAGGAAAAACTATAAAAGGCCTACTTTTTACTTTGGGTTTTTTTTTTTTTAGAAAAGAAAAAAAAGATAGGGATTCATACTGTACTCTCTTCAATAAAGAAACAAAAACTAGATGTGTAATTGATTGTGATTGCTTTTGGATGTCTGGCAACAAAACATTGTATAACATTTTTACATGAATGTATTTGTGTTTTCTGTAATGCATGTGTATGTGTGCATGCAACTATAAGAATGTATGTGTGTGTGTTTACAACATGGCAAGTGGGCATGTTCTGGGATTTTGGGGTCCAATTATTTGTCTACAGGACCGAATGTGGACCACATTAACACCAAAATCCAAAAAATCCAAAAAATCCAAAAAATTCAAATCAAGTTTGGTTGGGTTTTTTGCCGGGAGTGACAGGGATTACCAAAAAGCCCAGAGCCCCCATTTTTGTTGTTTTTGTTTTTTTTTGGAAGGGCTGGTTTTGGCAGAGGCTTTTAAAAAGCCTATTATGGACTGCACATGGTACATGGGCTCCATTTTTATCACATCTGACTGAGAATTTTTGGACTTGCAGAATCCTGCAGCCAGATGAAAGGAATGTTAATAAGATTTCTATCATCCTGTCTTCCTAAGGTCTTTGGGACTCTTTAAACAATCATAAAAGCTCTATCTATCTATCCATCTTTCTTGACTATCCAATATTAGATTGGCAGCACCAAATAACACCCTACCATGCAACAGTATTTCTACTGCACATAGTGTGATGGCTGGTTTCTATGGGGAAAAACAAGACATTTATAAACAAGAGACACATAGGCCTTTGAAGAAAACCAAAAGACCTCTGTATTTATCCATTTAAGACAAAACACACACACACACACAAATAATGGGATAGTCCTATGGGCCCTCAAATCACAGGAATCTCTTTGCATCCACTCTCAATTTCCTTGAAAGGATTTCCTTTCCAGTGCATCCAATGGAAGGAAAGTATTTTAACTTATGCTAACATTTTGCTATAAAGCAATAGTCTTTAAAGGATATTTTTAAATATTCTAAAATTTAAATCTATATCTGCATCTTTACCTGTATCACATCTATATCTGAGCATATGGATTTACTTGATTGAGAATACTGCAAGGTAAGTGGCATTAAAGGAAGAGTCAGCCTTCTGTATTCAGAACATAGCTTTCTGAAGAAAAAATAAGATCATAAGATATAAAATTATACTAAAATAAGTTCGATATGGGACTTTTTCATCCATGCATAGGAGGATAAATAATTACAGTATTTTTCTTCCTGCTGCAAGACAATATTCCTAGACAGTGTGTCAGCATGTTCTAACATCTCAAAATGTTGCAGAGGAACTCTTCTGTAGTGATTCCCCCCCCTCTCTTTTTTCACAAAACACCCTGATTTTACACATTTTTTTCCTGCTGCTCAATAATTTCTCTGCAACATTTCAGGACATTAAATACCAGAAGAAAATTGGGGGGGGGGGATTTGCTCTGGTCCATTATTCTTCCCAATTAGGTCTGCCAGCTGTTGGTAAACTGTTTTGTTTTGAGGGTTGTTGTTTATTTCTCCTCCTGGGAATAAATAATTCAAAATATACTTTCCATCCCTAGATCGGGAAAGTAAGATCCTGCAGTGTGGTTGTACACATTAAATTCCAACATGTAGAATTACACACTTATTTTGCTATGCAACCTTTGTTTTGAATAGCAACATTGTACAACCAAATACCCAACCAAATGCAAATTGAAGGTTTGCTAATATATCACATGTGCAACTGTGTGGCAAATCAAATGGGTGACCTTCCAATGGAATGGCATCTGGGTAGGACATGGGAGGTAATTTGAGGTTGCAGGCAGTGTGTTTCAGTGTTGGTGTACATGCATGGTAGAGAGGTAATAATAATAATAATAATAATAATAATAATAATAATAATAATAATAAAACAACAACAATAATGCAGTGTGACTTGATGCTACACCATGTAGACTGCCCAGGGATGTTTGGCCTGCCTTGAGAGGAGGACATACAGACAGTGGGTTTTCCATCCGCTTTTGGAAAATGCAGGACTGAGCCACTTTTTCCTACCTGTCTACTCAAGGCCCTAAACTTAACTGGATTTGCATTTTTAAAATAATTTAAAACAAAACTAGACTAACAGTTCTGAAGGAGTTAATTTAATGAGAATAATGAGAAAGAAATTTATTTGTTCATAATCTAAAGAATGTGGTCACTTACTTTGTTATCCCTAAAGTGGAAAAAAATGGAGGAAAGCTACTTCCTGTTTAAAGTGTATAGGGAATTAAGGAAAAGATTGAAAGAAATTTTGACATCATGTGTCCAAAAAGAGAAATTGCAATTTGTGCACTGCAATCTGACAATGGGGAAAAAGGAAATATGACAATTATAGATCAACTAACAAAGATGACAAATCCAAATCAGTTGATCTTGGAAGGAATAAATCCAATGAAAGAACAACTAATGTTCAAAATGCACTGCAGAAATAATCCAGTTTGATACCACTTTAATTGCCCTGGCTCAGGGCTAGGGAACCCTGGGAATTGTAATGTATTGTGGCATCAGAGTTCTCTAAATGTCTTACAAAACTACAGTTCACAGAATTCCCTAGCATTGAGCCAGGGCAGTTAAAGCAGTTACATACTCGATTATTTCCACAGTGTGTTTTGGACCTAAGAGAGAGAATGATTCAGATGAACATCAATTTGAGAAATGGTTTTAGGAGAAGTTTGAAGGAAATGATGGAAGAAGAATTGAAAATTGAAATAGAAGATACAAGACAATTTTAGGCTCAGACACCTACAGATGAGGATGGTGTGATGGATTATGAGGAAAGAAAGACGAGGAAGAGGGAGAAGGAGAATCTATTCAAGAAAGGAGATGAGATTTATGAAGCAAGCTTTTGGACTATAAAACCAAGGAGCTTGTTAGAAGATGTTCTAATCTTTCTCCCGAAATGACAAAGAGAAGATGCATCTCAGCAGAAGAAAGGCAGTGAAATGAAGATGGAGTAGTTAATGGAGACAGCTTTGGATAAGGAAGGAACATTTATTCAAAGAAGACAAAGAGAGAAATGTACCATGTAAGGAAAATTAGATAACATATATATATTTCTGAGTTCTGGGGGAGAATTATGTTCATTTTGTTTAGTGGTGAAAAAATTATAAAAGGTCACAGGTAAAATACAAATAGATTTATTAGTGATACAATGACTGAGATAAATCTGTTACTGAAATAATTTGAATTGTTTTAAGGATCTGAGGAATGATGTGTGATTTATCAAAACAGATTATTAGCTTATATGGATTTACTAAAAGGAACCTAGTTAGGGATTTATGGAAGATTATATTTGGTAAAGTTCTATAATTTGAGTTAGAATCCATATTATGGGAGTCAGTGATTGAACTATGAATAAAAATTGGTATAAGTTAATAATTCTAAGATTTAAACAACAGTAGATGGAAACAGTAAGTAAAAATGTTGTGAATGAATAGTTAACAGATTTGATAAAGTTAATATTATATATTGGATGCAGAGAAAGTAAAAATATAAGATATTTATGCCATTACCTGCTAAATTTACTTAGTCTATGCGCCTTTAGAGATCGGCCTAAACTGCCAGCCTGGGGGTGAAGTTGGGGCAGGACAGCTGCACGCCAGCTGCCCCAATCTCATCTAGATGCCATCCTGATACCGCGCATCTGTCCGCATGGCATGTGGCATCAGGACGCCCTTCTGGTGTGGTGTGTAAACACGCTGCATGAAAAAGGCATGGAAGAGCCATGGTGCCGGCTCTTAGGGAAGCATTTTGCTGCTCTTTTGGGGGACTGTGGACTTGATCCACTTGATCCACCGCTCCCAGGGGCGGATCTGTGCCACCCTTTCAGTGTGTCTGTAAAGCCCCTATGTCTGTTAGTTTGTTGTAGTATTTATATTGTAGTTAGGTTAGGTTAGTCTTCTGTTTATAAAGTAAACTTGTATGTTGTTTTATTTCATGAAAATTTGGTGTTAATAACATATTTTAACATATTTTTTAAAATACAATATTCACAAGTTTTTTCATCCCCAGTGAGAAAGAACGTTTCTGTATGTTGTGTGGATTTTTTTTTTCATTCTTTGGCAACAGTGAAAAAAATCTAGCAATAAAATGTTCATTTGCATGAAAGGTTTGTTTTGTGGGTTTTTTTTTTAAAAAAAAACTAGAAATTGTTTTGCAACATACAAAATGTTCTGGAAAAAAATACTGGCAACAAAAAAACGTTTTGGGGACACAAAATTTCTGCCAAAAAAAAAAGCTCAAAATATGAAAAATCATCAGAAAACACTTTAAAGACCATCTTCTCCAGTAGAAGAAAAACTTTCAAAATTTGTCTTTATTACATGTATGAATGGAATAAGCAGATGTTTAGATCCCTAGTCTCCATAACACAGATTATTATTATTATTATTATTATTATTATTATTATTATTTGTTTTTAAAAAGGAACAGTTGGAAGAGGTACATAATCATTTCCCTGCTCTCCAGTTCTTTCCTAATCCTGCAAGCTTTCTACTTGGCTACTGTCCTCTGCCTTTCCCCTACTGGCTCCAAGACTGGAAAGAAGCTAGGCTGAGGAGGCAATATCCTTCTAACAAAGTATGGGAAAGAGATTAAATATTTCCATATGCGTCTCCTACCTTTGCCATCCCAGGCATTACCATTAATTGGAATCATTGTCAGTACCTAGATTACTTCCAGAATAACATGGATGTTTTCTTTTAGCATGCATTAAACAGAAACCCAAATATATTAAGAGTAATATATTCTATTTGGCATTACTATATATATTTAAATTAGGCAATTCATATTTAATATCTCCGAAAAAATCAATTGAACATCTCAGATAATGAAAACCACTTCTCTTCTATTCTCTGATAGTTTAAAAATTACTTATTTGAATAAAAATCAATCTCAAATAGCCCCTGGAGTAAATATAGCAGAAACCATTGACACATGTACTAAAATAAATCTGTTCCTTCCACAGATATATTTCCAAACAATGTGATAACTGAATAAGGAAGACATACTTCCATCTGAAAGTTAGCTGTAAATATTTTACTAGCAGTCTTTTGGCACATTTTCAGCTCCAAAGGAAGGGGGATGCATTAAGCTTTCAGCATTGTGCTCTGAAAGTTAAGGTGGACAAACCTAAAGATTATACTACAATGAACAATGAATTAAAATTTACCTCAGTGTCTATACAGTAACTGCTGCTAACACTGATCTATAGCATCTAACCAGCTGTGAGAATGCTGTTCCTTCTGCATGTTTGACATCTACAGATGGCATCAACAGATCAGCAGCTTTTAAGAGACTACTATGTCATTAGCAGTTGTCTGAATCTGCTGTTAATGTATTGCATTCCACACTTGCTTATTTCAGACTGATCCTTCTTTCCAAAACACTATCTTTTTTGCCAACATTTAAAATATGATCTTTTAAAACATAGGCTGTCCATCCTCCACCTACAGAAATGCCCTTCAGCTAACTGTGTAAATCAAACATTCGCTGTAGTAAGAGGCTGCAGCAGGACATGAAACAAAACTCCAATATCACACCTATAGACACATAACAGTGAACATTAATTTGGCTGTAGGTGATCGTTCCATCAAATAAGATATTTGGCCTCACTGCCAAATATTCTTCTCTTGATACTTCATTTTGAGCTGTCTCAGGATGAAGCTTTAGCTTGGCTTTAGGTGATAATATTAGTATTCTTGCTACTGTTACCCTTTCCCACAATGTATTTAAAAGCAATCAAAGGAATTTTCTTCCTGCCACATTCTATCACACATTTGCCACTTCATATTAATTGAACACCCTGCTTACAACAAGAAGAAAAAATACAAGCTATCACCATATCTTGCTTTCTTTTGAAAATAATAATAATAATAATAATAATAATAATAATAATAATAATAATAATAACAAAACAATAGAAACCTTGGGAATTTAGTTTTATGGATATTCAGTAATCACAGATATGTTCGTTTGAACAAAGAATTTGGAGGGTACTGTCACACTGTATAATTTATACAGTTTGACATGACTTTAAGTGTCAGGGCTTCATCCAATGGAATCCTAGGATTTGTAATCTATTGTGACATCAGAGCTCTCTGATGAGAGAAGGCTAAATTTACCACAAAACTACAAATCCCAGAATCCCATAGCATTGACCCAATGTTGACAAGCTGCATCAATTCTGCAGTGTAGATGGGTCTCTATAACAAGTAGTTCCATCTTATCCAGATTCAGTTTGAGTTTTTTTTCCTCATCCAGCCCATTACCACCTTAAGACATTTATTCAGAGGAGAGATGGCATCTTTAGTCACTACAACAGTCCAAGACCTAGAGAAACATATCTGGGTGTCATCAGCATACTGATAACACTCCACTCCATGTCTCCAGAAGATCTCACCCAACGGTTTCATGTAAATGTTAAATAACATAGGAGACAGGATGGCACCCTGAGGGATGCCAGATTTTAGTTCTCTTTTAGAAGAACAGCTGTCTCCCAACATCACCATCTGAAGTCTGCATGAGAGATAGGAATGGAACCACTGCCTGTAGTTGTTTTTTCCAAGGGGTCTAGGGAAGGCTTTTTTAAAAGTGGTTTAATCACTGCCTCTTTTAAACTAGTTGAAAATCAGCCTTCCTTAAAAGATGCATTAATTATGTGCCTTAACAGCGCCTCAGTTGCATTTCTCCCCTGGACAAGACGGGCAAGGATCGAGAAAGCAGGTCATCTTTTTCACACTACCAAGGAGCTTATCCATATCCTTGGTACTCACTGACTCAAATTAATCCAGTATGATAGTATTCATGGGGTCACTGGATACCTCTCCTGTCACTTCTGCAGTAATGCTGGCATCCAAGTCAGCTCTTATCTAAGAGATTTTATCTGCGAAGTAGTTATTTAAAGCATCACAACAAGCTTTAGTTGGTTCTAGTAAAGGATTCTGGTCGGGGGGCATTTGCGTTAGATCCCTTACCACTCTGAAGAGCTCTACCGGATGAGACTTCGCAGATGCAATACATGCAGAATAGAAAGACTTCTTAGCTGCATCTATTGCCGCTCCATAGGATTCAAGAGAATCCCTATGACGTGTCTTGTCATATAATAGTTGAGTTTTTCACCAGCGGTGCTCTAGTCATTGTCCAGCCCACTTCATTCTCCTAAGATCTTCCGTATACCAAGGCTTACGGTTTGAAGCGGGTCGGAAAGGACTCTTTGGAGCGATAGTGTCAATAGCCCTGGTAAGATTGTTGTTCTAGGTATTAACCAAAGTTTTGACAGAATTGCTGGCATTACCAACCATTAAACCTTCTAGGGCTTCCTGGAACCTGATGGGTTCCATCAGCCTTTGAGGGTGGACCATTCTAATGGGTCCCCCACCCCCAATGGGGGGGAATAGTGGCCTTCAGTCCAAACTTGACCAGAAAGTGATCCATCCATGACAATGCAGAGATACTATCTCCACCCATGGATATGTCTGTTCTGAAGAAATAACCACATTGAGGGTATGTCCTGCACAATGTATGGGCCCAGAGACTAATTGGGTTAGGCCCATGTTTGTCTTGGAAACCATGAACTCCTGAGCTGCATCAGTTAAATTTGTTAAACCACCCTCAAGTGGAATGTTGAAGTCATCCAGAGCTAGAAGCCTAGGCAACTCCAACACCAGCTCTGAGACCAGTTGTGTCAGCTCAGCTAGAGAGTCTGTTAGACAATGGGATAGATAGTATAGACAATGGGGTAGATGGTATACTAACAGAATCCCCAGACTATCCCTAGTCTTTAGGATTAGGTAAATACACTCAATGTGGAGTGTTTTCCAGACAGGTATCCTGGCCCAAGTAAGATTACCTTTGTGGGCCATGGCCACTCCTCCCCCTCATCCACATCCCCTTACCTACCCATTAACAGAGTACCCGGCTGGTAGGGCCTGAGCCCAAGTTAAACTCCCAGCCATCTCCCAGCCAGGACTCTGTAAAACATGCCAGGTCAGCTGCTTCATCTATGAATAGATCGTGAATGATATGAGTCTTATTTTTAACTGATTTGGTGTTACACTTGGTTAATATATTTGAAGGAATTCCAAATATATTTCCTCTAATGTTTACAGAGAAATCTCAACTCATTAGACTTAATTAATAGTCCAGCTATCATAATGGGATAGCTTGCATAATATGAATGTACTTCTTAGTCACTGTTATTCCATTTAAATAACTGTTTTTTTATATTTTTAAATTTTAAATTGATTTGCTTTATTTGGAAACTTTACAGGATACTTTTGAATTAAAATGCATTAATTGGGAATTATTTTTATCTTTACCTATGAAAACTTTTTCCCATAGAAAGCTCTTTTATAGTGATTGATGTCCAAACTCTTCTGCCCCCATTTTTGTAAATCCCCTCTTGTGAAAGTTCTCTCACATCTTTCATAGGCATCAGGAGGAGATTATCTCTCCTCTCTATTGTCTTTCCCAAATACCTCATCAGAAAGGCTGGATTACTGGGGACTGAGAAACCTTCAGGTCACTTTAGGTGGTACAAAAGGGTGCAGTGCTTACAGAGCTAAATTGAAATAACAATATAATATTTATGTATCCCTAGAGCTATTTGTAATTGTAGAGCCATGGTTTTTAAAAACAAATTGCTACTTTATTTATTTCACTTAAAATATTCACAAAGTAGAAAAATAAATTAGTGTATTGTACTAAGATGACATCAGTGGAGATGATGGCTGGAAATAATCTTTTCCTGATGAAATGACAGCCATAATCAATTATGACTTCTGAAAAGTCTCGTGGAGTGAGTCACAGTGATAAATAAAAACACTGAATGTCAGGTTAGAAATGAAATATCATTCATGAAATTTTCATTTGATACTTTTAGAAAAAAATGAAAATTTCTCTATCAAGAGAATGGGGAAAAACATGATTCAAAATAAAATGAAAGATAGAAGAAAATGAAACTGACAGATCCATCCATCTAGACCAAGGGGTGAAACACATGAGCCAAATAAAGTGGTTTCAAACCATTTTAAATGCAGGTCTTGTAGATAACACACACCTCCAAAGCAGATGGAAACCAGATCAAAGCCATGCTCCAGGACTAAAAATCAGAACAAAACGAACCTGGGATATTCTGACTTGGCCTGGAAAATGCATACCTTCATGTCTGTACATAAATGTCCCAACATCAGAGTGGTTCTGAAGGAGCAATCCATCCTAATCCTAACCCTGAAGCTGCATGTAAATGCACTGGTGCAAGCGTACCCAAGTGGTCGGGGCGGCAATGCAAAAAAGTGAAAGCCTGACATTACCAATGGATGAAATTACAACATACACAAACTAGACAGTCCAAGAGGATGAAGGTGAAGGGGATGAAGGAGTCACATGGGGGCATGCAGGGGGGGATCTATATTATTGTGCATTGCCACTGGTTTGCTGGGCAAAACTCTAATACCCTGTACCAGTGAAGGATCACAGGTGTGACTGTGTGGCCATTCAAAGGGGGAGTTATCCAATGGGATGGCAGTCACCTGTGCTGTGTTTGTGTGATGGTACACATGGATGATGGGGAGGCAAGAAAAAAACATTGCCCAGCAGCACAGCATGATGCTGCACCATGGGGCCAGGCTATGTGCATTTGGGCCACCTTGGGAGCGGCCAGTGTGGACAAAAGGGTTTTGAACCACTTTTGGAAAAAGCAGATTCAAGCCACTTTTTCCTGCCCATCTGTTCTGCCCCTTAGTTAAAAGCCAGCCTTTGATACCTGTGCATTTTATTATGGTTGTAGTGATGAATTATGGTTATTACTACAGCTTTTTTTTTTTTACTGGCAGGTGACTCATCTTTTAGAAAAATCAGCAGGTGAATTGTGGTGTAGTGTAATGGTTTGAGCCTTGGACTATGACTCAGGAAACTAAATTTAAATTTCAAATTTATTGCTTTTGGCCAATGGCCATTGCATAAAAAAAATCACAATAACAACAAAAAGGCAGCAAAATAATACATATCATATATCCTATCTCCAGCATCAGTCATATAGTTATACAGCAATTTATAATTTACAACATTTTATAATTAAAATTTAGAATAATATATGAAGTTATTAAGTGTAATTATCATCTTTTCAACTTATGGTCAGCTCTGCTAAATATTTCTTTCTGATTTCTCTTTGGCTGCTAAAGCATACTTACTTACTTACTAGCTTTATTATTGGTGCTTGAGCCAAAGGTCATTTACAAATTTAACATTATAAAATACATCAGTATTATAAAATACATTCAGTTAATTAATTAAAGAGCTAACATACAGATTTTATTAAAAAAAATTAACAACTAACTGAATTGACGTTAAAACAATTTAATAAA